>JADLZN010003633.1:0-600000 GCA_018155175.1 Sinocyclocheilus anophthalmus | reverse complement strand
CCAGAGCTTGCCCAGGACACACCACCTGCAGAACCAATTGAGACACATTTGGCAGAATTTCCCACACTGCCAAGAGGTCTACTAAGCAGGGGCGGATTTAGTGAATTGGGTGCCCCAGGCAAAATATAGGAACGGGGCCCTATACATTTTCACTCATTTACCTAGATCAACCTTGAGGTTCCTTTTTTTATTTTGATGCTTGCTGCTGCACAATTATGCCCCATAGTTGTGTCCAATGTTTCTAGATTTTCATGTACATGTTATAATGGATTTCTTTCATTTGCGTTTACGAGTAAAATAGTTCAGTTTTTTATGTTATGGAAAAGTGATTATATTTCGTTTGGTTTTTTTATAAAGTAAATTTAGAAAAAAAAGTTTGGAGCATTTTTTTGTTCGTTAAATGTAAGTTTTTTTTAAAGTAACGGGCACGGCCAGCTGTAGACAGTGAGCTGATCATAGCCTATTTTTGATCAATTTAGCCTTCTCAAATCATTACGACTTAAAGTGTTTAACCTATATAAATGTGCACTGTTAGACGCACAGTGCGGATAGGTTTAAGCTAAAAGACGCTCTGCAGGACATGGAGGCGCCAGCGCGGTCACTTGCCTTTTTTTCTAACAGTGGAAACAACTTAAAATAAGCAGTCATTTTTGCTCATAAAGGTAAAATTAATACATCACTTGGAACTGTAAAGCAGATAGGTTTATTTGTGTGCCCTCACATATCACAAAACAACAAAACAAAAAGCTTTATAAAATACGAAAACACACCTCTCTACTTCCTGTTCTCCGGCTGAACCGAGTCTCTCACAATCATGAACTAAACTCCGTGAATGCCTCACAACATGACTAAAAAATAAAAGGAAACTTTAAATTACTAACTTTAAACCGAACTATTCAATCGCAAATAGAAACTCTTTCATTAGGAAGCCGTGGCATTTCTCTACTCTATTCAGGCACATCCAACGGGAATGGCCAGATGTCATGTGTTTTTCATCAACCATAATTGTGGATTCTAAAATATACAAATAATGAAAAGCCTAAAACAGGCCGGCATTAATAATTAGCGGTTTAGGTTTAAATGCCTTACAATTAAACGTAAACACACAATTATAATGGCATATATGTAAAATTTTGTCCTATAATTGTATAGCTGCTTTTACAAAATGTTATGTTGCTCTGTTCTGAATAACTTAAAATTTAAAGGATTTTCTGCAACGCAAATTTGTATGATATGTGAATTATTTATTAGCCTTTTTTTTTTTACCCATGCAGCAAATGATTTAAAAATAGCTTTAAAATTACTTTATTGCATTCCAAACGCTTTTAAAGCACTTTTCACTATAAATTTTACGGGTAACTGGAATGTAAACATTGTCATGAATTCATTCCCATTTGTAAAATAGCCAACAAACTCATTGTTGTAGGCTAACCCGATCTCACGAAAGTGCCTATAGCACGATTTTCTGCTTCTATTTGGCCTAATATTTCTATGCAGAAATTGACTTTAGCATGCAAAAGACTGAAAAATGTATAATTAATGGCATGGCTGGTTCACTCGACATATGGGACACACAGGCCTATAATAACTGCTGAAATGTTTGCGGGTCAGTCTGAGCGCAGGCGCCACGGTTGTCGTGGTAACAAACACCGTAAACAGCAACTGTGCGGCGTGTTCGTGCTTATGCGCATATCCTATATGAAAAGCATTTTAGGGGGCCCTTGGCTTTTGGGGGCCCAAGGCGGTCGCCTACCTTTGCCTAATGGGTAAGTCCGCCCCTGCTACTAAGGTCACCAGTCTCTCGAGGCTGGCCTCTGGTGTATTTGGAGTAGTCAGTGGACTATGTTCTGGAAAACACTGTTTGTTTCGGATGTGCTTTTAAGCTTCCTGGTCTCTATGTCACTCCACCCGTGACGTCTCACTACTCCATTGGACTGATTTCACACATGCTTCAGGACACGGTCACACAGAGGCCTTCCCAAAGCATTTCTGATGCAGCTGGAGTTCAGATCTTTCTGAACTCAACAGATCTTAAAACAGATCTTTCCATCTGGACTCAGAGGTTTCTTCTCTATCATTATTTAATCATACTGCTCTAAAAGCAAAATAGCACATCTAGAATATTTCCACCATGTTATAAACCTCTTCCACCAAACACCGTGGAAATGGGCTTGTGGGTGTTTGGGCCTTATACTGGCGTTTGTAAGTCAATCTTGGAAGGATATAATGGCATGAGGTTTCATGTAGACGTGGTGGAAGGAAGCCATCTGAATCTGTTGACAGTGCTTCACTGTATTTTCATGATGTTTGGAGAATAATGAAGCTTAGGAGCGAGTGGGGGGATTTGAAAGAAACACATTTGCGTAGGACCAGTGTGGAAGGTTTTGTGCTCTGACTTGATGTGGCACATTAAGATGGCATGCAGTGTATGTGGCTCTATGGGCAGCTTATTGTCAGCGGTGGAGGCAGAATTTCTTTACATATGCATGTAAGGTCTCTGAAACGCCTGTTTTTTGTTTTTCCTGGAGGATTTCTCTCATTTTAATCAATGGTTGTGTTACATGAATATCTTGTAGTTTTCTGTGCTGGATCTGCCTGTTAAATGATATAATCTGAACCAAAGAAAGATGTTTTGAAAGAATTATGATCTGAGGCTAAAACAATGCTTGTGTTTGAAAACAGACAGGTCAAGTCTCCTGTCAGTCAATTAAAGAGTCACTGCAATTGTTGACTTTTTTATGAAAAAGAAAAAAACTTTCAAAGCCATTAATTGTTATGACAATGTTTTCTATCATAAGTATTAATGTTTGAATGTGTATGTATTTATACAAGCAACGTTTGAAATTAACACCTGCCAACCCGCCACATGCGGGTAAAAATCAGCTGTGGCGGGTAAGGCTGTCAAATCACTAGCCAATTTGACGGGTTACCTTTCGTAAGTTATGTTCACTCATTAATTTCTTGGGGAAGTTCATGCAAGCCAAATTTGCGCAGGTTTAGCGCAAATACTGAATTCCTGAGACATCATGACATTATTGAGTAGCCTAAGGCTAGTGCAACAACCAAACAAACCCGACAGAGTGCATGCATAAGTGACTACACTAACTTAGTGTGCGCACGCATTTAGAGTGCTTTCTTTCACTGCATGATTCAGTCTATTAATATGCATTAAAAATGATCACATAATTCAAGATAAGGGGGCAGAAAATGTATATATTTATATAATTTCATATACTTAATATCACACGAAGAGTGCCATTTAAAAAAGTCAGCATGGTTGCAAAGTGATATTGAATTTATACAACAGGTTCATAAACTAATAAGTTAATATTAAGAGACTTATGTTTTAGACACCATATTGCCTGTTTTTTGCTCTATTTCACCAACAAAAATCATTCTGAAAACAGCCACTGCGCTGTTTTGTGTCTCTGAGCAACAGGACAGTGTTTCGTTCCTGAATGAATCAACCGTTTAAATAATTCGGTTCAGTCGCAATGACTCACTTATTAACAGTTATTTGCTGCCACCTGCTGGTGGTTTTAATTGTTTTAATTTTAAATTTTTAAAGTATATTTTCATTTTTTTTATATAATTTCAAATATCAGTATTCAAAGTTTTAATATTATAATATCAAAACATTATTTATGCACTTGTAACTGCAGGTTAAATGCATTCATGTCCCCTCTGAGATACACTGTGTAAATACATCTAAATGCAGAAACCGCCACGTCACTGCACGATGCAAATTGACTTTGATGATACTGATTTCATTTATTAACAGCCTAAATGTATTATTATTATTAGTATTGACTGATTAAATGTATGCTAAGAATTTGACTCAAAAGATGATGCACACATTTAGAAAAAATGGCTTTAAGGTAAAAATGACCATAAAGGGTAAAAATCTATTTAAACTTATAGGAAAAGATTAATTTATATCACTGATGTGAACTGATCACACAGAATATGAAGAATATCAAAAAAAATCAGGAGTCAGCTGTCCACGGTAGTCCTTAATATATCAGCACAATAACACACTCAGCAAAATATTGTCTAATTATCGTTATCGATAAAATACCAGAAAATATTGAGTTATTATTTTTTGTCAATATCGCACACTCCTAGTACTGACACAAAATTATTTTCAACAGTCGCTTTGTCACGTCCAGTGTTGACAGCCTCAAGCTGTTGGTTTATTTCGGTGTTTTTTTTTTCTGGTTTTTTTTTGGCTAGTAGAAGAATGGTCGGTAACTTAAAAATTGAGTAGCCAAATTGGCTGGTGAGTAAATTCATCCCTGTATACCAGTCTGGCCAGTAAGAGAAATCTCGACTGGATCGTTTTGTAATTACCTCGGCTGTTATACTCTCCTCTTCATGTCATGTAATAATACATTTGTGGGGGGAAAAGGAACTCATATCGTTGCATAGTATCCTTCCGACGGTTAAGGTGATTTCACAATGACTGAAGTGAAGCTTGCAACCTTTGCGCGGCGTTGAACCTTAATTGTGGCGCTTCAAATCCAAAACTTGTTTATTTCGTTCTGATGCGGCGTTTTGCACGTAGTGGTTTATACGTTCAAGAACTCTAACCATCCTCATGCAACTAGGGATGGGCGTATCGATCCAAAGTATCGATATATCGATACTGACGCGAGTATCGAAAGTATCGATACTCAAACAAAAAATATCGATACTAAGGTGTGCTTTATTTACCAGTGATTTTGTTTATTTAACAAAAAAAATAATTCGTATAATATGCATTGAATTGGACGAATAACCTTTGTTTGCGAGTAATTGTGTAGGATAGAACTATTTTCCTGCAATGTTGCAAGACAGAACCAATCCATCACAGAGAGCATTCACTCACTGCTGACAGTGCAAACAGGGCTGCTTTTCCCAAAAGTATCATAAGAAAGCATTAAAGCTTTTGGGAACGGCAGCCCTGAACAATGCTTATCAGAGGACAGAAGGACAGAGTTATTTCACAATAAACAAACTGAAATTGTAGCCTACATAGTTCATGTGCAATTACAGTTATTTAAATTGAACGGTGAAAGATAATATTGATCATGTTCTATTCTGTAATGTTAATAGAAATCATACACTGTCAGAATAAAAAGGTTGCATTTTATGCATGCATGCAATCACTGGCAGTCCCTTATGAAAATGAAACATGGTTTTACTAAAGTGACCGTAGTTACTTTACTGTAGTATTAATAGATTTGAATCATGTGTAAACAAAAAACATATTTGAACCATGTGTAAACAAAAATATAACCTAATAAGTTACAATTAAGGCGTATTGAATGTTAAAATGCGTTTTAAACAAAGTTAAGTGCTTATCATTACCCATTTTACTCTTAGTAATTTAATACATTTCATAATTTAAAAGTTTAGTTCAGAAGTATTGTATTGGTATCGATATCGACGATACTGCCTTTAAAAATATCGGTATCGTACGAAAACAAATAAGTGGTATCGCCCATCCCTAAGAACGGTCGCTGGTAACCCCACACTGGCGTATCCTGCACTTCAAAAGTCACTGGAAATCCAAATACTCTTCGCTTCCTACTGTATCGCGATGTCATCGTATGCAACGTATTTGGTGCATAGGTGTACTATAACGCACACCGCTGTATTGACGCAAGAACGTTTGGTTGTGTTGTATAGCCGTGTTCAATTTCATTCTAGTTACATTCTTTAAAAATTATTTGGTCCTTTTCCAATCCTTATTATCCCTTCCTAAACCTTCGTATGTCTCTAAAATAACCTCTCTAATAAATTTTCTTTAGTTTATGTTTATACTTACTTTTTAATAAGGGTCTTGACGTAGGTATTGTATATATAGTATATACATATCTAATATATTATATAATATTATATATCTATAGCTAACAAACACACACACACACAATATTATATATATATTATAATATCTATATATATATATATATATATCCCCTACATACGGTAGAACGTATATAACGGTATACTGTTGGTTTGCATTTTCCCCTTTTCTAGTTCTAAAATCTATTATTAATTTGTGCAGGTGTCCATCCTGCATAATGTAGCATGCATATGAAATACAGTTGGTAAGTAATTTGTGTATGTGTAATAAAACCTAAACTTTCTTTATATTTTCCTTAAATAAATATCCTTAAAAATCTGTGCTCCACAGAAGAAAGCCATACAATTTTGGAACTACATGAGGGTGAGTAGGTCTAAATGATGACTAGGCATATACCTTTAAACAGGAAAACACGATCGTAACACAAGGTAGCTCAGTTTGACACTTTTTTATTACATGTGTCAGTATTCATCTTCTTCACTTACTGGTTTCTCTGATATGTATTTGAGTATTTAACTTGCTGGATTAAATATCCTCCATGAGAGTACAGGAAATTATTTACAGACAGTAGGCTAACATGGAGAGAACATAATGATAGCACAACTCAAACAGATTGAATTTCCAACAGAAACCATATATGAAAAATGAGTAGGTCTTCAACCAGTTGAACCCCCCTATAAGGACGGCCCTGGCCGTGCTCATCGGTTACTCAGGAAAAAGGGTGGATATGATTTCATAGGTTCATTTTAAATAGGTTGATTTATTTATTGTCTGTGTGAGAATATAGCACAGATAAAATAAATTAGTTCTCAGTATCTCTGTTGACAGCTTTCTATGTATGCATCTATCTGCAGGTGGCAGGTGAGCCGCTATGGTTTCTGGGCCCCCTGAACATCATATTCATATTCGCGGGCCCCCTCCGTGATTGTGTTCCGGGTGGGGGGTGGGTCCACTTCGTTAAAAAAAAACGCGTTCCGGGCCCCTTCTCCCTCGTCGGGCACTTGGAATTGGTTACGCAAGCCGCCCCCACTCCACAACAACTCCGCCGCCGCTTCTTGATAACCTCCGTTTTGTTAACAAAATTCTAAATTCACCATGACTTCAAAAATGTTTCCTATATCCACGCAAACTCTCGGAACAGACGGCCTCAGGGTGTATCATGTTTGGGGCGGTGGGCGGCCATCTTTTACAGTGCCTCCCCAGCAGCCTGTAACCCCGGGCACAACAAAGCTTATAATTCAGTGTAATCCTCGTCGAATAGCAACGCTTTATGGATGACATATGTCACCGCCCAAACCTCTCTGCTAGCGTAGGAACCTGCTGTTGCCCTTTGACAACCAATAGGAAAAATCACAGGGGGGGGGGGGGAATTAATGCAATCGGAGAGAATGACGAGAAAATACTCAGCCCGAACAATTTATGGATCATCCCCATTTGCTGTGATTCTCTTGAAGTTTGGTGAAACTTTTAATTTTACAGGGAATGTTGCACATAAATGAAAGCAATGAAGTTGTTGGATTTTCAATCTTGTATCTGTTTATGGTTCAGACATCAGTTTTAAATGTGAAAAAGAACATTTATAACCTATAAAGTTGTATTACTCATTTAACGGGAATGGGCTGAACTTACTTTGCAAGACTCTGGAAAAAAGAACATTGTGAGATTCTGGTCCACATAAACCAGGGACAATGTGCTCTTGCACATTAACAGTGTTTGCGAGAAGAGAGAAGAGCCGAGCATCTCAGGAGCGACTCAGGCGTGAGTTTAATGTCGCAAAGCGTTTGTTACCTCTTATGTCACATTGATACATTGTTTCCTCTTGTTTAAAATAGGTTTCAGTTATTTATGAGCACGTGTGATGATAATGGAAACCTCCATCATCCTCTAGTATAACGAGCTGAGATCATGGATCAGGTATCTAGTGTTTACTGAATCTTCAGCATAGTGTGACTGTATGAGTCTCCTGTGAGAGTCGTTCAAGTTCTCCTGTCTCTCGTGTAAAGCTGGTGAGTCACTGTTTGTTCTGTCTTTCTTGAAGAGTGTCAAATAAATGTCAAAACTACACTGATTATTCAGTTGTGATGCTGCTGCATTGAATCACTTGAGTCATTTACTGTATAAATAAATGCATTGTTCAGTCTGGATTATAATTATGTAAAGTATAGCAAGGTAAAACCATGATGTTTGTGATATATATGATGGTAACACAATTTAATGTAATGTAATGTAATTTAATTTAATTTGGACATGTATCATGATTACACCATTATCATCACTATGCATTGGTACTGCCACAGTATTTTATTTTCTGTAAGTTTTCTTACAAACCTATTATATAATCTAACTTTACTTAAAGTTCAAACCATTATTTAAATGTCTTGGCATTATGATAAACAATGGTAGAGCTCAGAATAAATCATAACTGTGAAAATATAAAACTTTGCCTTTTACAATGTTCCATCACTCACAGCTAATAGATGTTGTTTAAGCTATAAAACTCTGTATTAAATGCTGCGTTGATGGCTTCCCCATAATATTGCTTGAAACTAGTCTGTGTATCTCTCAGGGTCACTGGTGTTTTGCTCACTACAGTGACTCGTGTAAGAAGGTGTAAGTTGGTCCAGTGCATTTTCAGCCCTCGTTTGAGCAGTTCACTTGATAAGAGACTGCAGATCGATGAATTCTGAGCAAACTGATAAACTTATTGACCTTGACACAGCCTTGGCCAATGCGTTTGTTTGGACAAGGTTCGTTGGTGCCTCATAACCATTGGGAAGAGGCCCGAGGGCTTCTGGGTAATGGTAGCTGCCATTAACATTCAGATCCAGAAACAGTGTCTCCATCCTCAGGCATATTTCACACCACAGTTCTATAATTGCTAAAAGCTTTTCATTTAAAGGTACTTAACCAAATTTATTCACATTGTGAGAGTAAAATATTTTGTTCTTTTGGGCGCCGTGATTATGTAAGAATATTTCAGCACATTCATCTCTCTGGAAACGAGTCAGATGCACCTCAATCTACTGGTGAACAGAAGCATTTGCATTAGCTGCATCAGTCAGGTTTTATCATAGTGGCGGGTAAAAATACCAATTCCTTGCTGTCTTATTGTGTCATACTTACTGCTTATATGGTATCATATCCATCTGACGTATTAATTATGAATGAGTGTCAAATATGTGTGTGTGACTGAAACTGCTAATGGATGATTTCTAGACTGATGTGAAAAATCATCACCTCCTGAACAGAATCAGCTTCCCTCCAGCAAAACACCCACAGTTGCATTAATAACAGTTTCCATAATGTCTTAAAGACAACACAGAATATTAAGGCCAGAAACAAACTCTCTGCAAGTGTGCAAACATTATTTTGTCTGTAATAAACCTCCATACTCAAATTTCGCTTGTTAAGAAAGATTCTCTTCAAAATGTGGGCCTGTCCAAATACCCACACTTGCGGTCTTGGACACTTGAAGCACGGACCAATAGAAGTAATGCGCACGACTTTCAGGTCTTTCAAATGCCAAAGCGCAGTGCCCTTAACGCACACTATATCCACACTATTGTATTTGAGGCTAAGCATACCCCATCATGCATCATTGCTGAAATAAATTTTTTTAGAGCTTGTTCTGCCGAGATGTCTTGAAACTCTTGTCCAGTGTAATTAATATTAATAATAATTACCTCTTACTTATTGGTATAAACATAGTGTGGCACAGTTTATTTGTGAAAAAGAGATTTTGTACAATTACGTATTCTTAATTTGAAGCACCACAATTACTAAATTGTGTAATCCGTTATTGGGACTACTAAACAGACATTTAGAATGCTATTGTAAATGCAAATTATTGAAAATCAAAATAAAGCTCTGTAAACTCTTGCATTTATATAACACTATAAGTGTGTCCCATCGGGTAATGAAAAGTTCTACACATGCTTGTGGTCTTCATGCTTACTTACACTTGGGTCAAATACAGGAAATACGTCATGTAAGTAAACATGTAAGTGGTCAAGTGCAAAGACCGCAAGTCTGGTTATTTGGACAAGCCCTGTTGCTCCGCCATGGCAGTCATTTCCTGAAAGAGAAAACTGACCATAGAAAAAGACAGTTTACCCTAATGCCTACTACAGCGCCCCTTGTGGCAAGGATGATATGCAATGTGTACTTACCGACAATTTTACTCTTGCACCTTTAAACAGCTACAGCTTGTCGTCAGTGTGAGTCAAACTGGTGTGTGAGGTGGCTCTGCAGGTGGGCTCATTAATTGCCTGAAACAGAACAGCTGTTTAAGATTGTAGAAGTTCCACTGGACAAGGACATCAAGGAGATCATAAATAACAAAACCTCACAGGTTTCAGAGAGACAACACCAGATTGCTTGGATAAGGGACACTGCACTTCAAGAGACCATATCTGGAGTCCAAGCTTTATTAGAAGCTTTATATCCAGAGGTCTCAGCTAAACTGAATTTGACACACTGATATTGTGAGAGAACAATAAAGGATGTTCCATAATTTATCATCGCATTATTTGGTAATATAAGGTCCTGCAAACTGACACTTGTGATGAAATCAGTCAGGTTATCCACTTGCATTGGCTTTAATTGCCAAATTCTTTATGGCATATTTTTTTCCCGCATAATCGTTTATCCACTTCATTTAGTTCTTAATAACAGAACTGCAAAAATAATGGTTTCCATCTGTCCATTGGGCATATTATCATTGCCTAAAACTGTGTTGTGTACAGTATATCTCTGTCCATTATTGATTGTGATACTTATGCTAATGTTATACTTGTGAACTGCAGGAGTAAATGTGTCTCTGCTCTGCTTATATGGTTGCCCAAATCCCCTTTGTTGTCTTTTCTGTCTGTGTGAGTATGGCATACTGCCACACCAGCCTTTTCTCCTCTAAAATGACCCTCTGGCCATCAGTTGCAGCTGCCCTCAAGGTAATTTTACTGATATTTTTTATTAAATTAGCCCCCCTCACTGTCCCTCCAGACGGATCTTGTGTTATATGTTTTCATTCAACAGGAGGCATATGGTTCACGCACATTTGCACACCATGACACAAGCTTTTGTGTTCAGATGCCACAAGGAAATTGCTTATTTTTCTCTTTAAATGCACCTCCATTTTCATGTGATCCGAAGATCTTGCAATCATTATAGGACGTTCCATCTCTGCCCCATTATTTCATAAGAATAGATTTTAAATTCTTTAGGGGTAAAGGGGCATGGAGGAGCTTGATCGGATGGGAATCTAAATGGATTTCCTTCCTGTTCTAGTTTAGAGAATGTCAAATGTGAATAAAATCAGAAGCCCCCTTTCTCTTTTTCACTTTATCCCCGTCATCTTTCCACCTCGCCTTCTCTCTCCCGGCTCCTTCAAGTGTCTCTTCACACGCTCACAGCTCTCCTCTCGCTTTGCTGTTTGCCAACGGCTGCAAATTGAGACTGTTATTTGGTGTTTGGAGCCATCACTTCCTTCAAAGAGCTGGTCTTCTTTTATGAAATAGGCTCTGAAATCAATGACAGATGTACTGTGATGAATGAGTGGCAGAAAAGATGGAGGAGGGTTGTGAAGATGAGTTCATACTATAAATCTACAGACAAGACAATGTACAGGATGTACACCAGGGATATACTTACACTAAATTGTCATTCAACAACAGGCCATAAACCATCTTATTGGTCTTCTCTAATGTTTCGAGGTAGCGAAGACCTCGCAGGATAGAAAATATTTCTGAAGACTGAGAAGGTGTTGTAGAATGAAATGCAAGTTCTTATAAGAACTGTTCTTTGAAAGATTTTTTGGGGAATCCAATAATGGTTCAGAAAGGTTGGTTCAGAAAAATAGTTCAGGTTATGAAAGTTTACACAAGCAAACCCTCGCAAAGTGGATCTAACCAAATGGGCTGAACATCTAGAGCATGCTAGAAATTAAGTCAAAATTTGGAAAAAATTGGCTTAAACCTACATTTATACATAAACTGAATGCCAAGCGCAACTTTTAGGTGCTATTTTTGTCCTTCAGCTCAACTGTCATGGACCTGCACGCACAGGATAGTGGGATATCATAGGCAGCGAAAAAATAAATCTATGCTGCCTTCAAAAACTTTTCAGATGAAGATATCTCAGTTGACAGGACATGACATGACCATTGGATTTGGGCATGTCTTGTTGCCTTCCTACCTCTGTATTCTGCCAATGGAGGCAATGTTTTTTAGTTTTCATATGCAGCCAGAGACTACAGTATATATATAAAAAAGATGCCAACATCCTTATCACTGGTTTTATCACAGTTGACGTGACGTGTCCAATCAAGGTGCAAGTTCATCGATGAAATTTTAATTAACTGACAGCAGCTTTTATATGGTTGACTAGGGATCGTAGCATTCAAAACTGACAGAATTAGCTCAGGTGGATCAATGAATGGATCTAAAGATGTGTTCACAACATGTCATTATTACCACAATTATGCTACCTTCAGGTGCACCTGGGAAAATCGCACCTCAGAGTTAGGCATCTTTTATTATGACATTCCACATTCAGGTCAGATACATAACATGGAAGCAGTCTAAACAAAACAATTATATTGTCAACAGTAAACCGAAATAACTACATCTGAATTCATAATGTTGAAAATAAATCATTTTTATCACTTATTTATACATGGCATCAAAACTAAATGTTTGTGTTTCATTAAGCAGCTGTGAAAGCTAAGTGATTAACTTGTTGAACACACTTGTTGTCTGTCAGCTGTTCCGTAGATCACACCTTTAAAATGGTATATATACTGTATATAAATATCTAAATCCCTGTAGACTTGCTTTTAGCTTATTGATATATATAGTCATGTCCCTTCCAATGTGTACAATGCTTATCATCTAGAATTCTGAGTTTCCCACTTGTAAACATGCTTTTGCCTGGCCATTCATGTGCTCAGAACTCTGTAATTACGATATTTCTGACTCCACTTGAAGCGCACATTACATGTTCTATTAAGAGCTGTTCACATATTCAAATTCTAAATTATTAACCATAAATATTACAAGATAAATACTTAACTACATTTTACTGCTGTAGTCGCTGCATGCCATTTAAAGTATTTCTGCATGCGGTTAGTTGGTACAAGCTGGTAGCGCTCTGAAAATCAGAGTTTACAAGTTGCTGTTATGAGTTCTACAAGGACTGTTTCTTCTATGGAACCATCCTTTGGTTGTGCAGGTCCTGGAACACAATACATCGATCACATCCGCAGTGATATTCAGTTGAGAGAACAATAAAGAATTTTCTTTAACGTTATCATGATTATTGGTAATATCAGGTCCTCCAACCTTATTGAGACAGTCAGGTTTTCCTCTTCCATTGGTTTTGATTGGCAAATGCTAATGTTACTTGTGGACTGCAGGGGGCGTTGTGTTTCTGCTCTGCTTATAGTTGTCCATATCATAAACTGGCCAAATCTCTCTCTCTCTCTCCCACTCACGCTTTCTTTCAGTGTGAGTGTTTCTTTTCATCATTCTCCTTTCAGCAGAAATGATCCTCTATGTGCCGGCAGTTGCAGCTGCCCTCAAGGACATTTTACTGATATTTTTTATTCAATTAGCCGCCCTCACAGTCCCTCCAGACTGATCTTGTGTTAAATGTTTTCATTCAACAGGAGGCATATGGTTCACGCACATTTGCACACCATGACACAGGCTTTTAAGTTCAGATGCCAAAAGGAAATTGCTTATTTTTCTCTTTAAATGCACCTCCATTTTCATTTGATCCAAAGATCTCGCAATCATTTAAGGGCATTCTATCTCAGCCCCATTATTTCATAAGAATAGATTTTAAATCCCATAGAAGTAAAGGGAACGAAGAGGATCTTGATCAGATGGGAATCTAAATGCATTTTCTGCCAGTTCTAGTTTAGAGAATTTCAAATGTGAATAAAATCAGTTGAACTAGAAGCCTCCTTTCTCCTTTTCACTTTATCCCCGTCATCTTTCCACCTCGCCTTCTCTCTCCTGGCTTCAAGGGTCTCTTCACACGCTCCCAGCTTTCCTCTCGCTGTGCTGTTTAACCAGCCATGCCAATGGCTGCAAATTGAGAATATTATTTGGTGTTTGGAGCCATCCCTTTGTTCAAAGAGCCGCCACTGGTCTTCCTTTATGAAACAATGACAGATGTACTGAGACAAATGAGTGGTGGAATATATGGAGGGGGATGAGAAGGTGGGGTTACGGTCACTCATGATCATGAAGGCTTTTGAGCATAAATAAATGCTGTTTTTTACTCACACAGGGTCCAGTCATTTGAGACATAGAGTTTGTAGGAGAATTTTGGAAACCTTGTGTGAAAACACAATTGTCATTATTTCTTGTCTTTACTGCCAATAATGGTGCAGAATTACACCCTTCAGGAAACTGATTTGATGATCCTGCCTGATTCAGCACCATGGACAGCATACTATCAATATATATAATAATAATAATATATATATATATTTTTTACAGTTGCAGTCACATTGTAAACATATGCTTAATTTGGGTTTATAAAACTGAAACCCTGCCACCCATGCACCAAAATACACACCATTGCACAAAACTAAACTGCTTCATTTTAGTGAATACACATAAGAGTGTGTACTCATAGGGAGATAGTCTCTCTCTTGACTGTCCCACATAACCTGATGCTTTTATTGAAATAATCATTACACATCCACCTTTCACTCTTATGTGGGATGTGTAATAAACGTTGCGTTGAAAATACTGTCACAGCACTGCTGTAAGATTTTAACATGTACATGTCTCAAATGCGTGTATCCATTTTCCATTTAATTTGTCTAAGTTCCATTATTCTATTGAATATTCATGCAACTCAGCAGTTTTGATGTGTGTGAAAGAGGAGAAAAGTCACATCAGCCTATCTGAGTATTTCACTGTTTAATTAAATGTGATTTAACTGAACATAAGATTTAGACGGAATTAATAGACTGAATTTCTGAGAGAGACACAGAGAGAGAGAGAGAGAGAGAGAGAGGAGAGAGAGAGAGAGAGAGAGAGAGAGAGAGAGAGCACAGCCCAAAGGCTGAGAGAAAGAGAGAACGCATGAGAAAGAGAGTGAAACAGGGATGAGGATGGAGGCAGAAATGATCAGAGCGCAGAGAGATGCACAACATTCTCGCGATTGATCAGGAAGCAGGTGCTGGACCTTCATCCACATCAGACTGAAATCAGAGCAGAAATGGATGTGCGGCAGGACTCGATGAGCTCCAGCATCTGACCGAAAGAACTTCTGATTCAAGCGAATCTAGTCTCGAGGTCATCGATCATCAGTTCTTTCATTCTAATCGAAGCTTTGCGCGTTTCGCGGGATCTTCGCCGATTTTTTCGCCTTTAAATCAGTGCGCCGGCTCATCCTCTGCAGTTTGAAGCTGCACCGCATGAACGGAGGCTGATCATGAATATAAAACACATCAGATTCATCATATAATGGGGATCGAGGACGCGAGCATGAGGAACGGACGGGCTCTGTCCGATCAGTGGGCCGACAGCGTGGTTGTCCGGCCCCGGACGACCGAGCAGCACATCACGGTGAATAAGAGACTTGTGCTGGGCTTCGCCATCTCCATCCTCACCCTCATCGTAGTCACGGCCGTCGCAATCACGCTGAGCGTCAGCTTCGAGAGATGTGCCGCGGAGAGCAGCGGGGCTCTGGCAGCGAACGGCTCCAGCAACAGTAAGTGGAAACAGTCCCGGGACGGGAACATCAGTCACAGAGACTCAGAAGACGGCCAGCAGCCCTGGAGACATCTGCGCTTGCCGGCCACCCTGCGCCCGCGCCACTACGACCTCCGACTGTCCGTGCACATGGAGAACTTCACCTTCTCCGGCGAGGTGAACATTGAGTTTGAATGCGTCCACTCCACGAAGTTCATCGTGCTGCACACGGACCGGCTGGAGGTGGAGAAAGTGCTGGTGTATTCGGACAGTAAGAAAGCGGGCGCCATGAGGATCCAGCGCCGCTTCCACTACCAGCCCAAGCAGGTGTATGTGATCGCGCTGCACAGAGAGATGAAGCCCCTCAGAACTTACAAGATCAACATCACTTTTCACGCGCACATTGAGCACGAGCTCCTGGGCTTCTTCCGCAGCTCGTACGTGCTGAATGGAGAAAGAAGGTAAAAGCGCTTCAGTGTCCGAATCAGACTCTTCCAGATGTTGTTAGAATGCTCTGCTGTTAACATGGGGACTGTTGATGCTGCCTGACGTTCATGGGCAATTAAGCACTTTTTTTGGCTAATTCATTCTCTCACATAAATGCACAATGGTAACCAAAATGTAGAAAAATAATAAATGAATATGGGATCTCATTCAAACAGTGAAGAAGTTATAAGAATCCTACTGTCACCACTGAGTTACCACAGTATTACCGTAGTAAGTGTATTAACTTTGGTATTATACTAAAAACTATGGTTTTAATAGGACTATTTTGAAGGGAGAATGAGAAAAAGCACAGACTTCTTTAATGATCACAGTGGATATTCATTCTTGTGAGATTCATGTGTCAGTGATATTGTATGTAAATCATGTTATGTTGATGCTGCCTGACATTGATAAGTAGATGTTTATCTGCATCTTAGTACAACAGCAACAAGCCTTGTTTTGTAATTATCTTAATTTATTCTTCTGACTAGTATTTACGATGGCTTACATCAAAATCTAATAGTTTCAGTAGTAATGTTAATAGCAATAGCAGCCATTGTATTTTTGTAAAAAAAATCTGCCATGGTAAGTTTTGTGAGGCTGGGTTTAATTTACTGCTGTTCTAATTTACTGCTGTCCACGTGATGTCCAGATGTCAGTAAAGGGTCAAGTACAACTTGGAGGTGATACGTTTTCAGAGGTCACACAGATCTGAATGAATGCTGGTCAAACCTCTGGGTACTGAAATCACAGCTGTGTCTTATACAGCAATATTTTTTTTTACTATTTATGGCGTTATTACCATAATGCATCAACATATAAGAGATTAGACAGTTAGATTAAGGTGTTCAGTTCAAATGTGCCAATGTTTAAACTAACAGAATTCATTTTGATGTTTGAAAACTGTCAGATCACCCAGTACCATATTATTCAGCTCTTTAATATAAGCCTTTGAGTAGAAGCTCATATGTGCATTGATTACAGCGTCTTACAGCCGTTTACAACCTCATATTCAGAGTGATTTCAGTTAGACAGCACTTAATATCTATTTGTTGTTTTCTAGCTTCTGACACTTTGTCCTCTGAGTTTGAATCTTTGCCCCAGGTTTTCCTGCATTTGAGACATGTTTAAACCTTGTTTTACCCTGAAGGGATCGCTTTCATGGACACACTTCATAAACCTTTTGTCCATCCACTAGTTGCCTTTTTGTGTTTGCGATACCTGCTGAACCTTCTTCCTCCTTTTAGCTGTAAAACAGCATGTTGAGACCTCAGTGTAACAATTCTTTATCAAACCCATTTTTTTGATAGTGTTAATATTGTAAGATCCATTGAAGAGCAGCTTTGAGATAAATCTAGCACGCTGATGTTCAGAAAGTGTCCTGCCGTAGCTCTGAGCTCCAAAGGCTGTGAAGATCATTGAGTTTAGTGTAATCAGCGCCTGCTGGCTGCTCGTATATATTTATGAACGCTGAATGGCAGGGATCCCGCAGGATTGAGAAAATACCCTTGTTTATGCAGTTAGATCTGGGCACATGAACCATGTTGTTAGTTCACTTCAAACCGACATCTGGTCGTCTGGTCTTTTTGGAGATTTAACAGTTTTTCCTTCATCCTTCACACATTTTCAGGTACAGCCGTGTCACGTTAGACAATAAACTCAAACACCTGATTTTCACTCTGATATCCCTGTAGAATCTCCTCCTGTGTGTCTGTTAGTCGTCTGATTTCTTATCACCTCCTGCCTGCATCTGCATCTCAACTGTGGTCTGTAAATAGTGTTAAGATGTTTAAATGATACTAGCATCTATAAATACTGAATGGAACAAAGAGGAGGTAAACAGATGGGACATTATAGATTCATTATAGACTGTTACTGCATGAATGGCTGCTAATGAAAGTAAAAAGAACTGCAGAAGCAGAAAACCCTCCTCCCTCGTCTGCTGGTCATGCTGTGGGTGGCCAAAGCAATCGTGAGGTTTGAGTCGGGCTTTGATATCCATTAAGGCAGCTTTCTGGAAGCAGCTCACTGCTTTTGCTGCTCTCTAACTTTACATATACTAGAAAATTTCCATGGCTGTTTATGGTCCAGACTCTGATATTCAGACTCAGATGTGATTGCGATGTGGTAAATGTGTCTAAATGTAGATTAATAATGATTCACTTATAATACACCAATCCAACTGCATATAAGGTCAGTTTGACAGCTTTTTATTATTTCCTTGTCATCTAAATTGGTTCACGCTCTCAGTTTGTTGACTGTCACAGATGGGTTTAATGTTTACAGCTGTGACAGATATATCAATATTTCTGTGTAGTAATTCTGGTGTGATTTATGATATGTTGACATTTGATGTGATTTAGTTGCTGTGGTAAAAAAAACGATCGGTTTTGTCCCTCTTCACGTCAGGAAGCTCATTAGTGAGATAAAAATGCACAGCGATGAGTTCAGGGATGGCAGTCAGAGCTAATTTGAATTCAGGAAAGTCAGGTGACAACCAGTTTAATGAAGTTCAGGTGAAATGACTTTTCACTGCAGACTCCTAGACTACATAAATTGCATTTAATGTTTCAGAGATTATTTTTTTCATCTCAACTCTCTCTCATGTTCTTATTCCTGGTGTTATTCTGCAGGTTTCTTGCAGTGACGCAGTTCTCACCGACTCACGCTAGAAAGGCCTTTCCGTGTTTCGACGAGCCCGTCTATAAAGCCACATTCAGAGTGAGTCTGAAACACGAGAGCTCGTACCAGTCACTGTCCAACATGCCAGTGGAGGCCTCAACGTCTGACGAGGACGGATGGGTGACCAACCATTTCTCCCGGACGCCCCGCATGTCGACGTACTATCTTGCCTGGCGGGCAACTTTTTTTTTTTTTTTTCACCTAAGAGAAAGCGTTAAAGGACAATGGAGGCTAGTTGGGTGAGTCCCATTTGAAGCCCCCAAAAACTCAAAGTTAGGAAACAGAAACGAGATTTTAATGAGTCCAGAACTCTTTTTTTTTTTTTTTTTTTTACAGATTTTTAAAGCTTTTAAAGGCATCACAGATGCTTTTCCAGAAGGCATTCTGTCTTTAACATTTTCCAAATTCTAAGGCAGCCTCTCTATGTTTCAGAGTGAAGACAAAACCAGAATGCATTGCGCAGAGTTCAGTAATAAAGTCAATCCAAAATAGCCAATCCAAAATAGCCAATAAGCTGAGAGAAATCAATATATACTTACAGAATATACACTACTCAAATTTTGGTGTCAGTATGTTTATTTTTTAAAGTTTTTTTTTTTAGAAAGAAATCAAAACGTTTATTTTCAAGGATGCTTTAAATTGATCAAAAGTAAAGATATGCTAAGGTTAAATACGTCTATAGTTCAAATAAATGCTGTTCTTTTGAACTTTCTATTCATCAAAGAATCCTAAAAAAAAGTATCATGGTTTCCACAAAAATATTAAGCAGCACAACTGTTTCAACATTGATAATAATCAGACATGTTTCTTGAGAAGCAAATCAGCATATTAGAATGATTTCTGAAGGATCATGTGACACTGAAGACTGGAGTAATGATGCTGAAAATTCAGCTTTTTTTGATTGCCCAGTATTTGTGTGTTTTATGCATTTTTATGTTCATTAGTGTATTGAATAGCTATCAACATGCTAACATCATAGTCTATTGCAGAGGTTGTCTGGACCGCAAGGTCCACTTTCTTGCAGAGTTTAGCTCTAACCCTAATCAAACACTCCTCAACGAGCTAATCAAGGTCTTCAGGATTACTAGAAAGTTACTGCCAGGTGAGTTTGATCAAGGTTGGGGCTAAACGGTGCAGGAAAGTAGACCTCGAGGGCCATAGTTAAGAACCCCTGGTCTATTGATATCAATTGTGAGATGAGTATAATGTGTAAAGAGCTGTTGTTTACATACTGTAGTTTCATCTCCTATGAGGTTCCATCTCATTTAGGAAGGTCCCTTATAAGGCAGCTGCCAAGACAGCAAGTTTTGGAACAGAGTTTTTATCTTGCTCACAGTGGATATACTGTAAATGGAAAGGTTTGTCTCCACTAACATTAGTCCAGTGTCTACAAAGCCATATAATTGCTTTTAAAAGGATAATATTCATGTCTGCAGCTGGTGTCCACTTTTGCTTATGTCCAGGATTTTGTGAACATGTTTTATGTGAAGTTTAGCCATTAAGATAAATGTTCGCTGTATCACTTTCATCACATGCAACAGCCAACAGAGACATGGTTTATGCGTCGTGTTGCTGATATCACGTTCAGTCAAAGCCCTGTTGTCATATTAGACACTTCCTGACGGCTTCCTCAGTGGATCCTGCTGTGTGCCCTTGGCCGGCCTCCTCCTCATATTAGTGTAATTAATCTGATCTCCTTCAGCATGACCGCGCTCTTCTTTATATCACTGCTGACTGTAATGTGGGCTTCTATCTGGGGCACTTATACCCACACTGCGGCTTGTAGTGGTTAGCCGTGTGCTAGCATCCCCCATCAATCACATTAAAGCGGCAGGGTAGCCCCTCGCACCATTCATCATAAAGATTCGGCTGTGCGGAGCGAGAGGAAAGATCGTGGGAGAGGAACATTGGAGAGGAGAGTGAAGTTATTACTCTGGGTTTATGGGGAAACACTGATCTACCACACACACACACACACACACACACACCACAACAAAAAAACCACACAAACACACAAACACACACACACACACACACACAAAAACTCTGCAGCAGTTGGTGGGGCATATATGTCACACTTTGTAAGGCTATAGATGAGGGGTCTCATACCCAAATGACCTGAGCCAGGTGGTGTTCTCCATTGGGGGGCAGTTGAACAGTTTTACTTTGGGTTTTTACAACAATGAATTTTAACTATGTACATTTATTGCCACAGTTACACAGTTATTGATGCATTCGACTCATCTTTTCCTCACATCCAGCATAATGCTCCACATGTTTAGTAGAGTAATGATGCCTGAGATTATGTTTTTCTTGAGAGAACTGCAGGCTTGTTTGTTGTCGTCATCTTACCTACAGCTGTGACTTTAAATTTGTACTTTAGGATTTAATGAGCCATGATGAAAAAAAAAATATATATATATATATTAGGCAACTGTTTACCAATCCTTTACAGTAAAATAAGTACATTCTAAACATTAAAGGCCAAACAAAAAGTGAAAAATGATTACTGAGATGGGTTTAAGTTATCCTTAAACCCATCTCAGTAATCATTTTTCACTTTTAACTATTATTATTAGAAGTGCCGTTTGGAACTTTCATATGGCCTGTTATCTCTATATTAATGACACAATGAAATACTATTCATAATACAATTCACTATACATGTACATAATTGTGCAGGATTCATTAGTGTATGTTTCCTGAAGAAAAAAGGTTTGTTGTCATAATCTTTCATCCTGTAATAATTCTGTCTGGCTCTGAAATTGCTGTTCTTGTAATGTAAACAAATTTGCATGGGTGGAGAAAAATAAAAGCATCCAGTCATTTTATAGCCTAATGTGGTTCCATCAATTTTTTCCATAAATTCCTGGTGGATAGAACCGTATTTCGCTTGTTTTGTTTGTTTATTGTTTCTGTTTGCTTACTGATTCTCCTTTTATCTTTTAAGTTTATTAATTTGTTTTTGCGTTTTGCCAATGTGGTTGTTGGTTTTGTTTGTTTAATGGTTGCATTTGGGTTTTTGCTCTGTTTAGATATGGGTTTTGTTTGATATTGGCTTTGTTTTGATCTTTTTTGTTTGTTTAAATGTTCTGTTTTTTTTTGGCCCTGCTTGAATTTTTGGTATGTTATTTGGTTCTGTTCGGATGTTGGCTCTCTTTAGATCTTGGCTCTGTTTGTTTAACGGTTTTGTTTTTGTTCTGTTAGTTTAAAGGGTTTTGTTTGTTTGTTTGCTTTTGGCTCTGCTTGGGTGTTTGGCATGTTTGTTATTTGGTTCTGTTTGGATGCTCTGTTTATTTATTGATTCTGTTTAGTCTTGTATTTGTTTTGTTAGAGAATACTTTCTTTTCTCTCTCTCTCTTTTCACTTGAGTATTGTTTATTGTGTTTGTTTATTAGTTCTGTATGTTAAATTATTTAATTAGTTTCCTTAGTATAAAGGTTATCTTTGATATTTCTGTATGCTTTGGTGTTTGGTATATTTGTTTATTCATTCTGTTTGTAAATTAGTTCTGCTTGTTTATTGGTTCTGTTTGGGTGTTGAGCAGCTCATTCAGTTTGATGGGAATTTAAGTGGTTCAGCTCATTAGTTTAGAGGTGCTTCGTTTGGCTACAGTCTTAACCCCTCACAAAATCTACTCCATTAACATGAACATAACTGCTAATTGTTTCTCTTTTTGGTTGTTCTGCTATAAAATCAGATTGTAACTTGAATGCTCCATTAAGACTAGTATAACAATTTTGAATTCATTCAATTTAACTGTTATGTTCCATACCTCACTTTATGTCCAGTTATGACCAAACCATTTCAGATACAATCCTTGTATGTTCTGCAATCTCTTGTAATGATGTCTAACCAAGAGAAAAATGTATTTCTAGAACCAGACAGTAAATGATTGTGCCGTCTGTGGCTCGCTCTCCAAAATGATTTGAAGTCTGAGCTTAGATCGTTTGTTTCATCATGGATCATTTCTCTTTACCAGCATACAGGGTATAGTAAACCTGCTGCCGTGTGTGAATAATGCTGAGTCTTCATCATCACACATATCTGTTTTGGTGAACGTGACCTCTGTTTCACCTATATTGACCACTGGACTCTCTCTAGAGCGTCACATATTAAAATTTGACCCTCAGGCCCTTCAGAGTCATGATTTCTGACACACACACACACACACTGAACAGAGTTTCCCTTTTTGACCAGGTGTACATTTTACTTAGTGTCTTATATTATTTAATGTGCTAAAATAAGATAAATAAATAAATTAATTAATTTAAAAGAGCATATTTCATTCATAACACTGTAGCAGCCATTATTAAATCTACTGGTTTAGTGTCAGTCAGTTTTATTTATCTTTTCATTAAAATGTTCTTGTAATATCTAATCAAAATTCAACACCACTATACTAAATTTGCTCTTTACATATTCATGAAATTACTCAGCCTGATCAAAAAGTATGTTCAGTGCATTTAATGGACAAAATTGTGATTTTAGCTGTAGGAAACAAATGGCTTGAAATGTCTATGTAGGTTTCAAATTGAAAATACCAGCCTATACCAGCATTAATGTCCATCCTGATACAGACTGATTTATGCTGGTTTGGTTCTGGTCAAGCTGTTTAACCAGTCGAACTGGTCTACACAACACAAGCTGGTGACTAGCTAGACTAGCTAGGAATCAAATTATGTAAAACTAGAAGAACAATTTCACATAATGTATAATTGTTATAGCACAGTTTACTCTGGACATTTAGAGAAATGTAAAGCGCCTGAAGTATCCCTCACATTCAGACGTATGTAGAATAATAATTCAACAGGTTGTTAATATCAAGTCAAGTGCAGAATGTGTTGACTAAAGCTTCATCTTTTCATCAGAAAGAGCTTGTTAGCGGATCAATGTCGAGCAGCGGCTCATGGAGAGACTCTCTATTAAAGTTCAATTAACCCCCATTTAAGTCTCTGTCAAGCTGCCTTCAACAAAACCAAACAAACAAACAAATGAAGCAGTCAATACTGGAGTCGGATTGAACAATCTTCACACCGGCTGATTAATGAAGCGTCTCTTGATTGTCAACTCGAGTGCTTTGTCTAATTACAGGTTGTTTTAAAATCACATTGATTTGATTGAGCTCTGAATTATTTTCACAGCCCTAAGTGCCGCCCATTCATCTTTATATCAGACATAGAGCTGATCGATAAGGCAGCAACATGTGAGGTAAACAACACATAATTCAATGTGCATTGCTGCCAGGCTCTGAAACAAAGCCTTTCCTGCTGCTTGTTTTGCACTGTAACTCTGTTAGTGTAGGAGGACATTCATTCTGACTAGATGGATGCCCATTCAGAAAGCCGTGCCGTGCATCAGCCTTCGGCTAAAAGAGTCCAAGATCATTTTTACTCTGGGAATACATTTCCCACAGAGCCACACCTCACACACTTTCTCTTTCACACTTGTTCTCTCCCCTATCTCCCTTTCTCCTTCTCACACACAGAATAAAGAATCTTGCAATAATGCAAATGCTTTGTCTTTGCTTTTTCATCGAAATTTAATTTATTTCAAAGGACACATGTCCTGATTTACAATTGATGGAAATAATCCAATTTTAAACAAATATATGGAGGAGGTTTTCAGCAGCTACAGTCCAATAACATTATGGTTTATGAAAGTGCAGTCAGTTAATTTAAAGCGACATAACTCCAGTAGAAATGGCTGCCTGTTCTTTCAGTGGCCTTGCTTCTGGAAGTATATGTCTTTTCACCAATCTATAAGGATTTTGAATGAGTTGTTCAATAAAATATTAAGCCATGTATCAAACCAACCAGCTCTGAGGTGAATCAAAAAATTACAAACTTTGATTTAAACAAAACAGGTATTAAAACTGTCTACGTCTTTTATGAGTGAGTGGACTCTTAATCCCATGAAGCATTGCAAATCACTCAATCAAATCAAAACAATGGTACAAAATGTTCATTATAAATATAAAAACAATTTGTCACACTTTATTTTAAGGTCCAGTTTTCACTCTATTAACTAACTATTAACTATGACGTTTGTCTCAATTAAATTCCTAATTTGCTGCTTATTAATAGTAAGGTAGTTGTTAAGTTTAGGTATGGGGTAGAATTAAGGGATCTAAAATATGGTCATGCAGAATATGGCATTAATATGTGCTTAATAGTACTAATAATCTATAACAGCCAATATGCTAGTAATTTTCCATGCAAAAGTGACTTCTCTGATTGTTGGATATCTCTTCAGGGTATTGTGGGTAGTGTAGTTTTTCATTGGAAATTCTGTAATTAGAGCCACTAAATACTGCAGCTCATCTTCCTGTAGTCTGTGAAGATAATGAAATGATTTTTACTTGTGGAGTAGGTGATAGTAATACTTCTTAATGCCTCTCACAGTGGATGAGGGGTGGAGAAAAGTACACTTGAAAGACAAATGCAAAATTCACAAGCCAGATGAAGGCATTTGGCAGATATATTCACCATGGTTTACTCTTGGAACTTAATCTTTCAAGTCCATAACCGTTGCCCTTGAGGGAATTCAGGTTAAGAATAAACCCAGAGTCGTATAGTTCCAAGAGTTCATTCAGCACCTGAAACAGTTTGACTTTTATTCTCTCTCTTCTTATGTTGCGTTGTTGTAGATTCGGCTGTATGCCAGACCTGACGCCATCCAGAGCGGATCGGGGGACTACGCTCTGCACATCACCAAGAGACTCCTGCAGTTTTACCAGGATTACTTCAAAGTCAAATATTCCCTCCCTAAATTAGGTAAGATGGGAGGTGAAATGTCTCTGCTTTGTCTGGCTTCAGTGATGCTTTTGACATGGGCAACGACTGTTCTTCTCATGGGATTTTTCATTGTTCCATTTGTACTGCCAGCTGGTTCTGTGTGACTTCTTGTTTCGTGATCGTGTAGAGGTGAAGGAGTGTCAATAGCAACTCAGTTCTTGTGTTTATTGATCCTAAAAGCATTTTAAGCCGTTTGTGTTTGTGCTTTGTCTAGAGAATTAGAGCACACACCACATGTGTGGTGTTAAAGTGTGCATTTGTTGCTGTATTGATGTGTGTGCTACTGTATGTAGTTTTACGTGTGAGTGTGCTTGTGCTGGACTGGCTCACATCAGACTCTCTCTGTGCCAGTGTTTCGCTCCATTGGGTTCCTGTCAGTTCTCTGCATTCATTTGAATATAGTCATCAATCTCTCTGGGCTTCTGTCTGTCTGTCACTCTCCTGCTCCGCCTGCTCACTTCCTCTATAAATGTGTGTTTGTGCATTTGCATGTAAGTGTGTATTTGAGTGTGCATGTAATATTTCATTACTCTCTTAAACGCTCTCTAGGAAGCATTTGCTCTGTTTGCTAATTGGGTTAAGACCGACCACCGCACACAACATTTAAATGATTTACTTTCTGAATGACTTTCATTCTCATTTTTACCTCCTGGTAAATCTAGCTTAAGCCGTTAACGTCTCTAGGTTACGTATGTAACCATGGTTCCCCGAGGGAATGAGACGCTGCGTTGAGTCGCTTTGGGAACGCCCCTGCGTGACCGCGTTCTGAAGCACGTGTCAAATCCGTCCAATGGAGCAGCGAGACGTCACGAGCAGGGTGACGTAAGCACCAGAAAGCATAAAGGCACATCCGGCCGGGCGCAAACCAGCTTCGATGAAGTAGCGCCTGCAGGGATGCAGGGAGTATGGCAAAGAGACGCAGCGTCTCGTTCCCTCGGGGAACCATGGTTACATACGTAACCTAGAGACGTTCCCCTTCAGGAACTCGAGCTGCGTCGAGTCGCTTTGGGAACGAGAATACCCACTGCGCCATACTACCAAGTCCCTGCCTGTGTGTGTATCCTATGAGCACATCACGAAGAGAGAACTTGGGAACCTGGGGTAGATGCCAGGTGTAAGTTTTAAAAGCGGACAAAAGTGTGCGGAGAGGACCAGCCCGCCACAGCACAAATGTCCTGCAAGGCCACACCCAAGCTGAAAGCCTTGGAGGCCGCCATACTCCTGGTCGAGTGCGCTCTGACCCCCATAGGTGATGGGAGGCCAGAGGACTCGTAGGCTAGTGAGATGGCCTCGACCACCCACCTACCCATAGTCTGCTTGGTCGCCGGAAATCCCTTCTTTGGCGGACCAAAACAAACAAAAAGCTGATCTGCCTTACGCGACGGGGCAACTCTGTGTGCGTAAGCGTCCAGTGCTCGAACTGGACAGAGCAGATTATGCCTTTCTTGGCCTACTTCCTGGTACGGAGGAGGACAGAATGCCTTAAGTACTATGGGCCCTGGTGAAGAAGTGGGCACCTTAGGGACATACCCGGCCCTCGGGTAAAGGAATGCCCTAACCATGAAACAGAGAGTGCCTGAAAATCCCTGATCCTTTTCAGTGAGGAAATAGCAAGAAGAAAGATGGTCTTGAGCCTGAGCAACTTGACCGAACTTCTTCTATGGGTTCAAAGGAGGCATTGCATGAGCCCTCCAGAACCACAGCCAGGTCTTATGAGGGCACCTTGGTGCGCTGTACCGGCCTCAGCCTCAGGTTGCCACGGAGGAGGGAGGAGGAGGAAACGCGTGGCAAGTGGGTGTCTTCCCAATGATTGACCACCCAGAAGGGCGTGGTAAGCAGCTAAGGCCGCCACGTATACCTTCAGAGTGGAGGGAGATAACCCTGCGGAGAATCGCTCCTGCAGAAACTCCAGAACTGTACCAATTGGGCAGTTGACTGGGTCCTGCAGTCGCTGTCCGCACCATGAAGAGAAAAGTTTCCACTTCAAGGCATACTGTTTCCTAGTGGCGGGAGCTCTGGACTGGAGTATAGTCTCAACAACTCAGTTGAGAGACCAGATGCTAGGAGCTGTGCCCCCTCAGGGGCCATGCCCACAGCTTCCATAACTCCGACGATTGATGTAGGAGACCACCGATGTGTTGTCTGTGCGGACAAACACATGATGCCCCCTTAGGTCTGGAAGAAAGTGTGTCAGAGCTCGAAACACGGCAAGCATCTCCAGGCAGTTGATATGCCAAAAGAAATGATGGCCTTCCCACAGACCCTGTCCCCAGCCCGTGAGAGAGGCATCCGTCGTTAGCCTTACGCGACGACAAGGAGCCCCTAACGTCAGGCCTTGAACCAGGAACCAACGCTTTTTCCACATGTCTAAGGCACGTAAGCATCGCCGCGTGACCTTGATCATGCAAAGCGGATTCCCCCTCGGGGAAAATCCTTTGGTTCTGAGCCACCACTGCAAGGGTCTCATGTACAGCAGGCCAAAAGGTAACACGTTGGACGCCGCTGCCATCAGGCCCAACAGCCTTTGACAGTGAGTGACTGGCCTTCTCTTACTCTCGTGACTGTCGTGAGGATTGACTCGATTCGAGCAGGAGACAGACGTGCCTGCATCGAGGTTGAGTCCCACACCACGCCTAAATAAGTAGTTCTCTGTAGTGGAGAAAGAACACTCTTCTTGGCGTTTAGTCTTAACCCCAGCTCTCTCATATGGGCGAGGACGACATCTCGATGCCGAGCCGCCATCTGCTCCGATTGAGCTAGTATTAACCAATCGTCGATATAGTTGAGTATGCGGATGCCCGGGAGTCGCAGTGGAGCCAGAGCAGCATCCACACACTTGTTGAAAGTGCAGGGTGAGAGTGACGGGCCGAAGCGAAGAACTCTATATTGGTATGCTTCGCACCCGAAAGCAAACCTCAGGAACTTCCAATGAGGGAGGATGGAAACATGGAAATAAGCGTCTCTGAGATCTATCGTAACAAACCAGTCCTCGGACTGGATCTGAGATACTATCTGCTTGATAGTGAGCATCTTGAACCGAAGCCGTTTGATAGCGCGGTTCAGAAGACGGAGATCTAAGATCTGACGCAACCCCCCCCCCATCCTTCTTCGGAACGAAGAAGTAACGGCTGTAGAACCCGGACGCTCTCCCGAGAGGAGGAACACGTTCTATGGCCCACTTCCTCAAGAGAGTATCTACTTCTTGTTCCATTACCAGAGCCTGCTCGGGGCCAACTAGTGTGGGGATGACCCCGTTGAAACAAGAACCGAACTGGATTCTGTAACCTTCTCTACAATCTGCAGGACCCATTTTGAGATATTTGGTAGAAGTTTCCACGCTACCAGAAAATCTACTAAGGGAACCAGCCTCTCGAGGCTGGCGTCTGGTATTATTAGAGGAGCCAGTTCGGTGACCCGAAGCGGATGACCGGCAGGGAACGACAGACCTGACTGCTGTAGCACCCTCACTTGAGGGGACGAGCTCTCCCGTGCCGTACCGTTGCCGGGCGGCAGCTGGGAATTTCACTCGTCGGAGCTCACTGAGCCCTGAGGCACCGAGGTCGCACCCCCCATCCTTCTTCGGAACGATGAAGTAACGGCTGTAGAACCCGGACGCTCTCTCGAGAGGGAGGAGGAACACGTTCTATGGCCCCCTTCCTCAAGAGAGTATCTACTTCGTGTTCCATTACCAGAGCCTGCTTGGGGCCCACTAGTGTGGGGATGACCCCGGTGAAACGAGGCGGACGAGAACCGAACAGGATTTCTGTCACCGTTATACAATCTGCAGACCCTTTTGAGATATTGCGTAGAAGTTTCCCATCTACCAGAAAATTACTAAGGGAACCAGCCTTCGAGGCGGCGTTGGTTATTATTAGAGGAGCCAGTCGTTCCCTGAGCAGGATGACCGACCCCCCATATGGCAGGGAACGACGACCTGACTGCTGGAGGAACCCTTCACTGAGGGGGCGAGCTCTCCCGTGCCGTTACGTTGCTGGGCGGCAGCTGGGAATTCACTCGTCTGAGCTCACTGAGCCCTGAAAAACTGAGGTGGCAGGGATATCAATGAACCTCCATGAGGGCACTGGGGGAACAACCGACCCGACTGCTGTAGAACCCTCACTTGAGGGGGCAAGCTCTCCAGTGCCGTACCATTGCCGGGCGGCAGCTGGGATTCGCTCGTCTGCGGTCAGAGCCCTGAAGCGCCGAGGTGGGCCAGGGGTATAAATGAACATACATGAGGGCACTTAAGGAACAACCGACCTGACTGCTGTAGCACCCTTACTTGAGGCGGCGAGCTCTCCCGTGCCATACCGTTACCGGGCGGCAGCTGGGAATTTCACTCATCAGAGCTCACTGAGCCCTGAAGCACAGAGGGTGGCAGGGGTATCAATAAGCCTCCGTGAGGGCACTGAGGAGGATTGGGCACCGTATACTGAGGTGTTATCCTTTCCTCTCCAGGTGGGCTGCCCTCAGGGACCTGACAATGTTAGGACCGTTTAGCCGAGGTCCTCTTTGACAAAATAACGGTCCGCAGATCCGTCTTTGTTCTAGAAGACCCTGACTGAGAGCGTCACCCCGACCCACGATCTTTCTGTGGAGGGGTGCGGGTCGCAACGCTCTGTCTTTGAGACTGGCGATATGAGGAGCTTTACAACTTGGGCTGCTGCTCGCTCAGCAGCCCCACCACTGAGCAGGTCAGCCTGGTATACTTGTAACACCACCATGGTGTGCAAACATGCGCCAGCCTGAACTACCGCCGTATAAGCTTTCCCAACCAGACTCGATGTAAGCCTAACGGGGCTGGTGGGAAGCTTCGGGGCCTTCAGGGACGATGCTGAGGATGGGGAGAGATAGCTCGAAAACGTCTGAGCCAAACTGGTATCGCCCCATATACCTTATCATTCAGCCCCATGATGTTCTTGAATAATTCGAGACTGTGGGGCTGAAATACGGGATGAGTACGGTTTCTCCCATGATCTTGGCACCTCAGCATGGAGATCGGGGAAAAAACGGAAGGCCCCCGTTGTGAAGGCTGTGATCTGGATTCAGAAAAAGCTTGTCTAATTATTTTTAGGACGAGCGTCCTGTTTCTAGGCTGGCCAAACGATATTTTATTTTGGCACGAAACACCCCCATAATCACGAATCACACCTCATACGTGAGGGACTGTGGTGGCGAGTCCACAATCTCATCCGTGTCGACGCTCATCACATCAACCTCCTCAGAGGAAGATAGATGAAGCGTCTGGCTCTTTCTCTCTCGGGGGGGGAGAAACCGCGCGAGAGAGAGCCGCGGATCTAGCGGGTGAGGACCGAGAAAAGGACGAGCCCGTCTCGGATCCCTCCGCTAAATCCACCCGCGATCCCCACGACAACAGTCTGCGCTGTGCCTCGGCAACAGCGGGACCGCTGCCAGCAGGATCGCGAGCCTGGCCGCTCTCATCAAACGCAGCCAGGGGAGAGCGGAGCTGTGCGCAGCGAGAGTAACTCGCAGTGATGACATCAGCTGCTCGAAAGCTGACCGTGCATGCTCCACTCCTAAACAAACGACACACCCATCGTGTGCATCCCCCGCCGCCAGATATCGTGGGCAGGGAGAAACACAGCGTTTGTAATGCCGTTCGCTCGCCATAGACTTTCTCATTGTTTTATATATATGAGTGCTTGTGCGGACAGACAACAGTAAATAGACAGACACATACACAGAGAGCTACTGAAGGGCAGAAGCTGGTTTGCGCCCGGCCGGATGTGCTTTTATGCTTTCTAGTGCTTACGTCACCCCACTGGTGACGTCTCGCTGCTCCATTGGACTGATTTGAAACGTGCTTCAGAACGCGGTCAGGCAGGGGCGTTCCCAAAGTGAATCTCGATGTAGCTCGAGTTCCTGAAGGGGAACTGTGTTTTGGAACATGGCAGTCAGTCTGCTAGTTTGCAGCCGCTAATGACCGTCTAGCATGTTCCAAAACACAGCGGTCAGCTTAAGCTGGATTTTCCAGCAGGGTTTTTTATTTGGACTTTAAAGCAAACTAAATCTGTAAATAAATCTTAAATATTTAGTGGTAGTGAGGAAAATGTAGCACTCTTGGTAATGCTAGTATATGTTCCCTTGTGAAAAAGAAGTGTGCTTAAATGCTCACTTGTAGTGTACTTCAAATCTTAAAAGTAATTAAAAAAACCCGTACTTGAAGATCATTTATAATTCTGAATGTATGATTTAAAAAGTGCATTTTGTAATAATGTCAAATTAAAAGTGTTACTTTAAAGTACATTTTTTTTTCACGGTTTAAAGATGTATACTTATTTAGATACATACTACATATTAAAGCACATGAAAGTACTTACATTATTATTAAGTAAATATAAAAGTTATTATAATTTTAGTTGCAGTGTGTAGGGTTTTTCAGCTCAACAGGGAAATATTTATGACTAATTATAACTGGTTATGATTAATAATAAATATTTAGATTATATCTTCGAATTAACTGTAACAGAATCAATATTACAATTACTTGATCTGTCCGTCCACCGAGCAGACAAAATAATAATTTATCAATTCAAGGAACGATTATTTTCCTGGCCAAGGAAGAATAAACTGTCCTTCTTTATGCAGTGCTAGCAGTAATTTAGCAAATGTAGCAAGGGTTCAAACATTCATTGACTTCGAATTGTGAGCAGCAAACAGAGACCATCAGTTGTGAATATAAGGGATTTAATAAATGAAACTATATCTAACATATAACTAAGCAAAACACATATATATACAGAATGAAACAAAGTAAGGAAAAGAGAGAGGAAAGAAAAAGAATGGCAGTATTTCACATCACTTAACCACAACCTTTGAAAATCATCAAAGAATCCAAAAACCACCTTAAAAAGGGGCTGAAACTTAAACACGCATTTAAATAGTTGTAAACGGTTACTTGCATTGGTTTCGATTGCTGAACAAGAGTCCTGATGAGGTAGACAACGGAGGTCTTTGATGAGTTCTTTAGGAGTGAGCTGGAAGTTTTACTTCTGGTTCTTCTGAAGAAAAAAGTCCACAGCGACTAAAGCTACTTGAAGATAAAAACTGCCGGAAAATAAAAACTCAAGAGGAAGATCTTGAGAGTCTTGGAAAAATGTTGTCTCAAACGAAGAGGGTTTCTGAGCAAAGATTATTTCGGGCTAATCACTTTTGAGGGTTCCTATTCTGGGTGGACTGGCCAATACCAGGCGTGAATTTTTGAGCGGGAGAAGTTTCCTTTGTTCCCTTCATGGATCATATGCATGTTTTATGGCCGGTCTGAAATTTCTGTCGTTTTAACCCAAAATATAGTACAAAACGTATGATGCGTTTCACAATCACATACTATACATCATTGTTTGAGGAATAAAGAGCAGATAATATTGATACCAAGAAAGAAACATTTAGAATAGATTAAACCAAAGATACATCCATACACCTGAGTATCAGCGTTTAGGCCTTAAACAAATAACGAGTGGTAACTCAGCTAATCTAATAGGGAAACGTACAAACAACACATGCAATATACCAGATATATTTGTAGAGTATAATAGAGTAAAAGGTCTTTACGTGTGTGTGTTTGTGTGTGTGTGTGTGTGTTAGTTTGCTTGGTCAGCAGGCCATTGTGCCCGGAAGGGGGTCATTACGCTCTTTGGAATGTGTTTGAACTCCAATTGCCGCCGAAGGGGTGAAAACTGGTAGCACTCCCTGATAGTGGGGGGGGGGGGGGGGGGGGGGGGGGGGATCATTTAACATTTAGCACAATATACATACGTGACGTCTGTGATCGGGACTGTAATTTATATGCAAATGTCAAAATGCTAAAAGGGTCTCTTAAGCCATAAAACCCAAAAGATCATGCATGATTCTACGCAGACGCTACAAGTGTATTTGATATGACTTTTACAGTTAATATATTTTAAATGTGCTAAATTGAAACTTCATCATTACAAATGTACAACTGAACAATGTAAATACGTGACATACAAATTTCGGTAACACTTTATTTTAAAGTATCCTTGTTACACATGTGACATGTACTTACTATTATAACAACAACAAATTATGCATAATTACATATAAGTAGCCCCAAACCAAACCCTAATCCTAACCCTAAACATATAGTAAGTACATGAATTTAATGATATATCTTACTTAAATGTATAATACAATGAACAAGGACACCTTCAAGAAGTGTAACACAATTCAATAGAATTGACCCATAAAGTTATGTCAGAACCATTGAATGCTTGTCCGTACATTCGGCAGTGCACTTTAACCGTATGTCAAAGACATTAAAAAATTCATGAAATTAAATATAAAGATTCCACTATGTCAATTAAATTTACTATAAATTCAAACTATAATACATTTTCATTTAATTGTAAAGAACATGCATTTGAGTGTATACAAATATTATATTTAGTTTGCAATATGTTATTTGAAACTATGCTAAAGTGTACTTCGTTTTCACAAGGGTTATCTTATGACATACTGGCTCAATAGTCTCTGGCCTTATGCTTCATACTGCTGGTATTCTGTGCAGGATATGTGATAACTTGTTTACATATGGTTTTATATCATGTGACGAACAGTCCACATCCATTTATATCACTAAAGTGAAATAGGAAGCCAGATGCTCACATCCACACAGAAACTTCAGAAGTGTAAATGAAAACTTCAGAAGCACGAATTAAAACTTCAGAAGCACGAATGAAAACTTCAGAAGTGTTGATGTAAACTCTGGAAGCACATTTGTAAGTATAGATCAGGGAAAGAAAGAGGAGAAATCATTTAGCAAAACATGCAGTGTATTAACCTGTTAACCTGCACCCCCCATTTTGGGACTCACAGCTGCAAATGACCTACCTAACTTAACTGCACTCGCAAGTTAATCTCGAGTTATTTTATGTGGTAATTATATATATTCTAAATAACCTACAAACAAAAAAGATATACATTTATTTTTTCCTCACATTCTTTCTTGTAGCAATTCCCTCTCAGTCACACACCTGACTGAAAGGCTCATTATGCAGCTCATTGTGCAGGCCTTTGTCTTCTCAGGTGTGAATCACAGCATTATCCATGAACATTCATGCCTCCTCGCATATTCCTGTTCTACACAACATGTGTAAAAATTTAAATCAATATATTGTTTTCTGTGAGCAAGTAAACAAGATGATTTTCACATAATTTTGAAGAAAAAAACTCTAGTAAGTACAAACCATATACAGTTGTACTTACCCCCAAACTGCCGGGGGAGCAGTTGGGGGTGTGGTGCCTTGCTCAAGGGCACCTCAGGGTCGTTGTTTTTGGGGTTGTGGTAGTAAAGGTGGAAGAAGAGAGCGCTGGTTATTCACTCCCTCCACCTACAATCCCTGCCGGACCGGAGACTTGAACCCGTAACCTTTGGGTTACGAGTTCGACTCTCTAACCATTAGACCACGACTCCCCCTTGCTACACACACAATTTTGGTGTCTTTGGAAAGAAGACCCTTTGGGCTTTACTATCCATCATCCCGAGTTGATAATGCTCAAAAAGATACAAAGTTATAGACACTGAAGTGCCTTGAAAAAAAATTGCACCACACTGAATGTTTTTTTTTATTTCATACACAAATACATGAAATTAGTCCTTGAGCAATACAGTAATGGGTTGAAAGTCACATGTCTAATGAGTTTCTATTTCAAATCTGAAGAAGATACCATGAAAAATTATGTCCCTGTTTGAGGAAAAATATTTACCAAATGTATTGAAAGGTTCTACAAACTATTTTAGTCATACATACCACTGCATACTTTTTCAGTTATAAAATAATAGACTGAATCTTAGACATCGAATAAATGATTTATTTGAGCACTAGAAAAATACAATAAGAACAATTTTGGTGTAATAAAAAGAAATAAGAAAAAAAAAATAATTAACTATGTATGCCAAGTACATACTGTTGAGTGTAGAATTACAGCATCACACTGATGCTGTCACACAAGTCATAATCACATGCTGATGTGCGGTCATACAGATGGTAATCATGCAGATACAGCCACATTCCCCACAAAACACACACAAATTATGAAAAATGTTAAAGAAGAAGAAAAAAAAAAAGGATTGTTTGTGCAAAAAGCTGATCGCTAAGTTACGCCCCCAACAGATGGCAGGTGCGTCACAGCGTGCGTCATGAGCCGTCACGAGAGAGAGCCAGAATTCAAATAAACAATATTCCGCATATCTTTGACTTTTTTTTGTGTGAATGGTCTCATTCTGTTTATGACACTGTATGCTACAAAACCATGTTGATTTTTACTACCAAGATGCAGTTTTTTGAGCGCAAGTTATTCCATAATGGATACAAACAACAACTGTCCCCGAAGAAATGAGATGTAAACAAAGGAATTACTATCCATATTACAACGTTATTGTTTCGTTGGACTAAAAGTGCTCTATGCGATGTTGTTCAGTGGACCCTTACCTTTTTAACTAAACCGGAATTTACAGCTGTGGATGCGTTTATGACTTGTTATTACGATGAATCTGCTACGTACTGCGTTTTGATTATGCATGTTTTGTTGTGTACTGCTTACACAAATTTAGCAAATACATTCTTTATAAGCTTTCCATTGAAAAAACAGCGATCTATCGTCGATGCTTGAGGCTTAGACCTTTAGAATGATATATAGTTTGTCAAGATTAATTATGTCCCTTTTCATTTAATCTTTTAGTAAACATTGACACGTGCAAACAAAGAGTGTTCAGTGTGCCGGCGTCCAGGTTAACATCCAGGGTTAACAGGTTAAAAACGAAGTCAAAGATTTTGCCAGTCATTTTTTTTTTCACTTTCAAAGACATTTTATTCAGTTTCAATTGATGTTTTCATTAGTTTCTTGAAAAGTCGCGTTAATTTTTTATTGGCACAAAAGTAATTCCATACTCGTGCCACTAATGAGTCTTTTTCATTACTGCTGCTCTACTGATTGACGTCCCGCTGGATCTTCTCACAGAATCGTTTCAAACATGCCAAACCCTTTTAATGAGGCTGGAGATTTTTTGGTAACACTTTACTTGAAGGGGTGTGCATAAGACTGACATGATACCTTCATAATCATGACATGACACATGTCATGAATATGAAGGAGGTTTTATGCATGTTTATGACAACTGTCATTAAGTGTCATTTGCTCAGTTATGTCATTTTTAATGCAAATATGACATTATTTGACCTAACCCTAACCTAACCCAACCCCTACCCTTACCCCTCACCATAGCCCATAACAAAGACATCTCAAACAATGTCATCTTTGCATTAAAAATTACATAACTGAGCGAATGACACTTAATGACAGTTGTCATAAACATGCATAAAAAAACCTTCATATTCATGACATGTGTCATGTCATGGTTATGAAGGTGTCATGTCAGTCTTATGCACACCCCTTCAAGTAAAGTGTAACCGATTTTTTCACCTGCTAAAAAGATGATCACGTCTGGCTGTTAAAATGTCATGTCAAGGATGCTGCTTGTGCAAAGAAACTGTCTGGTTTCAAACTGATTCAGTGATCTTAAGATACTTTTGACACGTTTGTCGTAATGTTGCATGTCACTGCTACACTGAGGGGTGAGGTGGTTCAGTGTGAAGTGTGGCTTCATATGAGAAATGATGTGGATGTAATGAATGCATCTGTTTGGTAAAGGTATCGTCTGTGTGTTGAGTGTTGGAGCAGTTGCAGCCCCTCTGGTCTCAAAACAGGGACATTCTGTTATTCTGCTCATGCAAAAGAGTAAAATACAGAGAAATGAAATCAGAGTATACGGGTTAAGGGCAGATCGCATCTTAAGTCCTTGAAACACCTCACACAGATGTTTTAAAAGCTTGTTACAGCAGTTGAAAGCATTTCCTCACACTCTGGTTCTTAAGGTTTATTCGACCTGAGAGATTTCAAGTCATTTGCTTTGCTGCTTCTTATACTTAAAGTTATTTGTATCCATGGCTCTTGGCATGTGATTCGTCGCTAATGGCATAACGGTTTCTCTCAGATTGAGAAACGACGGCACACAACACAACACGACTCATTCATCAAAGCGAGCCATTGTTCACCCGTGGAATCTGAAGCAGAGTCCAATTAGAGCAACTTAAATCATCTACTGTGACTGACAAATGAGAGAAAGAACCACCAAACACGTTCTCTCTTTCTCTGTCCCTCTCTTTCATTCACTCTCTCTCTCTCGCTCTCTCTCAGAGGATGAAAAAGGAATGACAAGAAAGAGATTCAAGAAATGATGTAAACCAGAGGAGAAAATGGACTTTGTTGGCGGGTAGCAGTTAATACATTTGTATGATGATCAGTAATCGGTTTCATGCTTTTGACGCAAAAGCTTCCAGAAAAGTCACATGCAGAATGATAATAAGATGAATGAAAGTCCATGAAGAATCAGAGCGAGTGTGTTTGCATCCATGACACCCTTCATCCATTTAGCTTTCATTACATCAACAAGTGTCCTCAGCTGCAAGAATCAAACTGTCTGATGCTTTTGGGAGTTGTTGTGAGGACACTCTTTAGCTCCTGCTGAATGGATAAATAAATAAATCAGCCATCTGTGAGCTCTTGCAGCCGCTTTCATTAGACATTTCAACCTCAAAAATCTGTATGCTGTAAAACACACTTGACGGCTAATTCTCAGACTAAGTTGAATCCTGCCGAAAACAAGAGCCTTTTTCACCGTCTGGTGCTCAAACACTGAGTCAATTTGTATATAAAATGAGATGCTGCTCAGAGAAAGACGATAAAATAGACTCTTCAGACGGTAGCTGAAAATAAAGCTCTTTGAGTGAGCAATCAGCTATAGGGAACTGAAGAAATTCATGGAAAATACTAGCTTATATTGATTATTGGATACTGAACGGTATACATTTCTTAAATATTTAACTTATATTTTAAACATATGTGCAATGATAAATGCTTGGTGTCCAGTTAAAGAGAAAAAAGTTTAAAAATATATGTTTTGTATAAAAAAATATTATTTATATTTTTGGTGTTAAAAATCACTTACTCAATAAAAACTGATAAAATGCTTCACTTTTAAAAAGCACTTATTGTTATTTAAATTTTGACTTGCGAGCTGGTTGTTTTGCACTGCTGTAAATATCATCTGCTTCTGTGAAGACTGTAATGGAGCACATCATCTGTTCGTCAAGAGACAGTGAGCATTTAGCATGTCCTTTAAGAGGGATGTGATCTTCCTTAGATACTGATCTACAGTAAGTGCTTCTCAGAGAGAGATCAATGATCTATCAAAAAGAGGCTGAGTCGCTCCGGACTCTTCAAAGTCTTGACAGCAGCATGTGAGGGACAGATACTGACAAAAGCAAAAGGAAATCGAATGTGTGACAAATGTGGATGGGGTAAATCTGCTTTTGCTGTTAAAAGATTAGCAGTGTGTGTGTGTGTTTGTGCATGTGTGTGCGTGCGTGTGTGAGGCCGGACACTGGGAAGAGATCCAGTCCTACTAATCAGACCAATCAAATCCCAGTGCCATTCACTGCTCTGGCTGTCATTCCTTTGAACTTCCTGCATGTTGATCAAGCAACAAGTTCCTCTTTGCTGAAGTGCATGTACCTAGAGATCAGATCACACACATGTGACCTTCAGATTTATTTGAACCCACTGCATGATGGGAATGATGACATTTATCACAGTAACCTTTGGGGCACCTCTACTTTATAAGATTATAGTGAGAACAGAGCATTCTGGGTAATTTCCTCAGTCTTGGGAGATCAGTGACAGTGCCAGAGCCTGAGATCAAACTATGTGCATTAATCTGAGAGATATTAAAGACTGACAGCAGGACGTCTGAGGACATCTGATGCTCACGTACAGCAGACACACTTTAAGGTGCCGCATATACAATATTGTCTGAGGTGAGTGATTGATTTTGAAGTGGATGGGACAGTTTTTTTTTCCTGTTTTGAGTTAGTCTATTTCTACACTCGTTTTTGCAGTTCACGTCCTTTGCAAGGTCACTTTTCACTGCGCCATTCCGGCTCTATTCCACACGTCATTATTATTTATGATCAATACAACTCTGGCACTGTCATTTCATTTTTAGTATTTCCTACTCGCTGCATCAGTGTCCTTACTCCCCGAAACATGACTCACGAAGCCTACCCATCATCCCTCACTACTTCATCAAAAATTGAAGCATAAGCTTCACTTTAAAATACCTCATTTTTGTGTCTCGATCACTATCTCTGCCCGTCTCTCTTTGTGAATATTCTGGGTCAGGACCTGAATACAACAAATCCCAGGGATAATGGTAATCTCTTCTAGAAGTCATTAAAGCTAATCATCAAGGTCGGACGAGGGGCGTTTTGAAAGCAACTCAGCATCAGTGTCAAAGTGATGTTGTAAAACTGAAGGGTATTTCACTAGAGATGAAAAATGAGGCACATTATAAAAGAATCACAAAGCTGCTGTATGTCTGATGAATGTTAACAGGCGCCCCCCATCTCTGTTCTTTTACTGAGGAACGACTTACAGAGTGTTTGCCAAGTGCTTCTCAAACCTGACCTTTGACTTTTGAAGTTCTTCTAAGGGTGTCTGTTCAAAAATGAACAATAGCATACTGCTTACTACATACTGTGCAGTATAGAATGCTACCTCTTGTAGCATGTGAAGCAGTAAACATTATGCGACAATAAACGTTTGGTCACCAGAATAGCCCACAGATGTAGAAAATCTATGACAAATCTGTGTGTAATATATGTACTGCACACTGCAACAGTAGTATGAGTAGTATGGTAGCGTGCTGTTCTGAACATAGTCTGAATTGACTTTTCAAGAGAAGGAGGTTCAGATTCATTCATTTCAAAAGCATCCGTTATTGTAAAATGTGCCAGTATGATTGGTGAGTTCATTTTGGTTATAGATCACTCCTTTTTGGAGCACAAAACCAAAATCCTCATCACAAGCATAAGAAATCTTAATTTCTTGATTCGTCAGGTATAAAAGGAGAAATCCGACCATTATTAACTTCCTTTTCCTCACATGTTAATGAAAAACATCCCAGCGCTGACTAGACCTTTATATAGCGTTTCCATTACCAGAGAGTTCATTCACAATTAATTAATACAAGTGTGTATGTGTGTGTAACCGGGGTTCTGCTTTATGTTGCTGTTTATTATAGAAAGCTATTAGATCACACAGGGTCACATGATCAAAGGAGACGCTTGACACTGCTGCTCCTCAGGTGTCATGAATCACATGAGCTGTCACATTCATTTTGGAAGAAAACATACAGGTGTCTGCAGCTGCTCAATTCATATTACATGAGTTTTGCTTTGCATTTCAATATGAGTTAGAAGCCTTCATCATCTAGAACAATGAGAGCAGTTGTTATTGAAAAACGCAAGTGTGAGAGTGTGTCATTAAATCTGTTCTAAAGTTTGGTGAGAAGTCTGCTCACATTTTCAGACATGATAGACACATTCCTGAAGCCTGAGGAATGTTGACTATAAATGATTTTATGATTTAATAATAATAATAATAATAACATATATACATTATTTATAGGTATTTTGTTGTTGTTTTATTTTAGATTTTATTCAAACCGTAATATCAAATTAGTTGCCTACATGACATTTTTTTTTGACCAATTATATGTATCCTTCACAAAAAAAATTTAATAAAAATCCTAAAATACATTGGGACATGCTCAGTGAAAGTGTTATTTTAGTATAATTTAGTAAACTGTTGACTGGGAATTTATACGTACTCAAATTAAAATGACTATTTTGTCAATACTATGTGTTTAACTTGCTAGTGCATCATTATCTTAGCAACATGCTAATGTCAAACTCTGCTCTCATTTTATGAACATATATCATATGTTCTCATTTTTCTCACTTGTCATTTCTTGCATTGAGTTCTTCGGTCTTCATTTTCTGCTTTCAGAGCTGCAGTACAGAGCAGCAGTGTGCCTGTATTCAAGGAAACACAATGACCTTTAGTGTGTTTAATCACAGAGTGTGTGTGTTTTCGGCCTGCTTGAGGAATGATGAAAGCTGGAGCCGGGTTTCACTCTTTCTGCTGAGTCGAGGTCTTGCTTTGTTTTAAAGCTGAAGGCGATGTCACAGACCTTGTCTCAGCCTCTTTCTGAAATCTACAGCTCTCTGGTCTCTATCGATTCTGCCCATCATTTCAGCTCGCCTCCTGCTGAGACCCAAACCTGAAGCTGAAGCAGAGATGGAGATTCAGAACAGCTAGGAGGAACTCTGCTGTTTCCTTTAAAAAGATTAAAAATGAAGTTTGCTGATGGTTGAGGGATCCAGACATCAGATCATACTGAAAAAATCCAGCAGGGGAACACGGCTGTGATGTTTCTGGCAGCTTGTGATGTCAGTTGAGTTTGGTGTCCCGTGTAATCTTTTCCCCAAGTGTGAGCGTCTTTCCCATAATCCTCAACTACGACTAGGGCTGTTATATTCTGGCCGTACTGCAGGTGTGATGAAGCTGCTAATCAGTTGCTTTCTGACACATCTGTTTCTCTATCGCCTTCAAAGTGAGATCAAGATCAAATTCGTATCCTCCTGAACAGACCATAGACCCAGCATGAGTTTTCATGCTAGTTCAGACCAGTTTATGCTGGTTAGTGTTGGTCAATTGCTGTCCATAATGTTCACCAGCTAAATTGGTAAAGCTGTTTAACCAGTCAAATTCTTGCTGGCTAAACAAGTTGATATAAGTCTTAATTGTCACACCAGCATCCAAAATATGACATATGTTTGGTGACATATAGTTAGTCTTTTCACACTAATTAAAAAGTACAAATGTACCATGGTATTCTTTGAAGCACGAATGGTATTTTGATGCCAAAATCAACTTAGCAACTTAAAGGCAGTCCTAACATATAAAAAAACAGTTCATACTGTGTAAGCATAACATTAAAAAGTCATGTTGTTTACAAAACTAAATAATTTTTTACTAAACTTTAAGAAATGTAATAAATGTTTTTTTTTCCTAGTTAAAAATACATTAAATTGGCATATTGCCATTCTTGTACTGAAGTAAAAGGAAATTATTAAAATATTAGCTGGACAATATCATAATAGTGCATTTATTTTTGAAATATAAAGATTAAAAACATACTGTATACAAACTATATGTTGCAAGGATGGAAAGATTACCACTTTTTGGAAAGCAAAACTATATGCAGAATTTTTATTTCCTACTGTGGGAAGTCGTGGCCTAATGGTTAGCGAGTCGGACTCATAACCCAAAAGGTTGCGGGTTCAAGTCTCGTACCGGCAAGGATTGTTGGTGGGGGGAGGGAATGTACAGCGCTCTCGCCACGCTTCACTCCCACGACTGAGGTGCCCGTGAGGTAAGGCACCGAACCCCCAACTGCTCCCCGGGCGCCGCAGCATAAAAATGCACACTGCTCCGGGTGTGTGTTCACGGTTTGTGTGTGTTCACTGCTGTGTGTGTGCACTTTGGATGGGTAAATGCAGAGCACTAATTCTGAGTATGGGTCACCATACTTGGCCACATGTCACGTCACTCACTAATAATGATGCCAGTCAATAGAATAAAATAACCTACCCAGACTCATTGGAAGTACGTGCCTCTACCTACGTTTCTGCAAAACAAGGCTCAATAACACTTTTTCCCCTGTTGATTTCCCCCTAGTGGCCATGGACACCAGTTTGAAAACCCTGGAATATGGTAATACTTCAGTACCATGATAAATATGACGTACAGAAGTACAATGGTACCGTACGTGGTATTATCACCTGTTTCTGGTATCAATGTTCATAGTACCACCACAAAAATTTCAGGAAAAGAAGGAGGGAATAAAATGAGATGTATTGACTTCACACTAAAGAGCAAACATCCTACTGAGTGTGTGTTAATGATATTAACCTCACCGCTAAATACAAATGAGTCTCACGCTGTCAGGGCTCAGGGTTCTATCGTCACTCCAGACTGCTGCCGTTGTAAGCAGTTTTACTTTGGGTGTGTGGTGGTTAAAGTGTTTGAAGTTTAGTTTCACTCACTTTTGTGTTTGATTGCAGGATCCCGTCTTCATTCCCATTACAGGCTTTAATTCAGCCTCAGTTTGTGCCGTAGAACAGAGTCATCTGTCTGAGAAAGTAACGCTGTCACTGGTTTAGTCAGAGTTGCGCTGGAGCCTCATTCATCACCTGTGAGGTGGCTGGCGGCTCGTGCTGATTGGATGTTTAGGATCAACTGTATAGAGAAAGAGAGAAAAAAGAAATATATAAAATATAGAGAGCTGTGCCCTTTATAAATCCTTCATTTATCCATCAGATTCGCATCTACCCATCATAGTGGGAGGCTGTAGTTTAATGGGCATCTGTCAGTTTATGCTGATTTATGAAGCTCTATGGAAATGATGGAAGATGATAGTATTTAAGTATTTATGGCCTATTTAAATGGTTTTAAGGATAAAGCCCCTCAGACGGACAGTGATGCTGCTGAAGAGGGATTTGTGAGAAGAGCAAAGTGAAAAACTCAAGAATCCTTCAGCTCACAACTAGCAGAAGTGTCTGATTTTATAATGCAGATTAGATCTGGACAAACTGGCTCCCAGAGGACTGTTCAATAAAGTGTGATGTAATCCTATAATTGGATTGATTATGACAGAGAGGAGACGGACCGTCCGGCCGCCAGACGAAATGTCAAGCTGGCCGTCACACTGTAGGAGCACGCAAGCACAAAACACACAAATAAAGGCTACTGTTCTCACAAAGGCACCAAACTAGATGTAGATGAATCTAATAATTCAATCTGTTGAATTTGACCAGCATTCTTCTTTAGAGCAATTAAATAAAAGAAATGCAAAAGTGAATTTACACATTTTTCAGTTTGATGAGTCAGTGATAAACAAGAGTGTCTACAATGCAGAAAAGGAACATGTTTAAAAATCTAGTTTAAACCCATCTGGTTAATGTGGTGAATTCTTGTCACCAACCATATTTCAAGTAATGCACAATTAAGATGTTTGACTGAATGTGTTCACCCTTTTTTGGGTAATTTTGTAATGACTCACTCCATTGATTTCTTCACACAAAATGATATATGTCATCTTTTGCTGATATCAGCTGAAACTGATTGGCAGATTGAATATGTATTGAAGGACACATGCTCCGCTTCTAAGCTCCAGAGTTTCAGACGTGTTGATGTGAGTTTGATGCGGCTGTAATGTAAGGTACTTTAGAGATTAACCAGATCAGAAGCTTTTAATTAGTCTGGGTTTGAGGGTAATTATCGCACTCATCTCAATCTCTGTTAATTGTCTGAAGTTTTTCCTTGAGATCTGAGGTGGGTTGGAGTCTGGAGTGATGTTACTGATTTCAATCACATCTGATTTACTGCAAACATGCCATGACATGAGAGTTTGAGCAATAACATAATCAGCTCTACTGTCTCGTCTGGACTGGTTTTATTTGCCCACTGATTAAAATTCATGAAAGCTCACATACTTCAAACAAGCAATATTTAGGTGGACATGTTCAATTGAGAGAGCATTTAGTGAAGGATTTTCTGGTGCACAGCACTTTTTTTGTTTAACAAGATTCCTCCCCGCAGAGTTTGTTCCTCTGGCTTTTTTCCTCAGGGTGTGTTTGGTCGATTCTTTTATAAACTGATTAAAAAATAGCAGTTTCTCTTACATCAGTCTCTTTTTGCACAGTATATGTAAGTCACCTTCAGTTTTATTGATCTTACACTGTCTGCTTTAGTAGGGTTTTCATCTTCCTTACTTAAATACCCTGTATTTTAGACTGAACTCCCAGAACTTTGATTCTAGTTTAGTGTGACAGATTGCTTGATTAGATGTTGGTTTATGCTGAACATATTGTTTTATTCAGGCTGTAAGGGGCATCATGATTGATGCTTTTGTGCTAGTTTAGATCTGGGATGCACGAGCAGAGATGAATAGAGAAGCGTGAGTTTGAATCAAATGGGTCTTAATAATTCAAACCTATTAATGTGTGTGTGTATATATTTATTTTTGTATACTGTATAATCTATATTATTAATATTATATATATATATTATATATATTAGAATTTGCTTGTGACAGCATTTTTTCATCTAACAACAAGTGGAGTTCAGTGCAAAAATAAATGACTACAGTAATGTACTTTATGACCCTTAAGTATCAAACAATTCAGCCACAGAGTTCACTGTGTGACAATGTGGTTTAATGAATAACACAGAAAAAACGACAAACAAAAATTAGATGTGGCCTAAGTTGGGTCCCTTGGCATCACCCTGTGCATGTGTGGGTGTTTTGTCAGGAACATTGCCGGGGCTGGACCAAAGGCGCTGTACATGCACTGTTCTTATGAGTGTTTATTTGTTGTGTGCATGTATGCATGGGTTTGAGCTGCATGTGTGTGTGTGTGTGTGTGCATATGAGCAGAATCAATGGGGTAAATCTCACATCAGCATCAGTCAGTCCGGCCTCATCTGTTGCTGTGTGGTAATGTAACAGCGTCCAGGGAGCTGCGGACTGCCATCGGAAGAAAGAGAGAGAGACAATAAGTGCAGGATCATGAATGATGGAGGGGTAAAAAGCAGGAATGTTTGGAGCTGAATCAGGAACGGATGGGTGGATGGGGTGAAAGAGCTCTGGTCCAGTGAGCGAGGAAGACTGTCTTTATGGCTTTAATTGTCTCGACCCCAAGAGGGCAAATGGCCGGCTGGGCTGGAAGGCCTTGACCAATCACAGCGCTCTGTCAGCCAGTGGCTGCGACCTGAGGCTACAGTGGCTAAATCTATAACACTACTATAAAAAGCACATCACACACACTGAACCCTGACAAAACAATAAGAGACCACACGGACACTCCTCCTGCTGACCACACCGTCATCCTCCCATTTCTTACTCAAAAGAGACAGGGACTGATAAGACAAGGTTCAGCATACTCTACTGTTAAAAGCATAAAACTGTGATCCACTAAAATTAAGGTTTGATTTGAATGAAATGCTTTGAAGTGCTAATGAGACACTTAAGAGAAAGATTTGAAGGGGAATTCATGTCTAATCGGCTGTGTGGTTGGACTGATTTTTTTCTTTTCTTTTTTCCACAAAACATTTTAACATTACTTTGCAAGAATATTTAATGTAAAAAAAACACTTTAGTAATAAATTTGAATTGATTTTGAAAATGTTTAATAACTTATTATTAATCAAACAATCCATTATATTAATTTATTAATTTTCAAAATTGTATTTCGTATTATGACAGTTAAAAAATATTTACATGTTGCATTTATTAAATTATATATAACACTCAACATTTTTCTCAAGCATTATGAATAGGTTTTTTATAAACATTACCACGTGTCCAAAGTTTTGGGGTTAGTAAGAATTGTTATTTGTTATTATTTTTTAAAGAACTTACTTCTTTTAGTTCGAAAAGAATTAATAAGAAGAACTTAATACTTTTAAGACACATTGAATTGATCAAAATTGAGAGTAAAGACATTTATAATGTTAACAAAGATTTCTATTTCAACCTGCCTGTTGTGTTTGAACTTTCAGTTTGATGAATAGTAATGGATTCTGAAAATTCTGCATTTGCTATGACAAGATAAATAAATTGTAAAATATATTAACATAGAAAATGGTTATTTAAATGTTATATATTTCCATTTTGGATTAATTAAATACAGCCTTGGTGAGCATAAGAGTTTAGGCAATATTTGGGAATCCTTGACATCCAAAAAGTTTAAATAAAAAAAATAAAAAAAGCTCTTTTGCTGCTCTTTTCCTAATAGAAAGTTGTAAAGTCAGAGCTTCTAACGGTGAATATCACTTAAAAGATGCATCAACAGCATGTTATCTATGATTCATAAAAATCTGTCACAATGACTCCAGCTCAGCACATTAAACTCTTAACAGCCTATGAATAATTAACCCTTTAGTTTGTGTTTTGTGATTTATACACCAAACAGCTCATTGATTTCACTCATCAAGAAACAATCACGGCCAGTCTGAGTGTAAAATTATGAATCCAAGGTTTAGTAATGTACAGAAAATGAAGTCCATTATTACATAATCCCGTCACAATATCATTGACACTACAAGCTGAGATCTGCAAGTATTTGAAACCTGTTGAGTTCAAATTATTCTGCTTAAAAACAAAAAAGGGTGTAATGCCCTTAAGGGCTGAAGCGCCAACACATATTTGTTGAAAGTGCTCAGCAAATAATGAGGCTGGTTAGATTCTAGACTAATTATATTAATCATTTCATGTGTCATGTGATATTAGAACAACCGTTCTGCTGGGTCAAAATAAACTGGTGCGCTGCCTGCTGCACCGAAATGAGTTCACGAAGAGTCGTGATTTTATAAATACTCAAAAATACCCCAGAAACTGTGATAAAAATAGATGTAACTGAACACTTCTGCAGATCAAAGCACAAACTGAACTGACAATTTAGTTACACGTGCGTGTGTGTGGAAAATACCATTTGAAGATGTTTTACTAGAACCCTGAAGGGGATTTTTCTTCTAATTTAAAATAGATTGTTTTGAGAAGCTGAACAATAGTGTGTTGAAATTTGTCTTTATTAGTCACTTTACTTTTTATGCAATAACAATTATTCAATCGAATGAATCAGAAATTGAGCATCACTTATTATTGGCTTCAGTTCTATGAACACGCAAACACTGAAGTGGTCAACAGTTGACTCTGAACTGGTTTCCCAAATTGTTGTTGACTAAAAAACATTTTTTTTTGTCCCAACCAATGAATTCACATGCATTGTTGCAGTGGGTTGTTTCTCCTTGAGGGTTTTCTGTTATGACTGTAATAAACTATTTCATACTCGCTCAGCTTTACTGATGCCTTGGCCTAGAAATATTATTATCATCCTATCTGAGATCAAATTAAGTGTCTGCAAATTATAATTCTCTCTAATGGGGCTATATATCTGTCTCACCTCTTTTTCTCTGTCTGTCTCTCTCTGTCTCATAAATTGACTCAGAGAGCTGTGACTTTATTCTAGAGTTAATTGCAAGTTTTGTGTTAATTCTGTCTTAGTTTCTCAGAGCACCGTGATCTCTGTCCGTGTCCTCACTGACCTTTTCCCCTAAAATTAAACCTGTCAGTTAGTAGCCCTCAAATTCACACTTCCTTCTGTCAGTCAGATCACAGGATTGAATTTTATATTTTACAAAAAATATGTATTGTTGGTGATTGTTAAGGCATCTGGAATAACACATTAAAATAACAAAATTTAAAATCAACTTAGCAACCACATATCAATGCCCACAAATCAACGTCACGGTAATGAATTTTGCACAGATAAGCTCTACTAATTTTTTCTTTGTAAAATGTAAAAATATTATATATATATCGTGTATATATCTCATATTTCGTCAACTATATGGCCTTATATAGACCTTGATAAGTAAACTCCCTTTAAATACATTACACACTCTCTAGTTAACTACTACTGCTCATTTATCAATTAACAATGTCCAAACGTGTATATACATACATCACAGGAGATAATTCCCATTACAGTACCATTGCCACCAAATCCCAAAATGTGTGTTTGATGGAAATGACATTTTTACCATTTTTGGAATAAAATAGCCAACTTTGTCTTGCCAAGGCTAATTTCAGTGCTAGCATTTTATGTATCCTAAATACACACAAATAATGTTTTCACACTTTTTTGCTTAATTTGGCAAAATTAGTTTGATTGGAAAAGATGCATAATAAAAATGTTCTGCTCACAAGTGATGTTTAACGTAGTTTTTACTTGTTTCTTCACACATTACATGTCATATTTCATGTCAAGCTCTTCATGGACACTAATATCTCCCTGCTAAAGCAATACATTAACTTTAGGGTGAAATTAAGACATGATCAAATGTTTCCAAGACCGTTTAATGTAACAGAGATAGAAAATTTGTTAGTCTTAATAAAAATCAAGAACTGTGCTATAAAAATGCCAGAAGTTGAAGAAACACCCCTTAACCAACTTCATTTCATTAGTGTTGCATTAGTGTTTTATTAAAGCGTGCGGCCCATGTTTCCCAGTAACTCGATTATTACCGAAACAGGCGCTCTTGTCCGATCAAACCGGTGCGTGGGGGAGGGGGGGGTGGGCGTGGTGTCGGTCAGTCGCTGTCTCTCTGTGTTTGGCCGCATGTCTCCGCCATCTGCGAGACTCTCGTCCATATGTTTCTCTGTCTCACTTTTGCCTCTCTTCCTTCTCCTTGTCCCATTTCCACATTTGCATGTTCGCTCTTGTCCTTCTCTCTCTCAAGTGCTCCTCTTCTCTTCCCTCTTCCTTCTTTCTGAATCAGCTTTTTGTGTTTTTCATGTCCCCCCTCTTTGTCAAGTCCTCTTGTCTTTGAGAGCGATGTGACCTGGCCTCTGTTCTCTAAGGAGAGTGGCTGTTGAGTTACAGAGCAGAAAGTTTTGTGGGCTTCACTGTGGATTTCTCTGCCTGTCAGTTTCCAGACTCCGGGTCACTGAGGGTCTCCGGGGGTCGGCAGGGTCAGTGCTCCGTCTCGCTCCTGTGACTTTTGACAGCTCTGCTGAGGTTAGCGCACATAAATGCTGTAGTTCAGCATGTTTATGCTTGTGTCTTGTCCTCACTTTAAGACAAAGACACTGATTCAAAGGAAACTCTCATCCCTGCATATGTGTGTGTGTTGCCTGACCTCTTTCATGGTTGAAGAGTTGTTCGTGTTTTCCCGCTCTTCCTCAACTATAATAGACCTCTCCAGATCGCTCTTCTCTCCAATACGTTCGCTGAAAACAGGCTTCTGTCTCAACCTGGCAATGGCTTTCGTCTATTTGCCACTCCTTCCCCTCCTCACTCAGCTTCTCAAGATCTTCAGCAAATATTTATCCTCTGACTCTGAGAAGGTTTCACTTCTGTCTTTATGAGTTGAGGCGCTGAGTCATCTGAGATAATTAAACTAGGTCTGTATGCTTGTGTCATATTTTCGTTATTAGTGGGTATGTTGGGATGGTGAAGAGCTGCTTTGGTTTTTGTTGCTTACAGTGACTCAAATCACCAAAATTACCAACTACCTGATGCCACCATTTGTTGTTTTCCCTGTTGAAAGATCTAGTTAAAATGGTGGAAACTGGTTTCTCGGTTTAGATGGTTGATTAGCTAGTTATTGGACCTGGTTTTGACCTGACAGGCCATCTAGTTTAAGCTGAGAACTAGTAAACCACAGCCAAAAAACAGTTCAACTAACATCAATGTTTTGTTTAGAATCTAGATATAGAATATTCACTCTCTCATCTCAAACCTAATTACGGTAAATGAGTTCTTTCAAACTGACAGTGACCCCAAAATGCAAACCTTGTCATCATTTATTCACCTTGTCATTCCAAAACCAACTTTCTTCCTTGGAACATAAAGAGGATTTTGCTAAATTTCTCAATTTATTTGTCAATACAGTGGAAGTCAATGGAAACTTTTTGGTTACCAGCATTCTTCAAAATAACATCTTTTGAGTTCAACAGAAGAAAGTAAGTCGTAGGTTTCTTGTGACATGAGGGTGTGTACTGTATATGATGACAACATTTTCATATTTGGTGAACTAGCCCTTGAAGCAATACTTGGCAGGTGTTGCCTAATGTTTAGAGAGTCAGACTGGTAACCCAAAGGTTGTGGGTTTGAGTCTAGGTACCGGCAGGGATTGTAGGTGGGGGGGAGTGAATTACCAGTGCTCTCTTCCACCCTCAATACCACGACTGAGGTGAAACCCTTGTGCAAGGCACCGAACCTCCCTCTGCTCCCAAGACCACAGCAACAATGTCTGCTCACTACTGTGTTTGTGGGTGTGTGTGTGCACTTGGATGGAATAAATGCAGAGCACAGATTCAGAGTATGGGACACCATATGTCTTACACATCACTTTAACTTTATGTCTTCTTGTCATAGTGAAATAAACATTAAGTGAAATACTGGTATTTATCCCTATGTTTTTGATTCAGAATTTAGTGTAAATATCTGTATTTACTTTTGATTTTATCATACAAATTGAGTTCCTCATTGTTTTTGTCCTGGGTGAATAGGATACTGCTTCTATGCACTACATAAATTCTATACTCTTACAATTTTATTAAATAAATATTGATTCCCATCGCTTCAAGTTGCTTCTTATTTGTTTGTAACAGAGCAGCGTGACTGCAGTTAAACTACTGTAGATCATGAGAAGTTTATAGCCTGACAAAGCTCAGTTCATTACACAAAAAACACTTTAATAAAGATCAACTTGTAAATTGAGCTTTCTGCTTGATTCCACAAGATTTTATGTGCTAGATTTGGTGTTTTAGACTAACACCAGGTCGATGTCAAAGTCATTCAGGGAGAATCGTGACATTGGAGTCGCTTTAGAAGTCAAACAGCTAAAACAGCTTCTTTCCCTCAAAGCGCTCATACATATTTAACAAAAGCCTGAATTTCACCAGCTTGACTTACACTGAACCCGCCAGTTTTGTCCTTTTTCCTTTCTTTGCTTCTTTCTCTTTTTTTGCTTATTCTTCCACACTCTTGCTCCATTTTCCGCTACTTTCCCTGCTCGCTCTGTCAGCAGCCTTCTGGACCCACAATCCCTCACGGCCTGAAAGTGCTCAAGCATGATGTGCTCTGTGCACCACAGGTGATGCATCCATCCATCTATCCTCTCTCTTTTTACATATCTCTCTCTCCCTTTTTCATTTGTTCTTTCTGAAACCCTGTTTTTTTCACTCTTGTTTTATTTTAGTCAGATGGCATCAATCTGTTCACATTGCTGAAGTGTTTTAACTCGTCTATATGTTCACACAGAGCAAATTCTCTTTTTTAAATGTTTTAGTTTGAAAAAGTTTGCTTTTTTCATTGCTTGACACACGGTTGATGTGTTTTTAGTGCTGAGTCGAGTCGAGGACCCTTGAGGCAGATAATTATCTTTTTTTTTCTCAGATTCTGCAAAAACACAGCTTAGTTAAATGGTGATAGTCTGTCTTTGTCAAAGTGTCGGTGGATTTGTCGCAGCACAGCTCTGTAGATTGATCCCCTTCCTGTCAATGTGAAGTCAGTGAGGAGCTGTTGCAATGTGCCGCTAAAAGCAAACAGATTTCTGCCGATGACAGAATGACACATCTAAACAAGAGAAGGAAAAGGGTTTCAAACCTACAGCTTGGGACAGGCAGAGATGGCGTTTGTTCATTCTGTCACAGTCTCAGTCATTTATGTATATGTGTAGCACTTATATAAGGCAGTTTTCACACTTGTTTCGATTTCTTCAATCTCTTTTCACTTTGTATTACTTGGTTTGAACTGCAGTATGTTTGCGTCATCAATGGCAGTGTCGCAGTGAGTGCTAGCATGAGCTGTTTAGCATGTGTAGCTCAGGAGTAACTCAGGCATTAAAGATGCCAAAACTGGAAAGTGTGCACTAATTGTTTACAGTGTCCTTTTTGTTTTACTACCAAAATGTAACACACACAGAATGATAATTGCATCAGTCTCCCGTAGAGGTTCAAGAGATGTGAAGAATGTGGCAATTTCTGCAGAGAAAAGCAGTAATGAATTCAACTACATTTGCATTTCCTGAAGGAAATACCAGAGTTTGCAAAGCAACAAAAGAATAGTATTAAAGTTTCCCTATTATGCCATTTTTAAGGTTCCTGATATTGTTTTGGAGGTCTCCTACAGTAGGTTTACATGCATGCAAGGTCACAGAAAGGTTTCGTTTTCACAAAATGCATTTAAAATCACCTAATATTCCAAAGATTCGCCAACGATTCTTTCGAAGCAGTTCTAAGATTCAGTCTCTCTAAACCCCTCCTTTCTGTGAGCCTACTCTGCTCTGATTGGTTAGATGCTTCAGTGCTTAGGGCAGATCAAGTTGTTCGTGGCCGGCCAACGTAGAACATAGGTCGGCATTATGCAAATGTGTTACCCCGTGATGTGTAACCTCCCGGAATTGGGATTCGAATTACTGACGACTCGTTTAGGCTGAGTCGATTCTTTCTTTTGAGAGTCAATAACTTTATTTATCGTGCACTTTTGGCTTTACAACTTTGCAGATGGTTTAAATTCACATACAGCCACATTACACACTGCATGAATGGCAGTATTCGAAATAGCATAATAGGGGCACTTTAAATGGATAGTTAACTCAAAAATGAAAATTGTCTTCATTTACTCACCCTTATGTCATTCCAAACCTGTATGACTTACTTTCTTCTGTGCAGCATAAAATAAGATATTGTGAGGAGGTCTTAGTCTAGTTTAGTTTATTGATTAATAAAACACATTTAAAACAACATATGTTGAAACCAAAGTGCTGTACAAGAAATATACAACAGAATTAAAACAAAATTAAAGACTAGACAATATACAAAACACAATAAGATGGACAAATGAAAAATGTACACTCTCAGGAAGAATTAAAATACAAAGAAAAATAGGTCTTCAAAGAGGATTTAAACATTGAAAGAGAAGGAGCAAATCTAATATAGAGAGGAAGACTATTCTAGAGCCTATAGGAGCAGCCACTAAGAAATCCCGATCACCTTTAGCTTTAAAACAAAAACGAGGAATTGAGAGTAGAAATTGACTAGATGATCGAAAGGGTCTTGAAGCAGTATATGGGGTGAGAAGATCACAAATGTACTGAGGTGCAAGTCCATGCAAAGCAAAATAAAGAGCAAAATTTTTAAATCAACACGAAACTTAAATGGTAACCAGTGAAGAGAGGTGAACAGGTGTAATGTGCTCACATTTTCTACTGCTGGTCAGTAATCTGGCTGCCACATTTTGTACCATCTGCAAGCAATCTAAAGCTGATTTAGGCAAATCCAGATAGAGCAAACTACAGTAGTTCAACCTTGATGTTATGACTCATGAATAACAGGTTTGAGGTCATTCTTAGAAAACATTATCTGAGCTAAGCTGCTTATCAACACAAAGGGGGGGGGGGGGGTTGTTGACACAGTTTATGCCATTAAAAAGAGGGGACCAAGTTGATTGACAATGTCATAGGTCAGAATTGATGGGCCAAAGATGATTATTTCAGTTTTGTCATTGTTTAGCTGTAAGACAATCAACCGTGTCCTCCCAGCATTTTTTGTTACGCAGACACTCAGACTAACTGGACACAGAACAGCTGTTATCTTTAACAGGAAGATAAACCTGAGTGTCGTTGGTGTAGAAATGCTAAGTTGTGTCTCTGAACGATATGACCTAGAGGAAGCCTATATATTGCAAAAAGAAGAGGCCCCAAAAGGGAACTCTGCGGAACACCATAAGAGAAAATGAAGGTGAAGTGAGGCGACCCATACTCTGAATTTGTGCTCTGCATTTAACCCATCCAAGTGCGCACACACACACACAGTAGTGAACACACACACGGAGCAGTGGGTAGCCATATTGCTGTAGCACCCATGGAGCAGTTTGGGGTTCTGTGCCTTGCTAAAAGGTCTCACCTCAGTTGTGGTATTGAGGGAGGAAGAGAGCACTGGTTATTCACTCCCCCCAACGACTATTCCTTCCAGACCTGAGACTCAAACCCACAACCTTCAGACTACAAGTTCAACTCTGTAACCATCAGGCCACGACTGCCCAATAATTTGGGCACAAAATGAGAATCATTCCCCTACATTAACAGAAAACACATTGGTCTGGTTACCAACATTCTTCAAAATATGAAGGTGGCAGAATTTTCATTTATTGGGGGGTGAACTGTCCATGTAAAATTTTATGTAAGTTTAGGTTTGAGGCTTCCATTCTGTGTAAATGACACTCAGCATATGTATTGTTCTCATTCAGCTGCACACAAGAATCAATATGGTGACTGTACAGTGTAAAAGCCTATATATGCCAATAACTTATATCACAATTCATTAGGTAAATAGATGTTTAAAAAATAATTTGATCAAAATTCTAAGTTTGAATGCTGAACAGCACACACACACACACACACTTAACAAAAATTTAATTTGCTAAATAATCCAGATTGCTTTTGTAAGAAAGGTTTAAGCAAAGCTGGAGCAGAAATGCTTCGTGCACAGTGGGAGAGCAGCAGGTAACCACCAAATCCTGCTCACATGGTCAATTAGTTGAGATCTGCTCAAATCAAAGAGTCATCAGGGTTTCCACAGTGTTCAGAGAGAAACCATATGAATCAGATTCAATTCAGCCATCATCCAGAATTCTCTTCCACATACAGGTACACAATTCAAGCTGTGAACACTGTGAGAGTCCCTCTGTGAAACAACCCCTAGTTTCCCATTTCCATCTCCAGCCCATCCAGCCAAAGCAAGCGAAAAATCTCATGCTAGCTGATCTGGGAGCAGCACATGTAACTGATGAAGATGGCAGCTGATCAGTATTCACTTCACTCTCATTGTACTGCAGATTCTCTGCTGACTGTGTGTCTGCGTCCAAATGAACGCATTCATGTTTTAGACCATGGAGAAGCACATTCAGCACTGAGCCATGAAGAACCTGGTGTGAATTACCTGCTGTGATAAGTGCATTCAGATTCAGTGACACATTAGTAGATCCTCAAAGAAATGCCACACTAAGTGAATAAACTCACAGATCAAACAGTGAACAGAAACAGAAACATCATATAAACTCACTGAGTGCGTTTGAATGCATCTTTATCCTAATGACACTCATCAGGTTGAAGAATTCAACATTAAGGTGTTTATTCACATCTGAAATACCTCTCGCCTGACCCGCGTGAACAAATTACAGCATCTGCCAATACCATCGACCGTCTGGAGCATCTGCCGTATGAACGCTGTAAACAAAAGACTAATTGCCTTATTGAGCGCAAGGATACGAGGAAAAGAAACGAATGTGTCATAAATGGAGGATATTGATTGGTTGGTTTGTTTATCAAGCATTTGTTCTGCTACGGGACAGTCAGAGAGTGTAGATCAGATGTTTCTCACTGTGTGTGTTTATGTGTTCAGATTCAATATTATAGAGTATTTTTGAGAAGCCTTCAGTAGCCTCTCACTGCAGAACACAAGATCCAGGGGGCGTGGTTGGATCCACATCTAGAGGGTGGCGATTGGAAGGTTTAGGGGTGGAGATGGGTGGGTTTAGGGATCGGGGGTGGAGACGGATAGGTTTAGGTATATGTTAGGTGGGAGTAGTTGGATCTGGATCCGACCATGCCCCCTGGATCTTGTGTTCTGTAGTAAGGTCCATCTCGAAGCCTTGGTGTTTTTGTATTTTGAAAGTCCTAAAAGCATTAAGAGCTGCTCAGAGAAAATGTCTATCACATTACTGCATTACTGGCGTTCACCTCTGAATTCTTCTCCAAACTTTTTTGTTCACTTGCCTTCAAACCGAATGAAACTCAAAAGTCCCTGATTGGCCGAAGCCTTTATGCACCCTGATAATGTGAGTGTGTTTGCACTTCGATTTTTATCTAACGCTGGCTGTTTCTTTTCATGTGCTTTTGAATGTCGCCCAACAAAACTGAACAAAGGCACCAAAGCCTGAAACTCGCCATTAGAAATTTGCCAAGAAACATAAATGAAAGAGCTTCACAAAAACAGCTCAAGTCCTTTTTTCTTTGTAATTTCACTTTAAATTTGACTGTAATGGCCATTTTTGTGCACTGACTGTAAAAATATGGTTTATTCATCCTATTTTTCTGTCATTCTGGATTTTAAGGTTGTAAGATTATTGTTGGCTTATTGTTTATTTTTCTTATGATAGATAGCATATATACAGTATACTGTAAATTCTCTATTTATATTTTGTGGTGTAAATGTGAAGTTTGCAGTATATAAGATGAACTCCATCTCTTTGCGATAAATAATTTAAACTGGAGTGTCAAATGCACCTCATACACACAAAAGCGCTCATACTTTCTCTTTTTTCAACTTTATTTATATAGCGCTTTTAACAATACAGATTTTGTCAAAGCAACTGTATGGCATTAATTAGAAAAATAGTGTGTCAATAATGCAAAATGACAATAGTAAACATCTCAGGTTACTTATGTAACCATGGTTCCCTGAGTAGGGAACGAGACACTGCGTCCTCTATGGGTTTGCTATGGGGAACGCCTCGTCGTGACCCGTGTCTGAAGCATACGTTCAAAAAACACCACCAACTTGTTGGCCGGCGACTGCCCATGACGTCACTACTGGTGTGACTATAGTATAAATAGGCGCCGGGAGAACACGCCATTCACTTCTTCATCTGAAGCTTGCGTCCGAAGCATGGCAGGAAACCTAGTGGATGCAGTGTCTCGTTCCCTACTCAGGGAACCATGGTTACATAAGTAACCTGAGACGTTCCCTATCAAGGGAACTTTGAACTGCGTCCTCTAGGGGTCGCCATGGGGAACGGCATACCCACGCCACCATGCTGAGGGGAGTGCACGCCGGAAACCTATGGCGAGCACTAAGTACCAACTCTACCATAGCCATGGGAGTTGCTCCTGGGACGTTAGACGGCTGTCAGTGTCGTTATTCCCTACGGCCAAAGGCCTATGCTACATACCCAACAACGTACCTGTTAGGGCCAGACTCCTGGGCACGGGGTAGAGCTCAAGCCTTGGAATCAGGAATTGATTCCTTTAAGGGAATACGACCAAGATCCTAGAATCATACTAGTCTTGCCTGTCACACAGGAAAGTGTACAAAGATTTCACGTGCACACTTACCATAACATGGCTTTTAAAAATACCATCCTAAGGGGCTCTCGTGGCACTTTGAAAGTGCAGCCCATAGATGGAAATGGTACATCATCAGAACAAAATGTTCGAGAAGCCATCAGCTCGATCTATGATAAAATGCTGGAATGGCTAGCAGTAAGTTACCTAACTGAGGGAGCAACACACCCAGCTCTCAAACGAGAGGGGGCTCGACCTACAGCATGTTCGTTAGAAATCAGAAGGGTAAGCAGTAGATCTTTCAGTAGATCAGCCTGATACGCCGGAAGCACTGCCATCGTGTGCAACGAAGTGACAGCCTGACCTGCTGCTGTGTATGCCCTGCCATTCAAGAGATGTAATCTGAAGGGGGCTTGGATGGCAAGGAGGGAGTTTTTAGAGATGATGTCTCTCCCATAGAGAGATATCTAGCTAGCGTCTCTTCTACAGGGGGAATTCTCTCATAGCCGTTTTCGCGCATCGTCTCGATATTCGCATAACTGGTATGCTGTAACCGATGGATGCGTGAGGAAAACGGTCATTCCATCTCGATCTCTGTATGGAGATCAGGAAAAAAAGGAAGGCTCACCTGAGCTGGAGGGCTATGGTCAGAAAGATAACGCTCATCGAGATGACCTTGCGACGTCACTTTCTTTTTTTCCAGTCAAGCCTCGCCGTGGCACGATCCATAACCTCCAATAGCTCATCATACACAGGGCAGGAGGATTGGGATGGCTCAGCCTCCATCACAACACCCTAAATTTTCAGTTAAAGGCAGTTCATCATTGAATTCAGTGATGTGATCATCCTGCTCAGTTCAGTTTAAATAGTATCTGAGCAATCAAGTCAACGATATAGCTGGAAATTACGTGTTCCCAACTAAGCAAGCCAGAGGCGACAGCGGCACGGAACCAAAACTCCATCGGTGACAGAAATAGGGAAAAAACTTTGGGAGAAACCAGGCTCAGTCGGTGGGGCCATTTCTCCTCTGGCCAGACGAAACCAGCAGTTCAATTCCAGGCTGCAGCACAGGTCAGATTGTGCAGAGGACTCATCTGGTTCCTGTTGTCTTGTCCCGGTGGTCGTCTGAGACTAGGTCTTTACTGGGGATCTGTCTCTGTGGCTCATCTAGTTGTCCTGATCTCCGTTGACATTCAGGGCTGTAGAGGTCGTCTCTAGGTGCTGATCCACTATCTGGGCTGGATACATACTGGATCCGAGTGACCATTTGATCTGGATACAGACTGGATCTGGGGGCTACGGTGACCTCGGAATAAGAAAAAAAAACAGACTAATATTAGCGTAGATGACATTCTTCTAATGATGAAACAAGTACATCAGGTGTTCTGGGAAGTGTTCCCGGTAGAGACCTGCCCGCCTGCTCAAGCAGAAATATATCTTATCTGGTCCCACTCCCACCCGCGACATTCATGTTTTGTCCCACTCACCGCCAGCAAACCACCGCATAAAAGTAATCTATATTGATTCTTTTAAGTACATTGAAGAAATTGACATGAAATGGTTCTGTAACATCTCCTAATCTCCACAACATCCCAGCATAAACACTACAGATAAAATATTTGTTATTTAGGCTAAGCATAAACATTCACATTCACAAACCACTGTTATTTTTAACAGAAAAGCAAGCTTGTGCTGCTGCGTGCATGGTTTGGCATGGCAGTATGCGAGCAGCGCTTCCTTTATTATCTCTAAAAGCTGACATCTCAGTTCATCACAATCTCACGAAGCTCTGTTATAACACAATGAATATATGCAAAATTAATCTTTCACAATGTCTACACTTCGTGTTTTAAAATGAGCGGATTTGTGATCACGCAATTTCAGCACTGCGGTGAGTAAATTCTAACTTAATCACCTCTGGTTGGCCACAGCTGAGTCTGTGATTGGCTACATTGAGCAACCCTTTAAACACGTGCCTATACATCTGAAACTATGCCTTGGCGTGTCCATGTCACATTCATATTTAATATCATAATTGTGTTTATTATAAATAACAATTTATTTGTTTTAGATGTTTTAAGTTTAGATATTTCTATTTTGCGGGAGTCCTGCGAATAATTTTATTCTCCCGCATCCCGCACACCCAAAAGTCTCTTGCCGCCCGCGCCCGCACTCGCCCATCAAGAGTTGCCCCGCGCCGCACCCTGTTGCGTTGGGAGTCCCGCGGTTGCCAGTACCCCGCTCGGACTCTCCAGGTCGCAAGGTCAATGCCCAGTTCCGGCTTGTCCAATTATCAGCCTAAAACCCTTCTTAACAGATTTAGAATATTCGAATGGCTAGTGTTTATATGTTGTAAGCGCAGCATTAAAGAGAGGGGTCTTTATTAGATTTAAACAGACAATGTGTCAGCCTCCCGACAATGTTAGGGGTAGGTTAATTTCCAGAGTTTGGGGGCGCTAAATAGGAAAATATTTGCCGTCCGCAGTGATTTTTGAATTCTAGGTATTAATCAAATTGCCGGCGTTTGAGACGCAGACTGGACTTGGAGACTATATGCATAAGAGCTCATCAAAATAACTGAGGTGCAACCATTCATGCTTTATAGTAATAAGCAAAGATTTTAAACATCACTAGCGATGTTTTAATAGGGAGCCAGTCATTGTTGACAGAACTCGCGTGGCTATTGGTCATACTTCCTCGTCTAGTAAGAACTCTAGCTCTGCATTTTTCCACCAGCGAGTTTTGTTTATAATATATTCTTCCAATCTCTAACCTTGCTGTCAGAAATTCATGGATTAACATTTCTGCATTTTACATTGAGAGCATAGGTTGTAATTTATATATATTTTTGAGATGGGAAAAATGCTTTTTTTTACAAATGCTAGAAACGTGGCTTTCTAAGGAAAGATTGCAATCATATAGCAATCTTTCCTTAGAAACAACTTCGTTCGTCGACTAGGTTCCTAACTGCTGACGAAGAATTGACAGAGCAGCCATCGAGTGTTAGAGAGTGTTCTAGGTTATTACATGCTGAGTTTTAGGTCCTATAATTAACACCTCAGTTTTTTCAGAATTTAGCAGTAAAAAATTACTCGTCATCCATTTTTTTTGACTATGCTATCCGTTAGTTTTTCAAATTGGTTGTTCGCCGGACCGCAAAGAAAATAGATGCTGACGTAGACCCCAAGGGTAACATGTGAAGCGTGAAGAGTAACGGCCCTAGTATTGAGCCTTGAGGTACTCCATACTGCACTTATGTTCGATATGATAGCTCTTCATTCACTGCTAAGAATTGATGGCGGTCAGATAATTACGATTTGAACCATGTTAATGCACTTCCATTAATGCCAACAACGTTTTCTAGTCTATTCAAAAGAATATTGTGGTCAATAGTGTCAAACACGGTGCTAAGATCCAATAGCACTAATAGAGAGATACAACCATGATCAGATGATAAGAGCAGGTTATTTGTAACTCTAATGAGAGCAGTCTCAGTACTATGATACGGTCTAAATCGTGACTTGAAATCTGATAGATCCATTTTTTCTCTAAGAAGGAATTTATTGTGCGGATTACTACCTGTTTCTTGTATCTTGGACCGAAAGGGAGATTCGAGATCGTTATGTTAATTTAACTAGTTCTTTGGGGCAAGTTGTTTTTTGAACTGAGATTGGTTTAATAACAAACAGCCTTTGAGGTATGTGGGACTATCCTATAATGACATGAATGAATTAAGAATAGCCAGATGAGAGGATCTATGACTTCGGGAAGCACTCTTTTAGGAGCTTGATGGAATTGGGTCTAACTAACATGCTGTTTGTGTTTTAGATGATTTAACAAATTTATACCTTTCTTCCTTCCTATAGTAGAGAATGAGTTGGAATTGTTCCTCTAGGGATTTTATTAAAAACACCCCAAAGGCTATCTGATTGCGTCTGTAGCTGATGGCTGCATGGTTACAATTTTATCTCTAATAGTATCGATCTTGGAAGTAAAGTACTTGACCACAGACTGAGATTTCTGGGATTTCAATCCTGCAGTTCGGACATGATGTGTTTACTAGCAGTTCTCGACTTCTCATGTGAATTAAATCACTTTATCAATAATTTTTCCAACCAGTATTATGCTGTTGGATTTTTGTAGGAACATCAGGTCCAATTAAGTTTTGATTCATTGGATGGTTCATGAAAATGATACGATTAAATGCAATTTACAATATAACAATGTTTGTAAATAAAATAAAAAGCGCATGAATAAGATCTTGAATTTTCTAAAAGTAAATAAATTTATAACAAATATGTTTCAGTCTGCCATCATTTTCAGATTCAGTCTTTTTATTTATTTATTCTTTTATATCCAAAGTTAAATGTTCAGTTCACTGCCCCTAGTGGATGCGAAATTGTGAAGAAGTTCATTTTTAAATGGCTTGACTTACAACTATTGTGTGAACTCATTGTTATGCTTTACTCTATTTGGACAGACAGATAATTGGACAACACAACAGTATGTTCACTATAGTTCTGGGTCATGTTGTCCTCATCTGATTGCTGATATTTATCCAAGAAATAAACTGAGGTGCACAATTTATAGGATTTCTGCCAGCTGGCATTTCTGATACCTACTGAGATTTTAGTTGTGATTAAATCAGAACACTGCTGAGTTTACATTCAAATACAGTTTAGTAAAGCTCTTGCTCTCAGCTTTCCCTTTCAGCTCTCATTGCAGTGCTGAATGTGTCAGTTTGGCAGTGTCTGTCAGGAAAGGCGTCTCTGTGCTGTATTTTTCTTTTCATTCTATTTTTAACATTGTGATATTTCTGAAAGATGTGACAAAGCACGGAAACCAGAGCCCAATGACTGACCAGTCTGAAAAAAGCTGGAAAATGACAGCTCTTGAGTGGCAGAGGTCACGTCACAACTTCCCCTGAGATTGCACTGTAAATCTATAGAAGAAAACAGATGGCGGGTTCAGTTGTAAGAGTGACTGTATTTAATGAAGAGCAATCAAAAATCAACAGCTCATGTATGACCAAAACACACTGGCCTACTGATAATTTCCCCAAATTTCCTTATTTACAATTTTAGAGTGAGCAGGGAAGAGAGAAAACAGGAAAACATTTTTCACTCACTTTTTTATCTTTGACATGAAAAGTGACAGTTTAAGTTCACGATCAAACAGTCTCAGAAAAGGAAGGAACAGTTTGTTGCGGAGAGAGGAGGGTCTCTGCACTCATGATGTCAGCTCAACACACACACACACACACACACACACACAGGACAGTACTGACGCTTCTGCTTCATGGTTGGTACTTTTTTCCTACAGCGTAATGTATAAAATCTGCTTCCACATATATAAAATCAAAACAATGTGAATATTTCAGTATGTCTGAGACATTTCAAATACACTGAATGAATCCACTGGTTGACATTGACATTCTAAGCATTTGGCAACTGAAATTGTATAGGAAAAAAGGAGACCCTGTTGCCCCAAGACAGTTAAAATAATATGCTAATATAAATAATTAAGGGGCAGAAAGTGGGAGTAAAATTGTGAAGTAAAACTAAATTTTGACATTATGGGCTTTAGGGAAAAACAAAGTGCTACAAAAGTGTTGAAATGTCCCCTTTAATATTTTAATGATGAACTGCTGATAATAACAAGTGATATCTTCATCCAAGAACAGGTTTAACATTTTTTATTTATGTATTTAAAATAGTGCTATTTAATGAGATGAATACACTTTAATCTCTATAGTTCAGCTCTCCTAGTCGAGTGTTCATTGGAAGTGTCGTGGGTTTGAGAGTCTCTAGAATGATGAATCTGATCTCAGACCTGCTCTTGACTGGAGAAGCACCAGCAGACATTTGACTCAATTGCTGTTGACGCACTCACACTGTGTAGGTTACATGGCCAACATGTCACTTGACTCTCAGCAGGATTAAATGTGAAGTAGAATCAGCAATAATTCCTAGAAGCAAATCTGACCTGTTTTTTCCAGAATAAATAAGACATATTATATGCTGTTTCCTCTAAAATCAGCTCTGACATTTAGCCAAAGGTCAACAGTGAGGTTAGGATGGAAACTGTGGGGGGATTCACTAGTTACCCACCGAGTGCTAATGAGGTGCATGTGTTGATTTGGCCAAATGCCAACATTTAATTTTTTTTTTTTTTTTTTTTTTTTTTATTTTTTTTTTTTTTTTTTTTTTTTTGCGGTGTTGCAAACTATCCCGCCGAAATTCCTCTCACCTTCAAAACAAACATGAGAGTGTTACTGGGATTAATAGTACTGTTTGCTAAGCTACGGCATACAGTAGCAATACACTAGCAAACTCTCAAAAAATGCTAGCAACCACCTAACAGCCACTCAGAACATCTTAGCGACCACATTATTATTGAAAATGTAAAATCTAGTTTTATCATGTCTAATGGTGGTCAAAACACTTCTTTGGCTCTGGTTTAAGTTTTTTAAATGAATGTTCAGAACAAAATAACAAAATAACAATGCTCGCCTGTCCTCCTCTTGCTACATTTATTTTGTCGAGGTGTTTTGGGTTTATGAATGTTTAAGCTCAATTAGGCTCAAGACCAAGTTTGGCAGGAATAAAAGAAGAAAGGAACTTGCTGTGCCATGAGGAAGAAAAATGAAGCAGCCAAACAAACAATAGGTTGCTTTAACTCGTGTTTTTAAACTAACATGGTTTCCGTTCCATTTCAGGTTTTGACAAAGCTGCACATTGTTTTCATTGACATATTCAGGATGTACCAATAGAAAAGCTACTATTAATTATCCCTACAATATGTTTCCTCTAGCACATTATGTGTTTTGGTTTGAACATGCTGCTGTGAAAGCGCCTGACGATGCAGATTAATAGTTTACTAGAACTAAGGGAATTTTCTGAATTATTTTTCTTTCTGTTCAACTGTCCCTATTTCGCTTTGGTAAATATGCTGTGCTCCCAGCAGTCTCTGCTGATAATTTCACATTCACACATATTCAAGTACAAGTTCAAGGCTTTGAATATTTTTTCTGCCACTCGTACACTTTCCATCCCGATGTCAGCGCAGCTCTCGGTGTCAGTAGAGAGACAAAAAGTCAAATAACAAGCAGCTTCGCCTTTCCTCCTCTTCAAATTACTGATAAAGACGAATAGCAAATGGAGAGAAGAAAACTGCTGGAGTGTTTCAGGACAATGTCTGTGGCTCACTGATCTGTGTCATAATAATTCCACCCGGCCTGCCCGCTCCGCCGTCCGGGAAGTACATATCTCACGGGCAGCCCAGAAGAAATAAAAAAATGTTGTGTCCTCCTCCCCTCCCCCCCCCCCCCCCCCCCCCCCCTCTCTACCTCCCCCCCCCCCCCCCCCCCCCCCCAGTTCTGCTCTAGGATGCAGCTCTGATTTGATACGAGAACACCTGATTTGACCACTTCTCAATGTTATTGCCTCTCGCCTCTAAAGACTTCTCTCCATTTCAGCAGCTGTGATTTGTGGATGAGCAGAATGGGCCACAGACATCATTAGAGAGAGCTGATACTAACGGGACGCTCCAGCTGGAGCTGTAATAGCGCTTATAGTGGCTCACACTGGCTGAAATTGCGATTGATTGTGTTATCATGTTAAGAACAGGAACACTGTGGGTTTGATGGGGTCTGTGAGGAGAGAGAGACCGGGAATGTGTTACGTAATGTTTCACAGGTGTTGAGTCTGGGAATGACGGGGCCGCTAAATGAAAAAGGTTTATGAAATGCACAGGACGCTACGTTAGATGACTAAAACTCCACTCTATCACTGTGAGAAGACAAATCTTTACAGAAAACTAACTTGATGTAAAATCAAATATATCTTTATCAAACTAATATCTTATCAAACAAGGCCAGATGATGCTGTCCACCTTCATTTTACAGCTCCACACTCTTATTTCACATCAACATCGTCTCTTTTGAGCGATTAGCGATGCGGGAAATATGAAATTAACCATAACTAGTTATGATTAAATATTCATATTTTAGATCCGCTGTAGAAATTTAGCTGACCACTCAGGGTCAACCGTCTGGTCAATTCTAAGAACGTTAATTTCCTAGCTAAGGGAAATAACTTTCTTACTGTACAATTCTATAAGTTTGTCACGTAAATCTGCATGATTATTGACTCAGGTTATGAGTAAACAATGAACACGTCAAATGTGATACAAGTAAGGTTTTATTAACAACATAAAAACTTAAACTAGTCTAACATACACATAAACACATAAACTGGTCTAACACACACATACACACACACACACATACAGTTGGAAAGGGTTAAAGCTTAACTCAGTACAGAAAAGAGACATAAGGAATGACATTTATGTACATTTTGCATATTCAGCAGATCTAAACCTGGGGATACGTCAGATTCTTAGTTCAAAAACACCTTTGTAAAAAGGTGTAACTGAAACTTAATGCATCAATTAAATCGACTAAGTTTGATACATGCGTATGTCTGAAAAAGATTCCTGATTCAATCTTAAGGCCCAAGATCTTGCTGAATTTGGTTGATGAGAAAGAACCAGTTTGAGTCAGAATCACTTGATGAATGAAAAGGACTAGGCCGGAGCCTGGCACGAGCTTTGGTATCCTGGAGCGTTTCTCACATCTTCATCTTAGCATTCTCACTGAACCACCAACAGGCCGGGTCACATGGTGTGTCAGCTTTTAGGTCAGAGAAGATCCCCGCCTCTCAAGATGGCTTATCCAATGAGAAAAGCCGGAAGCCCAAGTGGGCGTTTTGAGATCCTGTGGAGTTTATGGCTCTTTGTGTGGAAACATGGTACTTTAGTATCTGGAACTTTGATTGAAAATACTAAAGGTTCTCAGGGCACTAATATATTGCCTACGTACCAACAAATAATATACATTCTTGTTTAGAACATCAGAAGGCGAATTCATAGATACTATACATGGTAGAGTTACTTATATGAATGGGTGGTTTATCGTAAGCACGAATAAAATAGTCTATAATACAACAGAATAATACAAAACAGCAATAATACACACAATGGCCTGAAGAAAATGTGTGTTCATTCAAAGAAAAGGTTTTCCTATGAATTAATTAGTAGAACAGTCCATTTCTCCTGTGCATTTGTACCCCTTGTTTCTGGAGAAAACAGAATGAGAGCCGGCTCGCATTCCACAAGGTTGTAAATGTATCGGGTTACCATGAAACCAGGGTCTTGTTCGGCGTCCTGGGGTGTTACAAAGTATTTGTGAAAGCTAGCTAACAAAAAATATATATTGTGTGTTGGATTAGTCCAGACGCTACAAACTTCCCCCTTTTCGGACGTTGTTGTCCGTAGAACAGACAACAACGAGCGATGTCAAAGGTGAAGAACAATCGAACACACACATGCCACTCACGGCTGGGAGCCAGTGGTGGCTTTTTGGCTGTTGGTACCGTGATGGATGCTGTCAGGTGGTGTGCTGTGGTGATGTAGGCTGTAGCAAGGTGTGGGTCCTCGAGCTTATGCAGCAGGTGTCGAGGCTGTGTCACCTGTCATCCTGAAGTGAGTTAGTCCGGGTAGGATGTTTTTGTTGATGCTGTTAGCCAGTAGGCTATCTGTGGTACCCACGATGTGGAACAGCCGGGTTAGACTCTCACTGGTGAGAGTGCAGGTGGTTCCAGGGATTGCCGGGAACTGTTATGGAGAATTCTATCGTGTGTAGAGGAATTTCTGCTGACTAGTTTGATGATGGCAGGAAAGCGGCAGGTGGTTGTGAGCTCTCTGCTTTGCTCAACGTCACTAGAAATTCAATGTTTGCGGTGTCACTTGGCTCTTGTGGTGGCACCGACTTGAGCTTGCCTGAGTTGTGTTGGTAGAGCTTTCGCTGTTGGGCATATGGGCCCGTTACCTGGCTGCATCCAACGTTGTCTGGCTGCTTCTGATGTGTAGACCGGTTTTAAGGGATGCTCCACCCTTGGAGAGGTCTGATGCTGTGTTGCATCAGGCAAGGAGTCAAAAGTTTGTCCTTCTCAGTACTCCTCAGTTTGAGTGTTGTTCAAGGAGCTCTTTTGCTAGTGTAAGCAGCTCCTGTAACTCAGAAGTAGGCATATCCAACTGTCCTTGTGTAGCCTCCGTTCAGCACCCGTGTGGAGGAGGATGTTGTGGTGGACTGCTGTTGGACATACCGTGGTGTTTGCAGGATGAGGACGCCTTTTCCCAGTGGTTGGTCTGGAACCTGGGTCCGTTGCCATGGTGATGGCTCCGTCCTCTTCTGGCTAGGGGCTTTCTGTAGAAGGGTTTTGCATTGTGGCAATGCTGGGTGCCTTCTGGTGCCCGCTTTGGATTCTGAGTTGTGAAGTTCAGAATCAGTGGGTTTGACAAACACCTTTAGTGGAGGCCTTGTGCTTGTTAAAGGCCTTCTGTGTCAGGTTACGCAGCTGTTGATTAGGCATTGTGCGGCAGGCCCTAATGCCTAGGTGCCTTCTTGCAGCTGGTGTCCTCCGCCATCCCAGGGTAATTGTGAGCTTGGAGTAAGTTTGTCAAAGTCTGTGTAGTAAGGCATGGGGGGGGGGGGGGGGGAGTTTCACGCCGGCCCTGCTGTGTTGGGCAGCGATCAGTCCGGGTTCAGACTCTGGGTCTGAGAGTATTGAGGTTGCCAGATGTGTTGTCTCTGGCCAGCCCGTTGGGGTCTGTGGGGTCACACGGTGTGGGTGTCTGCAGTGACGCCCTGGAGAGGTCCCTGCCCCACCCCCTTGTGGCTGCTGGTTGGTGACGTGTGAACAGTGGCTCTCGCCCCCCCCCCTCGCAGGTTCAGACTCTTGGCTGAGGGGGTGGGCCTGCTGGCCAGGGGAAGTTCTGTTTCGTGTTTTCCCTATCTGTTCGCCTTGTGGTCTGCAAGCATATTTCAGTTCATTTGTGACACTGAATTCACCTCGTTGCGTTGCTTCGGTTCGCCTGAAAATTTTTTTTTTGTTGCAGCTGCAGAGGTTTTCAGGGAGCTGACTTGTGAAGTGTCAAGCAGAAGGCTTTGGCTCCCTTTCCCCCCTTTCGTAGCTGTGCACGGGCGTGGAGGGCTTGCACTGCTGGCGACCGATATTCAGCCGGCTGTCTTTGCTTAAGTCTATGCGCAGTCGGTAGGACTGTTTAAATTCTTTCTGAACCAAGTCAAGCTCCTTTCTAATTGCTGAGTCAGGGTTTGGACCTCAGCTCTGTCTGTATGCAGGTGGCCTTGTAAGGCCTAAGATGTGGTGTCTATCTCATTTAGTTCCACATATGCTGTTTATAACAGTGACTTTGTGTGAAACAGTTATCTTTCCAAGTCCTGTCTGATGGCTTTTTCCAGCGGCGCTTGGTGTTGAGCAGCTGTTAGAGCCTCTGTGAAGACTGGTGATTTCTTTCTGTCGCACCATTCGGTGAGGTTCTTTGCATCCGTTCTGTGCTTTCTCTCGTTGAGCAGGTGTCAGTTCTCTGCAGAATTCTGTGACTTGCAGTTTCAGCTCATATACCTCCTGTCTGAGGCCCTTGAGGGTGTGGGCCGAGGAGAGGATGATGCTGGTCAAGTGTTCGCTTATGTCGCAGTCTCGCTGTTCCTTTCTTTGCCATGGCAGGTCGTTGGCTGCTTTGAGCTGAATGATGTCCATTACAGTGCTCTACTGAGTGTCCAGGTGGTCCTGGTGAGCTGCCAGGGCTGGATGTCTGTGGAATGTCTGCGACATACTGGCACACTTGTGGGAACACCAGAGAGAGAGAGACATAAGGCAAATGCAGGTACGTACAGAGGTGTTAAACTATCTCTAAGGGGAACGGCTGTGTAGGCCGTGTAAGGTATGACTAGCTGGTGGGAGGCAGCTAGTGAGGTAGGGTGCTATGTTTTTGTGTTCGTGAACACAAAGGAAGAGTTTGAGTAACTTTGTTGAGGGGCCGTAAGCAGGGGTCAGCTGATGACCGGGCTATACTACTGATGGTTCACGGGTTTGGTCACTATGACGAAACTGAAATAAAATAAGATGAACTCAAAAAAAAAGGAAAATTTTTACCTATTTTAGTTTTGTTTCTAAGAGATATGGCTAAGCAGGTTTCACTTGTGTGTGATGCTGCAATAGACTTCATAACCCTAGGGTTAGGCTGTTAGCTAAACTAGCAGGGACCCACCAAATACCTCGTCAAAAGAAAAAGAAACAGTGGGAATTGTTTCTAGTTTTATGTTAGCCTACATTGTGTTGCAATGGTAGCTGCCCTTCAACGTATTAGGCCTGGCACTGAGGCGTGAGGAGAAGTAGAGAGGAAACAGGGATTATGCTACTAATAACCTGTATAACTCGCTAAGGAAACAACAGTTGCTCGAACTACTGTAATCCTATCCAAAAACGACGATGGTGATGGTGAAATAACTAAAATAAGGTAAAAGTAAAAACACAACAACAAAAAAAAAATTAAATAAATAAAATAAAAAAGGGGTCCTAAGAGCTGTAGGAAATTAAAAGGGGAAAGTAAATAAACAAAATAAAAATAAAAATAAAAATGGAATAAAATAAAAAAGTAAATAGAAAATTTGATTTAATTAAATCTCAAATTTAATACAAATCAATTTAGCTGAATTGGTACATTTGTGCTAAACAAATGTAAATAAATGCAATAAAATTAAAAAGAGGTAGAATAAAGTCAAAACAAAAATAAAGAGAGAGAGGGAGAGAGAGAGGGAGAGAGAAGTGTGGTTAGAAAGTTACACTTTACACTTTTACATCTAAGTGTTAGTCAGATGCTAACAGCTAGCAGTTGAAGTAAAGGGCTTAGCTTAAGAGTTAGCGTTAGTTACACGCAATTCTTTGTTTACACACAGGTCTGTGAAGTGGATGCTGTTGTCAGATTAACCGGAAGAGTCTGCTCACACTTCCGGGTCACGTGTTGCTAGGAGACCAATGCAAGCTCACAACAGGTGCATGTGGAGCAGCCTGGCACTGCTGTGAGCATGCATGGGAAAATCATGCTGTCCCGTACAAAGTCATTCATTACTCAAAACAGCACATTCACTTCACAGGCAATGGTGGATTCGTAGTTAGCTACGCTAGAATAACACCATTAATTTTACGTAAATGTTTCAAATGAGCGAGTCATAATGAAATACAATGATACGTAACACATAATAAGGCCTTAAATTAATGAAATGAGGAGTATCGCTCAGATCACTTACACAGTGCTGAAAAAGGGGATTTCTTCGCCCAAAATCAGACCGATTTATTCTGGTACCATCTATATGAGCTGCTAATCCTGAGATTTAGTCGTCAGAAAATAGACTTGTGCTCTAATAACACAGAAATTAGGATTTCTTCGCAAAAATCAGGTTAGTTTCTTATCGTACGATTTAAAAACATTATAGCACTGAAACTTTCTAATACCTGTAGGAAGGCACCTTCAAGCTATAGTTTTATCTGATTATATTCAGAACCTGGTGCGCGCATGTATAAGAGTTACGTAAATGTTTCACATGAGTGGGTCGATATGAATACAATGATACATAACACATAATAAGGCCTTAAATCAGTGAAATGAGGAGCATCGCTCAGATCACCTACACAGTACTGAAGAAGGGGATTTCTTCGCCCAAAATCAGACCGATTTATTCTGGTACCATTTATATGAGCTGCTAATCTGAGATTGCGTCGTCAGAAAATAGACTTATGCTCCACTAACAACAGAGATTAGGATTTCTTCGCTAAAATCAGGTTAGTTTCTTATCGTACGATTTAAACACATTATAGCACTGAAAACTTCTTACTGATCGCAGGAAGGCGCATTCAAACTATAATATTATCTGCTTTTGATCAGGAACTGGTATGCGCATAAGTTACTAACTTATGAAACAGACACAATAAAGAACAGATAAGATTGATTATTGGGTCTGCTTGCAAGCAATGTTTAAAACGACTCCACCGTTCTAAATTACTGCTCGTACTGCATAAAGTAGGAAACTATTGTTTTCTGGTTAGCTTGTCAAAGTTTCTGGGGGTCGCATCATGCGCTGCTGCAGGGATGCTTGGAAGGGACCCCCTCCTCTCTGTGGTTGCTGGAGGTATTATGGGTCTGTCTGCTGAGTTGTTAAGCAGAAAGTGCTGGCTCCCCCCTTCGTAGCTTCGTGCACCTGAGGGAGTTTTGCACTGATGAGTGAGGATGCAGGCGTAGGGTGTTTCTCCCACTGTGTTTCCTTTTGCAGCCTATAAGAGTACCTGAGTTCTCTTTGGACCATGTCAAGTTTGTCTTGAGTGTTGTTCAGCTGCTGGATCAGAGTCTCAATTCTGGCAACTTTGTCTAAGAGCTCAGAATTTGCTGCTTTAATGGTAATTTTGTGTGGGATGTTTCCTTTCCAGGTCCTTTCTGGCTACCTTTTCCAGGTGCTCTTGCTGTTCAGCAGGTGTCAGAGCCTTTTTAAATCTATTGATTTCCTCCTGTAACTCCATTTTGCTGGGGTCCTTGTGGGCTACCGCTGTGATCTGTTGCTTGAGATCATTTACCTCCTGTTTCAGACCCATGAGGTTGTGGGCCACGGAGGGTGATGACCTTGGCGAGCTTTTGTAGCCACAACACTCGCCCGAGTCCTGAGTCTGAGGCACACACCTCTCCGCGTCCAGCCGCTTTCGGCTCAGTAGGTGGTCGTCGGCCCTGGGTAAAGGGGGTGTTCCTCACGACGCCTGGCCAGCCCTCTCTGGTCTGCATTCTGGGCAGTTAGTCTGAGCATCTGCAACGTTTTGACACACTGGTGTTGAGAGTAAGGGCTAGAGACTACTACAAGATCAAAACAGAGTGTGAATGCTAAAATAGTTTTGGGTCAGCATATGTTTTGCTGAAAAGGACGTAAACAGGATTTTGATTGATGATTTAAGACTACTGTCAAATTATTGTCCAATTATCACTCAGAATTTGCTGACGGTTCCCCAAACAAGCTTAATCTCTGAGGTATGAAGGAGAAAAGGGAAAAGCAGAAGGAAAAGGAGAGCATTTCTATTCAGATTATGCTGATTATTTTTGAAAATAAACAAATACAAAAATAGAAATGTCTCTGGTTCCTTTTGAGGTTCAGAGAGAACATCAAGGGGGCATAACATGTAAATGGATTTAAAATTAGCTGACTTCTATTATTAAAACAGGGTAATCAATCTGATATTAGGAAAAATCAGTAGCACTCGTGATTAACTGATTTGTGTTGGGCAACACACCATGTCTGGTCACAGCTGCTGCGTGTTCAGCTCCCATGCTGTGATTTTGCCATGTGTGTGCCCCGCCCTCCGTAGCGCGTTATTCACTGTGCCACTAAAACACCCAATAACTTAATGATTCATCTCTAGATAGACAGTTAAAATGTAATTAAATTTAGATTTAATTAACTAGTAACTGAGCAATAGCATTCAGGAAGGATAGATCTAAGATAGTTAAATTCGCTGAGACGAATTGAAGATTGAGAAACATAGAAAAAGAAGAAAAAGGAGGAAGAGAAATGGAAAAACCAGAAACCAGAAACCGGGGATTAGGTTAAATTCAAATTACTTCACACTGCACACACACATGCTGTATTTAAAAGCTTCAATTAAAGAGTGTTAACCCCTAATTGTTAAAGCTATTTGGGAGCTTAGCCTAAAATGAAACTATGCTAAGTCGTGTTAGCTTAGCTGCTTCAAATGGTTTGTTTACAAAAATGGCGTGTTGTGCTATGTGACGTTAGCACTTCCTGTGACAAGTTGTTGTCACGGTAACCAATGCATGCCAGTGTAATTAACGCAGTTTAATGTCTGTCTATGTTAAACAGTCACAGTTTTAGAACGTGGTGCTTTCAGCCTTCAAGACTTGTTTAAAGAATTACAAAACGGGTTTACTGTAAGTTAAAACCGGTTTAAACATATATGTAGTTATGTTTGCCTCACACATGAGTACCAAAGTACAGTATTACACCTTTAATTTCACTCAGCGAGTGAAACACAGTAATGACCACCAGGTTGCTCGGCTTATATATATACAGTCAAAGTGTAGATGAATTGCTTCAATCTAATTATAAACTATAAGGCCTTTATGCTGTAGAAAGGGGAGCAGCGCTCACATCTACCTTGGTATAACTGTACTGAGATTTCTTCTTCAAAGAAACAATTTAAACAATACTGCAATTTTGTGATTTCTTCACTAAAGCATATTACATTATGGTACAGTTTGGACATGCCGCTGAGCTGAGATTCAGACTTACGCTTTGTCAAGACAGATTTATGCTTTAATACTGAAATTAGGGTTTCTTTGCTAAAATCAGATTAACCTTACACTGATACCATTAAGCATGAAATACATAAAGATTCTCTACCAATTATAATAGCGGTACCAATTCAAACCCCCACTGTATCTGCATCTCAACAAGCCAGCAAAATAGGGACACCGGGCATCTGAAGTCAATCCTATTTTAACCCGGGCTATCAAGCACACACTTTTAAGTTACCAGTGTTTAAACTCATAACTTTCGTCTTACCATGCCCGCATTCTCTCCACCAAAATCTGTAGCGAATCAGCTCATGGGGAAATATGAATAATTAACCATAACTAGTTATGATTAACTATTCATATTTTAGATCCGCTGTAGATATTTGCTGACCACTCAGGGTCAACCGTCTTGTCAATTCTAAGAACGTTAATTTCCTGGTTAAAGGAAATAACCTTCTTAATGTACAATTCTATAAGTTTGTAACGTAAATCTGCATGATCAGTGACTCCGGTTATCAGTAAACAATGAACACATCAAGTGTGATACAAGTAAGGTTTTATTAACTACATAAACACTTAAACTAGTCCAACATACTACATAAACACATTAAGCGGTATAACATACACACACACACACACACATACAGTTGGTATACGAAAGGGTTAAAGCTTAACTCAGTACAGAAAGAGACATAAGGAATGACATTTATGGAACATTTGCATATTCAGCAGATCTAAGCCTGAGGGAAAACGTCAGATACTTAGCTCAAACACACCTTGTAAAAAAGTGTAACTGATACTTAATGCATCAATTAAAACGACTAAGTTTGATACTTGCGAGTCTCGTCTGTCTGAAAGAGATTTCTGATGCAATCTTAAGGCCCCAAGATTTGCTGAAGTTGGTTGATGAGAAAGAGCTAGTGTGAGTCAGAATCACTTGATGAATGAAAAAGACTAGGCCGGAGCCTGGCACGAGCTATGGTATCCTGGAGCGTTTCTCACATCTTCATCTGCATCTGAACGAACCACCGACTGGGCGAGTCACATGGTGTGTCAGCTTTAAGGTCAGAGAAGATCCCCGCCTCTCAAGATGGGCTTATCCAATGAGAAAAGCCGGAATCCCAAGTGGGCGTTTTGAGATCCTGTGGAGTTTATGGCTCTTTGTGTGGAAACATGGTACTTTAGTATCTGGAACTTTGATTGAAAATACTAAAGGTTCTCAGGGCACTAATATATTGCCTACGTACCAACAAATAATATACATTCTTATTTAGATCATCAGAAGGCGAATTCATAGAGACTAAACAAGCTATATGTAAGGTTATAAGAATGAGTGGTTTATCGTAAGCACGAATAAAAATAGACTATAATACAACAGATTAATACAAAACAGCAATAATACACACAATGGTCTGAAGAATATGTGTTCATTCAAAGAAAGGTTTTCCTATGAATTAATTAGTAGAAAAGTCCATTTCTACTGTGCATTTGTACCCCTTGTTTCTGGAGAAAGCAGAATGAGAGCCGGCACGCATTCCACAAGGTTGTAAATGTATAGGGTTACCATGAAACCAGGGTCTTGTTCTGGCGTCCTGGGGTGTTACAAAGTATTGGTGAAATCTAGCTAACAAAATATATAATGTGTGTTTGAGTGGTCCAGACGCTAGCACTTTTTTATCTACTTTTAGGTCTCCTAATGGATTTTCTGAGACTAGTCTAATTAAAACATAGCTAAGTACTTCATTAAATTCTTGAGCTGTGAACGAGCAACTCTGAGCCATAACATTTTATTATACTATTGCTTTAGGCTGATCCCAAACCATTTTCAGAAATCTAATTTTGAGTATTAAAGCTGTCAAATGGTTTACTGGCGGTCAGTATTAATGAATACTTTCCAGTAATGCAGCCGTCTTGTTGAAGGGAGCAAATGTTGAAATGCAGTTCTGATAGTTTGCGATAACAGAGGGAAAGAGTGTTTAGTGAATGTGTGAGACGAGCACAGAGCTTCACAGAGAGGTGGAGTGAACTGTGTGATAATGAGATGAGCTGAGAGCATCTGTTTGACCATCTCTGGAGGCTTTTCTCCTCAGGCACCACTGCAGCTCCATGAAGGGCTGCTCTCTTCTGCCCCGCTGCCTGTGTTAAGCGCTCAGATGTGAGAGCAGACCGCAGGGCGTCAGGGGTGCTGTGGACCGAGAACGAGTCTCTCCATTTTACCATGAACACACTTACAGAGACTCAAATCCATCCTTCTCTCCTCATTTTCAGCCTCTTGTGCTCTTGAGCTTAAGAAAGGTCAGCGTTACGAATCTGCTGTTCATATTGTAAGGGAAACAGTGATAATTTAGCTCAAAGGGAATCATTAAGATTTTAAAGGGAATTGGACAGAATCACTTTTTACGGCTGATCACTGAGACGGCCAGCGATTCATTGAACGAGCCGCACAACATCAACTCTGCAATGGATATTTATATCCAAAATATAGTGAAAACACTATTAATTAGCACAGTAACAAGATCGGCAGTTTAAGACATTAACTTGTAAGCACAAAACACAAGATACTTCTCTTTTCAATATAAATAAGACTTAAAATCTAAGACATATAAACTAATCTAAAACACGCATTCACACACAAGTTGCAGAAACAGAGAAAGTGAGGAAATAATTAGTTTAAAAGAATGAAAATGTAAAATCCCAAGTTTACAGCAATATGTGCAGTTGCAAAGTCCTGAACAACCATCATTCCCTTAATTAACCCTCGAATTGAGTTCCTCAATGAGGTTAAATTTATATTAAATGCACCAGTTCAGCTAGAATCTGGAGGTACTTGCATTCCCTGTGTCCGGGGTTCCCTTTGTTGTCGTCCTTGCAGAAAAGGGGGTTTCCCGCGGTTGATGATTGGCTGGAAGTTCAGTCTTGGGAAGCCAGTGGTTGGGGGTTGGCTGGCGACGCGGAGTTGTGGGCTGGTTGAAGTTTTAGACGGGCACTCGAGGTCGGACTCGGAGACACAGCATTAGGCAAAACTTAACTCGTAACACGAAACTCTCAACGGAAAATAAAATAAACTAAAGAAATAGAAGTAAAGGTTGACGAGATCAGGTGGCGTTTCTCCTCATGGTTTTGGAGGAGTGTAAGCCAGAGCATGCTCAAAAAGCTAAAAAAGCATGACTAAAAAGCATAGCTCAAAGCTATGACTAAAAAGCCGCATGGCTAAAAGAAAAGTAAAAGCTAGACGCAAAAAGCATGCTAAAAGAGATGAATTGACATGACTAAAAAAGCAATGATCTGATAGTGTCCTGAGTATTTAAACTGGGCTCTTGGACACATCCCAAATAGTGTTTGGAACAATTGGACACTGTCTTAGCTCGGGGTGTTGCGATGTTTCTCCTTCCCATTCATAAATCATCTGTTATCTCATCATTCACATGGTCCTCGTTTTTCCCGCTCTGGCAGAGTATAAATTGGGACATGATTTCTATAACAAGAATATGATACATTTGACAAAGAATCAATTGGAAGAAACGTTTCAAGCAAGAAAATTCAAACACACATACTAAACATGAATATGAACACTTAAGCTATTCAATAGTTATTAAAAAAAGACATACACAATAAGTGATTAAAACACGATAGTCTAATGTGTGGGTAACTGTATGGAGTTAAGCAATGGGGCTGATATAGTTTATAAGACTTTTGAGTATTTTGGTGCATGGAAAGGCAGTTTTCTGTGCCTTATGTGGCTGAGGACATGTTCTGTGAAGACCAGGTAAAAGGTCTTGCCTAAGGAATTGTCCGTATGTCCCCTTTGTCTTCAGGTTGGGGAAGTCAATCCAAAGAGCTTGTGATCGTCACTGGTTTACATGTGATTTGGTTGCTGTGCATCTCTAAACCATTTCATCTTGATTATTTCCCCAAAAGGACAAATCTCCTTGTATTGTCAATAAGTGGTCTTTTGTTAAATGCTGTGAGCTACCAAAGGGCTAGTTGGTTCAGGCTTGTGGTGCGGATCTGATTTACGCTCATCCATGTTGTTTTGGGCCTCTTTGTGGAATTCGGCTCCGTGTTTCAACTATGTTCTTGATCAAATCTTAAATTGTCTGATTCGGTCTGATACCCTACAATTATTTCAGACCATTTCAAAAAATCATCTGTGATTTTTGTTGGTTTCTGTGTAGTTTTGAGTGTCTCTGAAGACAAAGAAACTGACAAGCAGGAGTCGTGACCCTGTATTGACTTCTCTATGATGCATTGGGAGTTAAAATTCAGTGCCGTTTGAATCGGGTGCAGAATGTAAGAATAAAGAAGACACTGACTTTAAGAATATGTGAGAAATATGGAGTCAAGGTGAATCTAGGAAGCACAAACTAAGATCAGCACAACAAATCCACCTAATCCTCATCATGATTTCATCAGGAAGTCACAGCATGTTAATAATACACACATATTAAAACTAATTTTGGGTCTGTAACAATTTATTCAACAGCGTGATTCAGTCAAACAGCTTCATACTGAGGTGAAATTTGTGGCCCAATTAGTCAACAAAACTGCACCAATTATCACACTGCAAACTGAGTCTCCACATGCAGAGACATCTAAAGAAAAATATGCAAACTGAGAAGATAATTTTGATAATTAATATCCAGGTGAGAGACTTCTCCAGAGGTCTGGAAACATTTCACATCAGGCCTTCATGATTTAGCCTGTTAGAAAACACTAGAAACAGAACATCTCAACATGAAAGACCTTTTGATCAGCTGCTGATGAAACTCTCTGAACCTGTTCTATGTCTATATGTCTATATGCAGACCAGATTCACACCAGCACCACTGACAAATAAAGCACAATTCTGTGTCCTAACAGTTGGCTGCATAATATATACAAATAGACAACAAGAGAGAGTCAAAACAGTAAACTCTACTTTGTTTCAGGTGTTTTGTTTACCTGGATGTTCTTGATGTTATAGCATTCAGGCTGATATAACTATATATTACCAAGCTTGGCAAAGAACTGGAGGCATTTTATTTATTTATTCACCTTTATAGGTTTTTGTCTTGTGTTTATATCATATGATACAGTATATCAACATCACCAGAGCAAGAATCTGAATTTGACCCCTTCTGTGTAAATATAGCCTACCAGTGCCAGTTCAGATACGCCTATGAAAACAGTCACATTGTAGCCTTAAAAGTTTAAGTGTAATAAATATGTTGAATCAGAATATTGATTTGTAAAGCTACTTTTTGTAATGTCTATTCAGTGCTCTTCTTATTAACACAATAATGACTTGTTTTATCTTTTATCTCAGCCCAAATTGATTAGTGATTAATTTGCAATTAGTTCGATTAATTAATTGGCACATCATGTAATTAATTAGATTAAACATTTTAATCTCTTGACAGCCCACATTTAAATATAATTTAAATTGATTTAACACAGTTAAAACATTATTGCATTGCATTATTTAACAACTTATCACATAAAATTTTGCATCCCTAAATAGTAATTGAAAGTTGGTAAACAAACGGTAGCCATTGATTTCCATAGCATTTTGGAATGTTTGGTTACCCACATTCTTCAAAATATCTTCTTTTGTGCTCAACAGAAGAAAGAAACTCATACAGTACAGGTTTCATACAGGGCTACAGAAATAGAAGGTCCAGCTGAGAAAAGAATAAGAATAAGAATAAGAATAAGAGTAAGATTAAGAGTAAGAGTAAGAGTAAGAGTAAGAATAAGAATACGAATTGACAAGTGTTTTATTACAGAAAGAAATATTAAACAAAAGTGAATTTTAATCAAGCACAGACTTGAAAGCTGGAAGGCACAGAAATTTCTGAAATAAACAAGATACCTTCTGATGTTCATGTTTATTTCGTGCTATAGCTAGTAAAGTGGAAGAGATGATCTGTTCAAATTCCGCTTAAACTGAGGCGCTACACTGATCTGTCAAATCACATTAAAGAGCCACAAAACGGTATTTATTATTTGAATTTCTATAAATAAAAGAAAACATTTCAAAGCTGAGACTTTGTTTCATACCAAAAGTAACCTGCTCTGTCTTGTCTGTCGGCATGTCCTCTTTGCTCTATGATTTATTTTCACTGCGTGAGAACATGATGTGTGGCGTGAGAGCGCCATTGCTTTTCAAACATAGTAACAGTAACTAAGGGGGGAGGGTCTTTGCGAAGGGTCAACTGCACTACAAGACAGGATTGAAACATCTAAATGTCAAATAACAAGAGAAACACACTTCACACACTCAACATACTCTGTTTTTCATGTACATCTATTTCCTAATCGGTTTAATCCATTAATGAATGTTCTGTCAATGCTGTAATCCTGTAAGGCTGTTGAAGGTGAAACTAGATGTATATGATGATAGAGAGTGTGATCACATCAGTTCAATATGCTAAACAGACTCACACTTAAAGAGTCCAGCACTGCAGTCAGGACGGATTAACTCTTATCTGTGCTATTAAACAAAAGAAACAAGACAGAGTTTATAGCATTAACAGCTGAAGTGTGTAAAGCCTAAAGTGTTGACCTCGCTAATGCTGGATTGATTTGTTTGTTCAATCCAGCAGTTTTGTTGTTGTCGCTCTTTCTGGGCTGTTGAGATCAACTTTTTAGCTGCTTTAATAGGAGAGATGCTATTCTGTCGGCCATGACCATTTCTATAAGATTTATTCCTAAACAAAAGTCTAATGTTGAAGCTGGAGTCTTTTCTTGTGATACACAGAGTGATCAAGATATTATGTCTAGACTGTGTAGTGCAGTGGATCTAAAAAATCTAGCAAGCATAAGGTGAAGTTAGCAATAGCATTATATTTCAGGCTCATGATTGTTAATGTTAATTTTTAAGGTTTATTTTAAATGGTCATAATTCCTCACTGAACTTGTCTGTACTGAAGCAGCTGTTTGAGATTAAGTATATCAGGGTAAACAGAGTAAACAGATTCATGTATCTTTGCGTTTCTCACAGTAGGCTATATTTTTAGTGTATTAAGGATGAATAAGCAGGTTGCTAATGAACGGCCCTCGTTACATCCCCTCGCACACAGAACTAGCATCAAAAGATCTAGCGCTGCGCATGTTCATGGACAGCTACTTCAAACACTGATGCCTTGATGGTCATTAAGTGTAGTAATCTAATGAGGAAACTTCATTAAGTCTTTTCATTGGTTTGGGGTTCAGCGTTTCTTCCTATCAGAGCTCAAGACAAATACAGTGTAATCATACAGTGAGTCATAACAACATCAGGCGATGTGTGTCCAATAACTACAGTAGCTATATTTAATTGGAAATGTCTTCGCCTGTGGCAAGAGCTGTGCTTCAAGGTGATATGTTAAGGTATTGTGTGAACACAGATTATGTCAAATGTGGTAATTTCTGCACTTAAACTTTTGAAAAAAAAGTATCAGTTTTATTGATTTGAACAAACTAGATATTAAATTGAATCGTGTATTTCTTCATGAAATTCTTGTATGTGAATGATTCCTCAAATTATATCTTCTTGAGGAGACGTGTGCTATTACTTTTCTAAACTATCAAACTTACTACATTCATCCGGTGAAAATAAACACTTACCGAACATTGAATGAGGGACCTGAGTCACGTTTATAAACAAGGATATCATAAAGACTTGGAGGCTTTTTTGAGAAGAAACCCATAAATAACCAACTATATTATCAACACATATTAACCATAATGCAAAACCTAGAAAATCGATGACACATGGAAACACATGGAAAATGATAGAAAATGTCCTGGAAAATCTTGTCGTCATCCTGGAAAATTATTATTTAAAACAAAAAAAATTGAATTGGGTTTTTCTTAAGCCAAGAATGAACAGTGTAGCATCTGGGCCAATCAGACACACCATTTTTCATTAGATTTAACAAATCAGTTATTCATTAGATTAACAAATAGTCACAGACCCCTCACCCAATAAGCATACTGGGTGCCAGGATGTCTGTGAACGACACCAGGCCCCTGGTCACCATGGCAACCAATGCTGATATCACTGGTTTTACGGCCCAAAGGAATGTGGGTAGAGACACTCACTACATTTTCCATAGGAAAAACCCAATGACTCTTCTCTAATTAATTCATAGGAAAACCTTTCTTTGAATGAACACACATATCCTTCATGTCATTGTGTATGTTGTTACTGTCCTTGTATATTGTCTCTTATATTGTATACTGTTTTATGCACGCTTATGAGGAACCACTCGTTCCTGTAATTACCTATATGTAATCTACGCATGTTTGTATCTATGCATTCATCTTCTTGACTAAACGAGAGGGTATATATATGTGGGTACATAGGCAAATACTTAGGGTTCCTTATAAAATCTTTAGTAATTTCGATTCAAGTTCCATATGCAAATTACCATGCTTCCACACAAAGGGTCATAAAACTCCCCAGGATTTCCAAACTCCCGCTTGGGATTTCAGCCTTTCTCATTGGACAAGCCCATCTTGAGAGGCTCTCTTTTAGACAGACAAGACGTGCAAGTATTCAAACTTAGTCTTATTAATTGATACATTAGGTATCATTTGCGCCTTTTTACAAAGGTGTGTGTATGTGTGTGTGTGTTGTGTGAGTGTGTGAGTGTGTGTGAGAGAGTGTAAGTGTTTTTGTAGTTAATAAAGTCTTACTTGTATCACACTTGACGTTGTTCATTGTTTGCTCATAACTGGAGTCCCTTAATCATGCAGATTTATGCTACAGGCTCTGTGTAGAATTGTACAGTAAGAAAGTTATTTCCCTTAACCATTAAATTTACGTTCTTAGAATTGACAGACAGTTGACCCTGAGAGGTCAAGTAAATACTTACAGCGGATCTAAATATTTATAATTAATTATAACTAGTTATGATTAATTATTCATATTACCCCTTGAGCTGATTCGCTACAACAGTTTACCACTGGCCCGAAACAATTGATGTTAGTAGTAGAAAACGTTTGAACGGCCACAAATCGCAACCGGCCTGTTTTTGCTCCAAACGTGCGATCGGCAACCGGCTCTTATTTCAGCCAATCTGGAAAAAGAGTGGGAACCCTGAACATGCTAGAACGACATACTGTAGAACACAACACACATAGCAGCCAGACACATAGATAGACAGACACAGACATGAGAATAGAACTCTTTTCTATTCAGCCACTCTATAAACAGACATGTGTCTAGTTTATCTTTATAAAGTGAACATTATATGTGTCTGTGCTGAAAGAGAGCAGGTGTGCGCTGACAGACTGAACCCTGCTGTGAGCAAAGCCTCACGTTCACTTCCTCCCGCCTTCTTCTGCCACACCTCCTGTGGCGCCTCAGGACCGCTTGCACTAAAACAGCCTCAAAGAGCAGTGCAAGTAATACAGACCTCCAGATATACCTGAATAATGCACAGAACTGGACCTCAGGCTGTGTGTGTTTGTGTGAAACAGACTGAGGTGTGAGAAACGTGATGAATAATTGCTTTAGTGGAGCTTGTGCAGGTTCTGCTCTCTGAAAACACAAGCTGTTTATTTATTTGATCTTGCTGTTTTTCCAGACGCTCTTGTTACTGTGTCCACTGCCATTCACTGTGCCCCCGTATACACCCCACCTCTGTTTTGTCCCTTCATCTTCCCCTCGCAGATTCCTTCAGCCTCTTTTAATAGCAGATGTGAGAGAGTGAATGACAGGGAGAGATGGAATTTCTCCAACTTTGCGTCGTCATGGTTTCTGCAATGTTACAGCACTCTGCCAAAAAGAACCTGTTCAATCCAACAGAGTAGAGCTTTATATATCAACTACAGGTATAGTGACCTATAATGACTTATGGTTTACAGCAGTAAATGACAGAAACTATCCACTTTCCAAAAATAAAAGGACTGTGGATATACGAGGATATAATTATAGTATCAGGTGGTAATAGTGTGGTACTTTTATATATACCATTGTACAAAATTATTACCATATGCGTATATGTACTATATTTGTATAGTACATATAACATGTACTATAACAGTTTTGGTCTCCAAATCCAGTTAGACATATCACATAAGTGCTGATACATTACCCCCATCAGCTTAAGGACTTTTCACTGAGACTCTGACAGTAGGTGTCAGTGTCTTTATGAGTGAGATTCATTCACTCAACCGATTTGTTCCAAATCAATGGTTCATTCAGAAACCAATCTAGTATGAATGAGTCATTAACTCAAACGATTTGTTTAAAGGGTCATATGATGCTGCTAAAAAGAACATTATTTTGTGTATTTGGTGTAATGAAATGTTTTTATGGGGTTTAAGGTTCAAAAAACACATTATTTTCCACATACTGTACATTATTGTTTCTCCTCTATGCTCCACCTTTCTGAAACGCTTCAATTTTTACAAAGCTCATCGGTCTGAAAAGTTAGGTGGGCTCTGATTGGCCAGCTATCCAGTGCGTTGTGATTGGCCGAATGCCTCAAGCGTGTGACGGAAATGTTACGTCCCTTACCATATTGTGATGCCCTGTCCGGCCGGAGCGACGAGACAAAAACATTAAAACCCATTATAAACTAGGTATTTGTTGCATCCAGTGGGGACATAATTACGGATTATAATGACTTATACTGCATTTCTGCACTTAAACTTTTGAAAAAAAAAAAATAGTCTCAGTTTTATTGATTTTAACAAACTAGGTATTAAATTGAAGCGTGTATTTCTTCATGAAATTCTTGTATGTGAATGATTCCCCAAATTATATCTTCTTGAGGAGACGTGTGCTATTGCTTTTCTAAACTTATCAAACTTACTACATTCATCCGGTGAAAATAAACACTTACTGAACATTGAATGAGGGACCTGACTTGGAGGCTTTTTTGAGAAGAAACCCATAAATAACCAACTATATTATCAACACATATTAACCATAATGCAAAACCTAGAAAATCGATGACACATGGAAACACATGGAAAATGATAGAAAATGTCCTGGAAAATCTTGTCGTCATCCTGGAAAATTATTATTTAAAACAAAAAAAATGTAATTGGGTTTTTCTTAAGCCAAGAATGAACAGTGTAGCATCTGGGCCTATCAGAAACACAATTTTTCATTAGATTTAACAAATCAGTTATTCATTAGATTAACAAATAGTCATAGACCCCTCACCCAATAAGCATACTGGGTGCCAGGATGTCTGCGAACGACAACAGGCCCCTGGTCACCATAGCAACCAATGCTGATATCACTGGTTTTATGGCATCATATGACCCCTTTAAAACACTGATTAATTCAGGAACTAATCTCATATGAGTGAGTAATTGAACCATTCAAACAACTGATTCATTTAAAGTGCTGATTCATTCAAAAATGAATCAAATATAAATGAGTCATTGAAACGTTAACTCACTGATTCGTTTTAAAATGCTTATGCGGTTTCGTTTGGAAATACTTTTGTAGCAAAGACAGAAAGTAAATGACAATATTGTGACTACAATGTAAGTTCTAAATATTACCCTTTATGTTTATGAAACTGTTGTATAAAAACAATATCACACTGCTGGTGGTGTTTTTCCGATTGCCATTATATATTCGGTAAACAACATGCTTCTTATTGATTATGTATACTATTTTATGTGTCATAGAAGGTCATACGCCTGGTTATAATTACTACTTACAGGTTATAGTTGCAGTAATGTCTCTATTTACCTCAAAATCTCTTTGTTTCCCTCTCAAAAAGTAGGCTACTGTTAAAGTACATGGATATATACTAAAGGATTATCATATTTGCTTATTGTTTTGGATCTGGTATTTGACGTGGTTAGTTTTGGACTGGCTTTGTATCTTGAAATTTGTGACAGAAGTTGGTTGAGTTGAAGTACATCTCTAATTACCATGGTACTTCTGTCACTGTCTTCAAGAGCATCAGCCATGTAATTGCAGTATGAGTCTGTATAAAAGCCCAATTAAAAAAGCATCAAGACTCTTGTCCATGATGAACGTTAAAAATGGCCAATTAAACCTGGACTGTCTGATTCTGATTTACTCTTCAGTCATTCACCTTTGCTTTGCTGTTTTCATTGTTCTTTGCCTCATGAATGAGCTTGTCACTCCATCATTTCTGCATAAAAGTGAAATGTTAACAATCCTAATGGGGGCTCATCATTATCAGTGAAGCATCTGACTGCTGCTCACTTTCAACACAGCTTTTTTTCCTGTCGTGCAGCCCTGCAGCTTTAACAGTCGCCATGACGATTGCAGCTTTTCTTCCAAAACTCTACAGCTGCTTTCAACACAATTCATGAAACATGCAAATAAGACACACGCACACACACACGCACGCACGCACACACACACACACACACACAAACACATGTTGGTTTTTATGGTTTATGAGGACTCTCCATAGGCGTAATGGTTTTCATACTGGTCAAAACGTATTTTCTATTGCCCTACACCAGGGGTGCCCAACCCTGCTCCTGGCGATCGACTGTCCTGCAAAGTTTAGCTCCAACTCTAATCAAAGACACCTGCCTTTAATGTTTAAATGATCCGGAAGACCCTAATTAGTTGTTTCAGGTGTGTTTGATTAGGGTTGGAGATGAACTTGCAGGACCAGTCGATCGCCAGGAGCGGGGGGCACCCCTGCTTAAACCAACCCTACCACCTACCACCACCCCCACCCCCCGCACCCCCCTTACAGGAAACTGTGGCATTTTTAGATTTCAAAACAACATTCGATGATTTATAAAGCCTTTTAGAATTACGGGGACAACTGAAAAAGTCCTCATAAATCACTTCTTGTTGTTACCTTGTCATACCCATGTTATATACAATTTGTGTCCTCATAAACAACATGAAAACTGCACACACACACACACATACCTGCCCGCCAGATAATCATGTTACAGTTTCCAACAGTTCCTCTTCTTCTGTGGCTGATTATAAGATGTGGATTTAACAGCACCAGAGGTTTAACTGCTTCTGTTCTCATTGGCATATGAATGGTTCCTGAGATTGACTCATGGAGGTGGAGGCGTTTAAAACAGCTGATTCGCCGTCTGCTGTGCCACTGATACACAGATTTGAGTAAAGGAGCCATTTTAAATATGTTTGGAGGGAAATATGATTATGGAGCTGCGTGTCTTGTTGCTTTGCTGTGTCTGGTTTTTAGGTTAAAATGCAATGATCTTTGATTATAGCAATTGGATGATAAATACGTTTGATTCGGGGCTAATCCACATTGATATCTGGGATTAGATCTTTTGTTCTATGATGCACAGTTATGTAGTACAGAAGAACATTTGTCTGTTTTAAAACATCATTTACAGACGAGCAAGATGGTTCATATGCAGTGGTGTCTTGGAAAATGTTTGGGTTGATCCAGCCGCTGTTTATTGTATTTGTTTACACTTACTTCTTGTTGCATTGTATCACAATCCTGGTTTCCCGTCATTGAGCTTGGATCTTCCTCACTGTGTGCAGATCTCCTGGCAGTGCCAAAGCATCCGTATGCAGCCATGGAGAACTGGGGCCTGAGTGTGTTTGTGGAGCAGAAGATCTTGTTGGATCCTGACGTCTCTTCCTTCTCCTATCAGATGGAGCTCACCATGGTGGTGGTGCACGAGATCTGCCATCAGGTAAAACACATTTACATGTGAGCTGCTCTGTAGTTTCACATTGTTTACGGTCCCAATAAAATTTCATCTTACTGTTTTGAAGATGACAGAACTTCAGATTTATTCATATAGATTTATTCAAATTGGTCAAATTATATCAGTGAATCACTTTTCTGACATCTTGTGTTGTTCATTTCATGACCATTGAAGTACTGCACGTCCATTTAAGATGCACGACTTCAATCAGGTCCCGGAAATTGCCCATTCTGTTTGAGGCGTCTTATCCAGATTCAGACCATGATTCAGAAGATTTCTCTTTTAAAACATGGTGCTTTTCCTTTTTAAACATCACACACATTACAAGCACTCCTATTTTGACTCAGCATGTCCCGTCAGTGCTGTTTAGAGTCCTCTGAGAGACATAAAGCTGCTGTAATCAGTCATACAGACAGAATCGTAATTATATAAAATGTATCACCTATCAGATCTGTCTTCATCATCTAAAGAAGCCAGTGCAGAATTCAGTGAAAGGCAGAAAGAGAGAATCTCCAGGAGTCAGAGAGCAACAGAGAGTGTGAAGATGGTCAGTTGTTGAGTTAAAGAGCAGAACAGCGGCAGATGTAATTGGACATCTGGAGAATTTGATGCACAGCTCTTATAAAAAGAGCTTCACACATCATGTCCATTGGGATTGTGAAAGTCAAGATTTCTTTCCTTCATCCCTCTTTCTTTCTCACTCACTTTGTTTTTCTCTCACTCTAGAGTGTTTCACACATCTTTCTTGTGTTAAATAACCTGTTTTTTGTACCTTTGCAGACTATTAGACACTGATCAAACAAGCAGCTTTTTTTTTTCTTTTGGCAATGACATAATGTTCCGTAAGGTAGTGCGGGTATCTGCCGCAAAACAGTAAGAGGAACTTCACACGCCCCCCCAATGCATCGTCCTCTGAATATAAAGGAAATGGTTGGAGAATATTCAGTTGCAAAAAATGGCATCAAGTTCCCCAAGCTTTTGTGTCGCGCTACTGTACTGCATGCTGAAGAAGCCTTGGAGTTTTGAATGTCACCATTTTGTTATGGCGGATGTATCATGAGCATGTTGGAGAGTTCTGCGCTCTCCAGTCTTGTTCGGCATTCATTCTTGAAGAGTCTCCTCATGTGCTGCTAAAAGAGCACGGCTACTGTCATTTGATGTTCCTTCAGGATGCGTGCTGCTTAGGATATAAACAGTCTCACAGCATGAGAGGGGCGAAAACAGCATAACGTGCTAGTAGTTCTTTCCTCTCTATTTTCGTATTTTGTTTGCACTTTTGACTTAGTTTTAGGTAGGAGCGAGAGAAATAAAGGTAGGAAAGTCTCCAGAATCCACCTCGCTCGTCTCAATTTTCACAACACACGCTGACAGTGCTGACGTCATATCTGAAGTGGTCAGCTCTATTCGACAGTACAACACGCTCACAGGGAGCATGTAATACGATATAATGGGTGGAGAAACAGCAATAGCGTGCATATTGTATTTTTAGAGCGGAAAGATCGCGATGAGGTGCATCCCCCAAAGCAGACTGATTCCGCCGTTTGGATGATCAAGAAATAATGAAAAGAAGATGTAGTGGATGCTGGAACTATAATTTGACTGTGTGCTGTTTACAGCGGAGCCTGAAATATGTCCAATACGGGTCCGGCAGTACGAATGTAACGTTTCCCACGAATCCCGTGATCGCGTACAGGGGTGTTAGTGAACCATCGCACCTCACCTGATAAAGTTGAAAGTAATACGCGGTGTTGTATGTGCTTCAAAGATGGTGTAGTGACAGGGTCGTTTGTAATGGTTAAAGTTGTCAGTACCTGATACAGTTTGTAGTATATTAGATGTAATTAGTACTATTATAACTAGCCTTTGACTACACTTTACTGTACTTGCGTTTCTTCTACGTTATGTTTGTACTGATTGTATCCTATTTCATAGAAAAACATATGCGGTTTTGTACAGTGTAGGATGCAGGTTCTACGAGTTTGTGAATTTGTGGCTTATAAGCAGGCATTTCGCGATTATATGGCAATGACGATCTGGATTGTTTGGAGTAAAAACGTAAGCAGAAGGCCCCCCTGCTAAACCCCTAACCCTGACAATGTGGTATCACGAACATAGTGAGATCATACAAATTCGTACAAATCAGCCACCAATTCGCCAAAACTTAAAATAGTTACAAACTGCCAAGAGAGTGTGTTAATGCTGATTTAAGATGTCAGATTAAACATTGAAATCATGTAGTCAGCCCAAATTAGCTTTAAACACGAGAATGTTTAGGCGAAGAGTGTGACGCGTCGAGTACAGTACATGTGTGAAATGATGTTCACAGCCTTCTGGTATTTCGAGAAGCCCGGAGGCAGTAATCAGTGGACGAACATGAGTGTAAGGCTACACGGCGGAGTAAGCCAAGAGATACAATAAGCTGTAACCAAAGCAGGGTAAGGGTGGCGAGAATGTATGATAACTAGGCGTTTATGAAATATTTTGGATTTAGCGAGCAAATCTTTTTTGACTATGAGCTTGGTGCTCACATGAAGAGGCGATGCTGTAATCCAAATGTATAGTCTGTCATTCCGAGATGAGCATTCGATGGATTGTGTCCAGGGGGGACTATTTTTTATAATAGTTTTATGCCAATTATTAATAAGCACGCACCTTTGAGAAAACAAAGTTAAACACTGGGACAATCCTTGGTTTTCAACTGCCCTGTATGATCTTATCCAAGAGCGTGATGCAGCATGGTCTAAGGCTAGACAAACACTATAGTATCTATACCTCAGATTGGAATCTTCTTCAAAAGGAGATGAAGTTAAAAAACTTGGTGTCTCCGACATCATGATTTTAAGTCTTTATTAGTACTCTGACCGAGCAACTATGGTGTGTAATTGTTTTAACGGTTTAGGTTGGTTTGTACTGTATGTTGAACTACGTTGTTTATTTGTATATGAAATCTCGGCTGCCTATCTTGGCCGGACACTCCTTGAAAAGAGAGCGTTTAGAAGTGAACTTCTTGACTCAACTCCAGGGCTAATCCGAAAGCAGAAAATAAAGAAATAAGTGTGCTTATGTACCGTATAAATTGAGAAAAGACAAAGCAGAGAGAATACGTTGAAAGTAAAGACAGAGATTGCGCGTGCCTCTCACAGCTGCGACAACGTCATATAATTGGAATTCCTACAACAGGGCTCTTAGTTCAGCCACTTTCACTGTGATTCCCGAGCACATCTCTGAGTAAAGCTTCTAGCTCGCATTTATGTTATTTGAATGCGACGCCAGTTGAATCACACGTGAGATTCATTTTTTGTTTCTCTGTCTTTCAAAACGCAGATTCTATGTGAGAGTATGATTAATAAGTGATGCACCCGTGCATAATGTGTTTTCCAGGAATGTAGAGATGGTAGGTCAGAGTGGGCAGTGAGGCGGACTATTGATTGACTCACCATGACATGTATTGAGAGGTGCTTAGGCCACAGTTAGGTGACACGGGTTGCGGGGGGCAAAAAATGAGTCCCTCACTCCAGGGCCTTAGGCTCTGTGTCATGAATTAAAGATGATACATAATGTAGGTATGGTCTTAGATGCTATAAGTACAATGTATCGAGTTTAAGGGCGCAAAGTGCACAGGCCGGCAAAATCACAGTTTGGAGGTCTCGTCAGCTCAGACCACGAAATGCTTGCAAAAGCAAGAATTGATACTTAGTGGCACGGGCAGGGACTCTGTTGTCTATGTAGACATACGTGTTATCCTTTGGCCTTTCTGAAGGGCTCAACACCTACTATCTCTCTAGTCTCTATACGTGAGCGGCAATTTAAATTCAGATATCACGTTGTGTTTGCAGCGGATGTTTAGTCGATTTGGAGCTCACGCACAAACACCAAGCGGATGAGGTTATCTGTCACAGTGCACTCAACCAGGGTAGTGTGTGCTTTCTCAATCAGTCAATGTACCTCTCAGTGAAGTAAACTACAACTGCACTGGTGACATAATCAGCCACTGCAGGATAATGCAAGACTATTCAGCCAAGAACATAAGATAGTACCTTGTTAGAGGGTCGATGGCATAGTAAGTGATGGAAGTTTTTGTTCTTTTTTTCACAAGACTTGGATAAAAAATAGACCGGTGCGATCAATTCAAGGCATCTGGGTAATTAGAAATCCGAGTGTGACAGAGCTCAAAGACTCAAGAGTGAAGGAACATCGCGATCTTACCACATGTCACATACATCTCAAAACCGTTGCTTTAAAAGCATAATTAGACATTAAATATGAGTTGCACATTAAATATGAGGATAAAGTCTGTCAGTGGAACTGAGTCTTGACTAAATGACTCACTTCTGTTGGCTGGTGTTTTATTCTCTCCTCATTTATAAAAGACAACGTCTGTAAACACATTAAATTAAGGATTTCACACTCACTCTGAATACTGACAAATAAATAAATGTTATCAATCAAAACAGAGGGTTTCAACTTTTCATATTGTGATTGGAGCAGTTTCCAAGTCTAGTTCATTTAGTTCAGGTTTACTGAGTCGAAGTGTTTAACCATTTGAACATAGGTAGATAATGTAACGGTCAAATTTGTTTTGTGGGTGTAGCTCAAACATAGGAATTAGATTGGCCTCTGATGCCCAAAACACCTAATAGTTACAGAGCCATGCCTGCGGTCAGAAAATGTACGTGCAATTGTATTTTTAAGGAATAGTGGCTCGCTTTTCTAAATTCTATAATTGATATAATATCACGACAAGCCATTGTAGAAATATTGGCACCGTTGCAAACCATGAATCCACACCAGACACTAATGAAGCAAACAAATTTGAAATGTAGACAGCTCTTTTTTGTAAGGGATTTTAGACCATGGTGCTTGCGTGGGAGATGCAGGTTTGAGTCTATGAGCTGTATAACATTTGAGCTTGTACTGAAATACAGCCTCAGGACTTTTTTGCTGTGGTTTTCCAGTTGAGAAGGCAATGACCTTTGCCCTGCTGCCACAAGCCAGACAGACCTTGTCTGAAACTCAGTGAAGGACATTTACACTCACACATTCAGGCATTTATTGTAATACTATTACTATACAAAATTGTGAGTTTGGTTGAAGGTGTCATGCCAGTATGATTCTCAGCTCCTTTGGAGCTTATATAACTGAAAGTAGTTTTTTTAATGATTCCGTTGAAGGTTTTCTCCCTTTTCAAGTGGCCTGAATATGCTGCAGTATAGAGGTACAGCATGAACTCTTCCCTGCACGACTTCCTCCAGTGTATCTGTTAATGAAGCAGGGCTGCAGAATCCCTCACGTTAAAAGGGGCCTGCTACTTTTTTCGCCGTCTCACAGGAAAAACAATGCTTGCTTTGATGCGACGTACAAGAGTGAGCAGAGAAGAGAGTTGCTACCAGATAGCCTTAGTGTTATCCGCCAATTCTGCCGGGCTCGATTCAGACATTCTTCGTAGTGTTGTTGAGAGGACTTGCAGCTTGGCGTTCAACTTCAGGCTACAAACTGCAGAATGCCAGGCACTAGAACAGGGAAAATCCAGTACAGAGAATCATAACTCCTAACTGCTTTTCATGTCCAACCACATTTGTCACATGAGAGTGGGTTGGTACAGCTGTCCTTGTGCGTCAGAGGATAATTGTGCATGACGCGCAACGATGTGGCGAAGTAAGCCAAATACATTTACATTTCTTCCATCTTTAAAGGGCTACACAAGATAAAGACGAGCTAGTTGTCGTGGGTGCCCTCACGTTTCACTGCACCAACATCCGAAGTTGCCGACTGCAGCAGTCGTCTTATAAATGGTACGACCTAGACTTAAACGACACGTGATGTGACTCACTATCCTGGTTCACTGTCATTAGCGTCAGAACATCTGATAAAAATCAAAAGAGGGCAGAAAAAGTCACTAAACCTATGGGAAGCCACTTGATGTGTGTCTAGCAGAAGGTTCCTCTGAGAGCAGAATACCAGCTGTTTCTCTCCACACTATCATGTGTCTGATGATCGTCCCGTCTCCGTTCCAGATGGCTCGGGCCAACGAGATGCCTGGTAATACATAATGTCATGTAGCACTGTATACAGAATGCCGATACTCACCTCCTGCAGAGGCGGGGTTTGTGGCTGCCCCCCAATGAGATTTCCTCGCGTTCAGTGGCAATCTGCGTCGCGGAAGTCAGAGTAAGGAAAAATAGTTCAAGCCGCATTTGGTGACACTAGCTAAATGCGCACCTGAGAGTTGCAGATCTTTTTTTCCCCCCCCCTGGGTCAGTGGTAGAGCATTGCGTTAGCAGAACAAAAGGTCGTGGGTTCAATTCCCAGAGAACACACATACTGGTAAAAAAAAAATTATAGCCTGAATGCACTGTAAGTCGCTTTGGATAAAAGCGTCTGCTAAATGCATGTAGCAATATAAAGACTAATAAAACATTGATCTAGGTTTAATATATATATATCTTTTATCCATGCTCTCACAAATAGCCTGTGTTTCAAGACTGTCATCTGACACAATGGAGGGGTCATTTGGATACTTTTACAGATTCCAGTGGATGTTTCATAGATCGGAAAAATTTTTTTTTGTTCCCTTATTGTCTCTATTATGCATTTACGGTAGTCCTGGCGAGAGCTCCTAGGTCTGAATGCTTGTGAAAACTGAAAAATGTGTTTTCATTGTGTAACTGTCGAGGTAATTGAATTGTAAGCGGACACAGCAAGTTATAGCTCGCAAGACAGGGGAATAATTTAAGATTTTAAAGGGGACTCCACCATTAATATGCAAGGGAAATAGGACAGAATCACTGTTTTACGGCGATCACTGAGACGGCCAGCGATTCAGCGAACGAGCCGTATGACATCAATTCTGCAATGGATGTTAATATCCAAAGTATAGTGAAAAAACTATTTATTAGCACTCTAGCAAGGTGTACGGAAGACGGCAGATAAGGACACTGAAGCAAGAACTTGTGAGGGAGCCCAAAAACACAAGATACTTCTCTTCTACAGAATTAACTAAATAAGGCAGTTTTTGGAAGTACAAAATCTACAAGGACATAGAAAATCTAAGTACGAACACCCCACGCAGTCAAAGATCAAAAGTGCAGAAAGAGAGAAGTGAGCAGACAATAACTCGTTGGAAGTGGAGAACATGACATCTAGAAGTGTGACTGAAATCCCATGTTTACAGCAATATGTGCCATTGTATAGATATGAACAACCATCAATCACTTAATTAACAATCGCATTGAGTTCCTCAATGAGGTTAAAACTTATAATAAATGCACCAGTTCAGCTAGGATCTCGAGGTACTTGCGTTGTGTGCGGGGTTCCCTTCATTGTCTGGTTGCCGAAAGGGTTTTCCCGAGGTCGCTGATTGGCTGGAAGTTCAGTCTTGGGAAGCCAGTGGTTGGGCTTTGGCTGGCGACGCGGAGCTGTGGTCTGCAGTTGAAGTTTAGACAGCACTTTTCGGAGATGCGGCGTTAGGCAAACTTAACTCAAAACACGAAACTCTCAATGGAAAATAAAATAAAATAAAGAAATAGAAATAGAAATAGAAGTAAAGTTTGGCGAGACCAGGTGGCGTTTCTCCTCATGGATTCGGAGGAGCTGGCGTGTAAGCCAGAGCGAGAAGCTACCACAATATAAGCTAAAGAAAAACATGATGTGGGAGAGTGACACAAAGAGTGCTAGAGATCGATTCACAAAGCTAAAGTGTGTTGCATGTGTCCTGAGAGTTGAATAGATCCACTCTAACCCAGGCTCTGCGATTCACACACCATAGGCCCCAAATGGTGTTTTGACCAATGATGTCGTGTGGCCGGGAGCGTTGGATTTCCTCCCCCCACTTCCAGGAACGTTCAACCTGTCTTGATCTCTCATTGCACCTGATCAAAGTTATGTGCCGCATCTTGACACAAATTGCTTTTGGACAGTGTACCACTTCATCATCCCCCAAGAGATATGATATCTATTTTGCTCCAACGAAGATTGATTGGAGGAAGCAACGTTGCAAGCTCCAGCACATGCAAGATAAGGAACTCTACAAATTACAAACATGGATCTAGCGACCCCTTAGGTATTCAATAGTATAACAATACATACACAATAAATGCCTATGGAAGACATGATGGTTAAAGCCATGTGGGTGTACATACATACATGGAGTGATGTTATAGCATATTAGTCGCTGGTCACCCAGTCCTGTGTAGCCTGTCATTTAGTGGATGCATTTGGGAAAAGGGCATTTCCGTGCACATTGACTGTGAACTGACAGTCATGAACCGACAGAGATACACAAGGTGTAATGTAAGGAAGAATTTTAGTCTGTTGTACTGGTAGTCTTTGTCGGTGACGTATTGGGTCTCTTAGGAAGTCAATTTACGGTACGAGCTTGGGCTGTATTTACTATCGTGTGATAGCGATAGCGGTTCATCTCTTGGACCATATGAAGTCAATTATCGATCTGTGCCCAAACCTTTGCCACTCTCCTTCTGAGAGCACCAAGTAGTTATGTGATCAGTGTGTGATATTTGGTTGCTGTCTACCAGTTGTGCTAACTGTTGAGAATAATATGTTCATAGTGACCAGTGGTTTAGGCTTGCTTCTCGGGGGAGAGGCTGGGGTCTGACTTATGACATCCTGTTGTCTTGGGCCTCTGTGGAATTTTGTGCTCCTAATGTTTCAACCATGTTTTGACCAAATCTTAGATTGTCTGATTCGGTCTGATATCCTACAGAATGTTTAGGCCACTATTGATCATAGTTCAGAAGCTCTGCCTGGTTCTCAGTGTACTGGGAAGTCTTTTGTGAACAACTTTTCTGTTGAACCAGAGTGCAAATGGTTCATACATAAAGAAGCCGTGATTCCTGTATGCATAGCTTTTGTCTGTGATCTAGAGACCACAGAGGTATGTTTTGATGCTGTATGGAGCTTTTCATGAAACCTAAAAAGGTGGTTGACATAGATTAATGATGTGCTTTTGCAGATATTGGATGAATAGGAGCCTAGAATTATATTTCATGGAACGAGTTTGTCCAAATAAAGTTTGGTTTCAGTTTACCAATAAACCCTTTTTTTATTACAAAACAACAAAAGTTTGTTGTAATTTTTCGCCAGTGAACATGAAATCAATCTTTTGTAATGGTCACTGTTTTTTCTGTTGATGATTGATTGTTCATTTCTTCTTTTCTAGTGGTTTGGGGATCTAGTCACACCGGTTTGGTGGGAGGACGTTTGGCTGAAGGAAGGATTTGCGCATTACTTCGAGTACATTGGGACTGATTTCCTCTTTCCAAAGTGGAACATGGTGAGTTTTGGTTGTTGTTTTCTAAGCAGAAAACAATAACCCTTTCACAGTTGATTTGAGTTACTAGTATCTATACTCTGTTAAGTTTTGGCTGCTAAATGTTCACAACACCCTGACATTGATTTAAATTGTAGTTTTTAAACTATATGTAGAGTGTTCTCAAAGTTATGAACCCAAAATTAGCTGAAGTGACAATGTTTTACAAATGTGTGTGTTTGATCTTACTGTCAGTAGTGAATTAGCGTGCCAAATGGGGGCATGCCATGGACTGGTTCATTATGAGCTTGTAAAGAACACATTGTTCCGACTGTTTTAATGGTTATTATTAGCACAGTACCTCAGATTGAAGGAAATTTTACCCTTCATTAGCTGATCACAAAGAAATTGATGACTTTGAGTTTGAATGAGTTTGACTTCATGAGCATAAATAATCATATGCTGAGCTGTGTTATCACAACCGGCGTGGCTCCCCGTGATTTGCCAAGTAACCGAGAGGGTCTGGAGTACAAAATCCGCTTGATGATCCTGGATCAACATTACTGTCCAAAAATATAGACTTAACCCAATCCCCACCCCTAAACCTAACCCTACCCATAATTTATTCCTAAAATCAGTGGGAAATGATAGCTGATTAACAAGGGTGTAGAAGCACCTAACCCTGATTGTAAGCCTTAAACAGATATTTCCAGAAAAGTTAAGATATCCGCAGTTTGATGGTGATCGGAATTGTCCAGGATCACACAAGAGTGAAGCATCCAAGAGAACACATGTAGGTACCTGGGTGGAAATACACAACTCACCTATCAAATAGACTCTGATTTCCGTCCCTGCGTTCATTACCCAGGCCGAGCACACCGGTGCGGCTGCCTTCCTCTGTTGTGTAGTCGTAATAAAACACTTTAGGTCTAAGTAATCATCAACGATCCAATTACACAAACAGGCGAGCGGGGATTATCTATAGGTGCCCAGCACTCGCAATGATATGAGCTTTTGATCATACTGCATTCTGACATGTTTGAATACTCTTACCTGTGCTAGTCACAAAATGTGCAAAACTTATTTAGTGGGAGAAGACAAACTACATTAGTATTGCCACACCTCTGTGATAGTCTGAACTAATTTACTGCAGAACCTCACAGAGCTGGAATTTGTGCTAAAGCTGCCATTTAAAAAACACTTGAATTCATGGCCAGCAGACATAAACTAGAGTACAAAATATAAATAAAGAGCAATGAAAAAAAGTAACATGGTCTAATGAGTCATCCACATTAATTTTCTACATCCAGATGGTTCATGTTTGGTGGCGGGATACAGCACTCTCACTTTTCCCCACCAAAAAAGCTCCTTTTCTTCTAGACAAGTATGATCAATGTCCCCCATTACACTCCTGCGTTTCTCGACTAGGAGATATCAGGAATGCATGTTATTAGTGCATTGGATGCATAGATCAAGTTTAATGAAATCCTAACCGCATCATATGTAGACAAGACATTATGATAAAACACGTTTTATTGTTGTGTGTACTTCGACTCCATGTCTTGCACAATCATTAATAATTCCATTTTAAGAGGATTGGTTCACAAATACATAAGAGCCAGCAAACCAAATCCCTGGATGATAAAATAAATACCGAAGGACAAAATATTTCGACCCTCTGACGAGCTGCTTTTGTTTGAGATGTGGTAATGGTGTTAGCAATTAGCATAAGGCTATTCCGCTTATGCCACCTTCTTGTTTCCCCCTTCGGACTTAGTGGCCTGCAATGCAGTCACTGTGACGCACTTGAAGCTTCAATCGTAAAATGAAAAAAGTACACAGGTCATCAGCACAACAAAACGTAACCCGATTTACCAACGTTTATGACACTGAGGGCTCCCAATGCTTATTACACGTTGCTATGAATTAGCAGTCGTGCTGATTAAATCTGTTTGGATCTTCTGCTTATTATGAGCCACTTGAGTTTTATCTGAGCTTGTGTGAAGATTATTGTGGGTTGCTGGTCATGACATGATGTGTCTTACAATGGAGATATTGTACACTTATGCCAATATATGCTAAGTTTAAGTGCTAAAAGCCGGTTAAAGCACTAAATTAGCTTTTTTTTTATTAGTTAAAAAAATTAGAATTTTTATTTCTCCAGTTTGAATAAGAAATTAAATATAGCACCCTTTGTTTGATATGTGTGGATTTTCAGTTTATACCGTCACATTCTCATTCACATTCACATAATGACCTTCCCATCCGTCTGTCCCAGTATTTCATACCTCTCTGATCCAAGCCACCTTAGTTATGGGGCATCAGCCAAGCAGAGAGACCATTTAGGGAACGTCATTTCAGGGAGAAATTGGGTTTTGATGGAAACACTTCAGTACGCTGATAGGATGACCTGTAACCATTTCCCTACCAAAATATGGATAAAATTGCACGTTTCAGTCTAAACCAGAACTGAAAACTCACAAATGCACAGAGAAATGTTGGGAATGGATTTGACACGGACCTGTAATAGGTCATTAAAACAGCCTATAGGTTCCTTCACCTGCTCATTACTACTGGACTGTTGGTTTTCCTCCACTTTCTCACATCCATCATGCTAGAGATGCTTTCAGAGAGGGTTGGTTACCCGTAAGGCACTGCCAGGCATCACTGCTGTCTCTGCAGTGGTTGATCAGTGTGAAACGTTAGGTGCATTTACAGCAGGTGATGAGGTTGAAACGTTAATAAGCAGGATCTAAATGAAGTATCATTGGATGTAAACACCTTGTTGAGAGCACATATGGGGCTAATGGAAGCTCTTCTCATTTCACTCATTTTATAGTGCACATTACGTGACTTGCATCAAATCAGCTCTATGTCAACAGCTGTTCTCTTTCTTTCTCGTTCTGTCTGTTTCTCTGTATTCACATTAACCATAATGTTATACATTTATTTGAAGACCTCATTTGCTATTGCTTACATGTATGTATGCACATTAACCTTTGAGGCTCATATTAGTCTGGATAATAAAGTAACTGCCCGTCAGAATATAAGACAGATGGTAATAAGTCAGCTGTCACACTGTGTTATCTTCAGAAGACAACTTAAGTGATGATATAAATAGATTGAGAAAATAGGACACTGATTTCAAGAAGTCTGTACTTTCTCCAAGACCTTCTCTCTGAAGTTAAATATGAGGGACACATTATTGCAACAGTCTATTAGGCAAAACATGTTTCAGTTTTTTATGTTTCACAAATATCTAAAGGTAATTGTACCTCAGATTGAAGGAAATTTTACCCTTCATTAGCTGATCACAAAGAAATTAATGTCAGAGCTGTCCAGCAGACACTTTGATCTACAAATATCATAAAAAGTCACATCTCAATCTTAGTTCGGAACTCAGATTCCGTAAGTATTCTTTGTATTGATTTGTATGACTTTTCACTTTTATGTGAGTCTTTTTTTTTCTAATGTAATTTCATTAATCTGCTTTTAGCAGAACGTCATAATATAAGATGGACGTTTTGTTGAAGCAATCAAGGTTAGAAATTAAACTTTCCATTAAGGGGCCATATTTGTCCCCAGAAATTTATTTCCAGAGACCTTTGAAAGGGAAATTTTCCTTATTAAATGTATATGTGTAGTTTTTTGTTAATTTTGGTAGCATTTTCCCCCAAGCCCCCGTTAATTTCCAATCCTGGAAGTAACCAGGATTTAGTTGGTTAGTAGGAAATGTCTTCTTATACTGACATAAAATTATGAATGATTCTGATGAACATTTGTTTCTTGATTCATTTCTGTACATTGTTTGAGCTCAAATCCCTGGATTAAAACATCCTGCTCTCTTAAATGAATGTCTTCAGTGGGATTTTTAATCAAGCTGCCAAAAGCTTTAATGGCCAAGAATTATTCATAATGATGGAGAATAAAGGTGTAATAAAACATTCAAAGTATTAAACCCAGATGTGTTTATAGCAGCTGATAGTTTGCTGGCTTTCTCTTAGTCACACACATTTATTAAATACATGGATGAGAAAATAATAAAAACTTAATTTAGTGTCATTTTGAATTTGGTCAGTCAGTGCAGAGATTTTGCCAGAGACTCCATTATGAAGATGTTCTGGTTATGAACCTGCAGTGTAATGTTTTCATATATAATTCATGTGATTCATCCATTGTCATATACGGTAACTGGCAAACCGCCACTTTTTAAACTGAGCAACAAGAAAACAGTGTCACTGGAGAAGCACATTTTACTGAAATATATAAGAGTTTGTGTTGTTACATTGATCATGTGTTTATTATATTTTGACATCTTTTGAAAATAGAAGTTGTTCAACAAAACTAGAGCAAGTGTTTATTAGTAAATTTAAACATTTAATAGATATTATGTTTATGTGATTATTCTGTGTAATATGTTGTGTATATTTACATTATACACAAAGGTAATTCAAAGGAAAAACAGTATAATTATATGGTATTTTTATTTAATTGCCTCATTGTGGTTTATTTTCTCATTACATTATTAAAAAAAAAAAACAGTTCAGACTTCCTTAAAATAGGAAATAACCTAGTATCAGAGTAACATCTTCTTCATGTGCTCCAGAACGACTGACTGTATTGGAGATTGTGACTCTCTGCTGATCCACAGACACAGTGAATGATGAGGGTCTTTTTCATCTGACCCAAAACTTCTACCTGTCATTATGCTGAATCCTACAGAGAGATAGCGGGACCCTCTGCACAAATCAAACACACACACACACACACACAAACCCCTAGCACTCAGTAGCAGCACGGTTCTCCATGAGTGTCGTGTTGTCTTTTTGTGTGTCGGCAGTGAATGCGTGTCATCAGCCATCAGTGGATTGTGGGTAAGCCCTGCTTGCAGATATAAAGATTTCAGATGTGAGAAATCTAGCGTAGCGTTAGTTCTGGCAGGTCACATTAGTCAAGCTCGCATCAGCTGACTATCAGCTGATCCCCATCAACCTATGGGAATACGACACCTATCTTAAGGCCATCATAGATAAGGGCCTCATATTCAGCAGTTTTTCGCATTGCTCGATACTTGTATTACCCTCCTCCATCCCCATCTCCTCCTCTGTCGGTCAGGATTTAGCCTTAAATCATAAATTCTAAACTAATTCTAAAATGTGTACATAACATTATTGAACTTTAACGATATCTGCAATACATTCATGTTGGTTCTGTTCTGTTTACCCTGGGGGGTTATTGCTGCTCTCCCTGCTCTCATCCATGCTAGGCTGCATGGATGCGCAGGGAGTTCTTGCCCAGAACAGAACCATACCGCCAATCCAAACTGTATGCTAATTCTCAATCATCTTTGACGATAGTGGTCCTGACAGAAATATGAGCTGAATTTTCCCATAACCACTTTCTAATTTCATTTATAGAGCAACTCAAAAGAATAAAGTCTCTTTCTGTCTGTCATCCACAGGAGAAGCAGAGGTTTCTGACTGATGTTCTTCATGAGGTGATGTTACTGGACGGTTTGGCCAGTTCTCATCCGATCTCTCAGGAAGTGTTTGAAGCCACAGACATCGACAGAGTGTTTGACTGGATTGCGTATAAGAAGGTAAGAGAAGCTCATCAGCTCCTACAGGAAATGATAATAAACCTTTGCTATTGAGCTTGAGCTGAATGAACTGGTTTATACTCAAAATTGAACATAAATAAATTTCAATGAAATTCCACATTTCACTTCTCTTTCATACGAGGAGCCAGCAGAAGAGAAACAATGGCTTTGTAAAAAAAGCAGTATCGTCGGTGTAAATCAGTCTTTTATTTATGTCAGGACTTCACTTCACCGCTAAACTTGATCTTTTATTAAGTCCAGTAAACACCTCCTTTTGCTTGTTATTTTTCCCAGCTAAAGACTTCTCTGCATTGTTATAAGCCTCTTCACAAACACAAGAAAAAACTGTTTAATTAAAAGCTTTGTTGAGGACTGAAACTGTAACACTGCGAGATTGTAAGGTTTTGTGTCGTCTGGGGACTTTAGTGGCACAATAAACATTTCATCTCAGACCAGACGACATCTAATTACCTCTTTCTCACTGGAACAGACTTTAAATAACTCCTGCGCCCAAATATATCCTCTCATCCTGAACATCTGAAAGCCATAAAAGGCACAAAGAGAAGTAAAGACATATTTTTGTCCTCTATCAGAGTTCAAATGCAGATAAAATCTTCCATTCACTGAATATCTGAGTTTCTGCTTCAACTCTCCCTCCAGCTGTCAATCAGCACAAAGCCAGATTCTGATTGGCTTTTACTGTTCCTCAAGCCCCTTCCTCTGTTCCCTGCAGGCTCTGTGGTGTTATGAACTCTGTCAGTCACACTGCAGTGATCCTGACACACAGCCGTCCCTCATCACTTCCTCCTCACACTCTAAGAACTCTGATATCCCACAACATATCCCATAAGTCCTCAGTGCTAACAGGAAGAGACACTCATCACACAGACTGTGGAGGATGGGATGTGGAGAGAGGGGAAGTAGATGCTGTCAAATGAGCATGTCAAAGTAAAAAAGATACAAATTTATGAAACTGCATAAAACAGCAGGATGAGTTTCATGGAGTCCTTGTTTAGACAAACCTTAAAAAACGAAAACTGTAGAAAAAAAACCTGCTAGAAAAAGAGCAGGGCCATAAATAAATAACTGAACTTTTATTAAATATTGTTTGTGACATTGTGTTATTGTAACATTTTATGCTATGTACAAGCATGTTAATATGTCATTTTAATTTCATTTAATTTCATTATTTATAAATTAAACCCAGTGTTGTTATTGCTAACCAAAACTAAAACAGTTAAAAACGAATTATAATGTAAAAAATGGAATTCAAATAATATAAAATATGAATTGTAGATGAAGAATTTAAATTTAGAAAACTTGCAACTTTACAACTTTTGAAATTATACTAAAACTGAAATACAAATTAATAAAGCTAAACGGAAATATAACGCACAACATAGAAATGCAAACCATTTTGAAAGCTAATTAAAAATATTAATAAATACTGTAATAGTATATAAGTAATACTAAAATAACACTGAATAAAATCAGTAGCTCATAACCAGAAGTTCAGTCCCAAGACTAGAATTATGATTTTGATAAATACAATTATGATATTTAATAAAATACAAGCTTACAGAATGTCATGCCCCATTGACGTCCATTGCAAGCGGTTTACTATAACTTCATACTATGTATATTTTGCGGATATATTTGTGTGTAGAGCAGGTGTAAATGAGCAGCTTGTATTTAATGTGTATGTTTTCTGGTGTGTCTGCAGGGAGCCGCGCTGATGCGTATGCTGGCTAACGTCATGGGACAGCCACTATTCCAGAGAGGCCTCAATGTAAGTCAATAGTTTTCTTTCATCTTTTCTCTTTGTGGTCACAGATGATTTCACACGCATGTACATCTTACTCCTAATGTGTTATAAATATGTGTATAAGACTCTATTTATGAATTATACATTCTGCATAAATGCAGTTTAAACAGGAATTGTGGCATAATACCTAAAATACTCAATTAATTTTTTTTCAAAATCTCAATCCTTGTTAAATCCTGTGAATTATATATATATACAGTGGGGCAAAAAAGTATTTAGTCAGCCACCAATTGTGCAAGTTCTCCCACTTAAAAAGATGAGAGAGGCCTGTAATTTTCATCATAGGTATACCTCAACTATGAGAGACAAAATGAGAAAAAAAAATCCTGAAAATCACATTGTAGGATTTTTAAAGAATTTATTGGTAAATTCCTCGGTAAAATAAGTATTTGGTCACCTACAAACAAGCAAGATTTCTGGCTCTCACAGACCTGTAACAAACTTATTTAAGAGGCTCCTCTGTCCTCCACCAGTTACCTGTATAAATGGCATCTGTTTGAAAAAGTATATCAGTATAAAAGACACCTGTCCACAACCTCAAACAGTCACACTCCAAAACTCCACCATGGCCAAGACCAAAGAGCGGTCAAAGGACACCAGAAACAAAATTGTAGACCTGCACCAGGCTGGGAAGACTGAATCTGCAATAGGTAAGCAGCTTGGTGTGAAGAAATCAACTGTGGGAGCAATTATTAGAAAATGGAAGACATACAAGACCACTGATAATCTCCCTCGATCTGGGGCTCCACGCAAGATCTCACCCCTGTGAGCAAAAATCCCAGAACCACACGGGGGGGACCTAGTGAATGACCTGCAGAGAGCTGGGACCAAAGTAACAAAGGCTACCATCAGTAACACACTGCGCCGCCAGGGACTCAAATCATGCAGTGCCAGACGTGTCCCCCTGCTTAAGCCAGTACATGTCCCGGCCCGTCTGAAGTTTGCTAGAGAGCATTTGGATGATCCAGAAGAGGATTGGGAGAATGTCATATGGTCAGATTTGGTAAAAACTCAACTTGTCGTGTTTGGAGGAGAAAGAATGCTGAGTTGCATCCAAAGAACACCATACCTACTGTGAAGCATGGGGGTGGAAACATCATGCTTTGGGGCTGTTTTTCTGCAAAGGGACCAGGACGACTGATCCGTGTAAACGAAAGAATGAATGGGGCCATGTATCGTGAGATTTTGAGTGAAAACCTCCTTCCATCCGCAAGGGCATTGAAGATGAAACGTGGATGGGTCTTTCAGCATGACAATGATCCAAACACACCGCCCGGGCAACGAAGGAGTGGCTTCGTACGAAGCATTTCAAGGTCCTGGAGTGGCCTAGCCAGTCTCCAGATCTCAACCCCATAGACAATCTTTGGAGGGAGTTGAAATCCGTGTTGCCCAGCGACAGCCCAAAAAACATTACTGCTCTAGAGGAGATCATGGAGGAATGGGCCAAAATACCAGAAACAGTTTGTGAAAACCTTGTGAAGACTTACAGAAAAAGTTTGACCTCTGTCATTGCCAACAAAGGGTAGATAACAAAGTATTGAGATGAAATTTTACCAAATACTTATTTTCCACCATAATAAATTCTTTAAAAATCCTACAAAGTGATTTTCTGGATTTTTTTTTCTCATTTTGTCTCTCATAGTTGAGGTATACCTATGATGAAAATTACAGGCCTCTCTCATCTTTTTAAGTGGGAGAACTTGCACAATTGGTGGCTGACTAAATACTTTTTTTCCCCACTGTATAGATATATATATATAAATTATAATTTTGTCCTCAATGGAAAGTTGAAGTGTATGCAACTGAATCTCACTATTTAACACTTGAATATCTCAGCGAATGTTCTGTTCTCAAGCCCCCTCAGGCTATTCTGAGTGTCTTGTGTGTTTTTGCTGCGAGCGTTTGGGAGATTATGCATCTGTGTCGGTTTACACGCGTTTCTTATCTTTAGAGCTACAACAGCTTGTTGTCATGCCGCGCGCTGCCATCACGCTTGAGGTGAAAGCATCACAATCAGACAAGTGATTAAACGTGTTCATGACAGAAATTAATTTCATATCTGAAACATTCACAATCAGAAGTTTCAGAATCATTCTGTGTTAAACTGGTGTACAGAAACGCATCCACTGCATTAAAGCACATATATCTGATATTATATAGATGTGTTGATGTCAGTAGGTGAACAGCATGAGGCTTTTATTTTGCGGTTTGTTTATAGTCACATTGTCAGGGGTGGTAAAGGAAGAGGAATCAGTTGAAGGGATAACAAGGATTTTATTGAGATTAAGAAACAAACAGGAACGAAGCCACTGTCCGAGAGGGTAATCTGGAGAGATCCCTAGGTCCGGGGAAAGTCAGCTCAACAGCAGGTATCTAGGAAAAGGGGGTTTCCAGAGCAAATGGCCACGAGTAACAGTCCACGAGCAACGAGACAGACCTAGCTCTCCAAGTAATTTCAAGGGCCAGAGAGTGGCGATGGTGGGAGGGAGAGGGAGAGGGAGAGGAACTCCAGGAGGGAGCAGGGAACGCTGGGCAGCGAGGGGAAGGAGGCAGGAGGCAGACAGAAGGGAGTCCAGCAGCCAGGGCAGAAGGGGGGAGGACGAAAACAAAACGGCTGGAGCTAAAACTAGGAACTAGAAAGAACTGGGCTAGATCAAAAGAAAAACCCTAATATCAAAAGTAAAATAAAAGTAAAGGAAACTAAGCAAGACTAGGCTAGACAAACCAGGAAACAGGATCGCCGCCGCCGACAAGAGCCAGGTGAACTCAGCAGAGCAGCAATTTCGATCTGGCACAGGACAGGAAACAAGAGGGGAATATAAGGGCGACTAATGATCAGAAACAGGTGTTACCCCAAACGAGATAAGGTAACGAGAGGGGCGGGGTAACAATATACAATAGAGTACATGGCAAACATAATTACCAACTGACAGCCATGTGCTCCAGACAGACCAGGACACAACATAAACAAACCCAGATCAGACCGGTGCCTTGACACACATGGTCGTCTGCTCCAGCTGAAGTGTTTTTAAGTTCACTGAATCTCTTCCTGTGTCCGTCTAGCAATCAGACCTCCTCTGGAGTGAACAGCAGATTTCTTTATGTATTATTAGAGAGTATTAATCATTTTGTGGACACCATAAGGCTGCTACATGAAACTACATCCTGTAATGTGGTTAAAGGATCTGGGCAGTGAACAAACAGGCTGCAGTTTTGAATCCAGTGAGAGTCAATCTGTAAATGAATAAATCTAAATGAGTTAAAGGTACAAATCCCTCCTCCTTTAACATGTGAGTTCACACAGTTTCAGAGCTGTAAGACACTAGTACTGATTCCTCACCTTCCAGATCCACATCAATCACTTTCATTTCTTTACGCCTGAGATGCTGTCAAAAAATCTGACAGTTTCAGAGTTGTTTTCGGGGTTATTTTTGTTGTTGTGCTTTAATGTTGCTATCAGTGGCTGGAAGCGCAATCAGGTCATGTTTTCTGCAGAGCAACACATTTAATGCTTCATTTACAGATTTAACATCTGCGCATGCAAGCTTTATATCATAGTACAAATACATGTAAGACCAGTAGACTAACGTGTTTAATGCACATGTATGTGTCCATTTATCTTGAACTGGCTATAACTGTAATTAGTGTGTTTGGTTTTGTGCAATATATACAATAATAAATTAACTGGTGGTATTATTAGCAACATCAATTTACTTTTAAATGCAACAGCAAGGAAACATTTCAATCAATTCTGTCTGAATCTTAGTTAAGCAATAAATCGAGACATGGTGGGGGAATAAATGGAATATCTAAATATCAGTATTTACTTACAATTACTTTTTTGTATCTTTTTAAAGTATTTTTGAATGGTTTATGTTGATCTTTTATGCACAGTATATTTGATTTTTTATGAAAATAAAACAGAACACACATTTGTGATTAATCTCATAATTTCTGACCAGTGTGTAGAAAGCAGAAAGAAACATAAAATGATTAAATAATTAAATTTTTAACATGTTAATTCATTAATTAATTTATTTTCGTTGAACTTATTATTGTATTAATTAATAATTATGTAATGTTTTTATTATTATTAGCTCTAAAAAGGGAATTTTTTATGACGAATTATAACTGGTTATGATTCATAATAAATATTTAGATTATATCTTCGAATTAACTGCAGCAGAATCAATATTACAATTATTTGATCTGTCCGTCCACCGAGCAGATAATATAATCATTCATCAATTCAAGGAATGTTTATTTTTCTGGCCACGCAACAATAAACTGTCCTTCTTTGTCAAGTGCTCGCATTAATTTAGCAAATGTAGCAAGGGTTCACACATTCATTGACTTCAAACTGTGAGCAGCAAACAGAGACAATCCGTTGTGAATATAAGGGATTTAATAAATGAAACTATATCTAACATATAACTAACTAACACATATATACACAGAATGAAACAAAGTAAGGAAACGAGAGAGAATAAGAAAAGAATGGCAGTATTTCACATCACTTAACCACAACCTTTAAAAATCATCAGAGAATCCAAAAATCACCTTAAAAAGGGAATGAAACTTAAACACGCATCTAAATAATTTCAAGCAGTTACTTGCATTGGTTTCGATCGCTGAAAAAGAGTCAGGAGCAGTAGTAACGGGGGGGGGGGGGAGGTCTTGTGAGAGTCGTGAGAGTCAGTTGGAAAGTTTTTACTTCTGGTTTTCGTTCAAGGAGAAGTCCACACGGCGACAACGTTAATTGAAGATCAAAAACTGATGAAAATAAAAACTCAAAAGAAGGTATTGAGAGTCTTGAAGGGTTGTCTCAAACGAAGACGAGTTTCTGAGCAAAGTTTATTACGGGTAATCGCTTTTGAGATCATCTTCTTGTGGAATGGGCCATAGAGCAGGGATTGGGAGCGGGAGGAAACTTTTTGTATTGTTTCATGACTATTTGCATGTTTTATGGCCGGTCTGGAATTTCTGTAGTTTTAACCCAAAATATCGTACGAGTCATATGATGCATTTCACAATCACATACTGTACCTCATTGTCTGAGGAATGAAAAACAGGTAACATTGATACCAAGAAACAACCATTTGGAATAGATTAAACCAAAGATACATACATACACCTGAATATCAGTGTTTTATGGCTTTAACTAATACAAATAACGAGTGGTAACTCAGCTAATCTAATAGGGGAACGTACACACAACACATGCATATACCAGATACAATTATAACTGATTAATTATAGTCTAAAATAAAGAAATGTCTTTATGTGTGTGTGTGTTAGTTTGGCCATTTACAGCTCTTTGGGAATGTGTTTGAAATCAGATTGGGGGATGATAGTGGGGGCTGGTTCGAATCTTCTTGACGGCGAAGAACCATCTGGCAATTTAAAACCCCTATACGAACGTAAAGTCTCTGACCAGAACTGTAATTTATATGCAAATGTCAAAAGGCTAAAAGGGGTCTCTTAAGCCATAAACAGTCCAACGCTCATGCATGATCCTACGCAGACGCTACAATTAAAAATAAAATTATTACATTTTACTGTTGTTGTTTTTTTGTTATGTTATTATTTTTTGTTATTATGTATTCTTTTCAACTATTTGTTGTTTTAACTGATTACATTTTACAGTGTTTTATTATTATTGTTGTTGTATTCTTACAGCTTTTTCTTGTATTAATCAGTTTAATCATAGTTTTATTTATTTATTTATGTTTTCTTTTCTCTTTATTCCCTTTCATTACTTCATAGTTTCCATAGGAGAAACAACCTTACACATCTGCCAGTGGTCCAGCTCTCCTCTCTCATCTGCTGTCTGTCTTTCTCTGTTCACTGAAGCTAATTTTATTCTCTCTCTGTGTCTGTCTTTTGTTCTGTGTGGCATCTCTTCTCCTCCTCGTGTTTCTGCAAAATTGAAGCAGCAGACAGTCGTGAATGCTGAACAGTTCAGAAACAGCGGTCGGACTTTAGTCTCGCCCGGACCACCATTAACCATTCCTCTCTCTCTCTGTCTCTCTCTGTCTCTCTCTCTCTCTCTATCTCTCTCTCTGTGAGGATGAGGGCGTCTTCATTGGTAAATGGTGGATGGGCTGGTGAAGCAGGTGGATGAATGTCTCTTATAAAAGAATAGAGGGAGTCATAAATGAGGTCTGAATGGGTTCTAGGGCTCATAGAGCTGACTGGAGTGATGAAGCGCTCCCGTCTCATTTACACACACTCCCCATCGCTTTCAGATGGATCATATTATGGGATGTAGGAAATAATAATTCTGGCTGGAAATGTGCAACGCTTGACCTATGAATAGCAGAGGAAAAGTGCGCTCCTGCCCCGGAGAAATAAAATTCAGTGTGTTACAGTCCATCTTCATCCTCCGGATGTGATTTGGAACCGCGGGAAGCTCCTTCCCTGGATTGGGTGCTTCACAGTCCTGTTGGTCTGCTCTCAACGGGTTCCTGACTTGGAGAATGGCAGTCTGTGAGATTCCCCGCAGATGTTGTGAGCTAATAATTCATTCTGAATAGAGATGAAATAGCCAGATACTCCTCAATTCAATTTCCTAACATTCTGGAACACAGATAAGATCCATTTTCCCATCTTCCCACTGGTTCGGCTGTTCTGCCTCATTCTTTACTGTTTTCTGTCTCTCTTATGGGAACTTTCAGTATCTCTGTCTGTCTCTGTGTGATTGATGGGAAGAATAGGTAAACTCAGCGGGTCACCAAACAATCTATACCTTCATTGCCTCAAAATTATTTTCATATGCAAGAAAATTGTAGACATATTTCTTCTTGTATTACTTTTGAGGGAACTCATTCAGTTGGATGAATAATGAATTATTTATGATCTGCTTTGACTGTTGTGGTGAAGGCTCTTGCAGAAAACTTGTGTTTTAGCTCTGGGGGATTTACATATCGAAAGCGATCAATCTTTTGTCTCCCTTTGTAAGTAATTTGGCTTTGCAGAATCAGAAACCAAACCCGAATGTGGCTATAATATCTGATGAAGGAACGTTCAGGATATTATTCTGTCCTGAAGAACGTCAGAGGAGTAACTAGCCTTTCCTAATTAGAGTAAATTAATTACATACACAACCATCCCACTGGAATATGTTGAGTTATGAAATGAGTCTTTAGATCTGTTCCAAGCTGTTGATGTATGCAGAAAAAAAGTGAAATGTCCATTTCCTTTAAGTAAGATGCATTTTTTTAAATAATAATCAATTAAAATATTAATATTAAATCAAAATGTAAGGTTTGAACCAAACAATAAATATGATTTGAAAAAAAATGGCTTTAACAAAATTTTAATAAGTTGGTCCAAAGCATGTATGCATATATTTATTTTTATTTTTATTTTAGACGGACTTTTTGGCATCATAAGAACACTCTCATCATCAAGGCTTTTCCAAAAGGCACTTATAAAAAGTCCTCAAAATTAAAATGGACTGTTTTACCCTATATTTGTATGTGCATCACGTTACAAAATATATATGTGAACAGCAGACACCTGTTAGGATTGTCTGCTTCCTGTCTCTCTATAAGAGCTTTTGGTCACTAAACAGTGGTGGGTAACAACACAGTCATTAAAATACACACTATTAGGCCAAGCAGACTGGAAAATGTCAACACCAACATAAAATGGCACTGAGTGGTCCCTCGCTGCTATGCAAATCTATGCAAATGAGCAGAAGGGGTATTTCTTACTGCAACAATCACATTCAGCAGGGAATTTCTACCTACTGATTGGGACTGGCTTGCAGGGATAAGTGGTCAAATATAGAATTAAATGTACTTGCACAATCACAAAATGCAGCAATTGACCAATCAGTGTCAAATATTCATAATAAGAATAAAAAATTATTCCAAACTTTAAAGGTTTTTCCGAAGGATTTCAGCCTAGTAGCTTTTATCTATTTATTTATTTATTTATTTAGTTGTTGGTTTCAGAATGGTGTCACCACTTCAAATGTTTTACTTTAAGGTGTAAATAATATTGTAATTAATTAAATCATTAAAATTACAATAAGTAAATAAAACAAACTATTAGTTTTCCTTTCCATATTTTATTTAATAATGTAAATTATATATACATACACACATATGGTGACTAGATTTATTTGTACTCCTCCTGCCTCTTGCTGTGGCAGTCAGCAGAACACATCAGTGTCAAAATAATGGCAACACACTGTGACGCCCTATCAGAGGCGAGATTGGACCACATGGTCACTTCGCTTCAGGGCAATAACTCTACTGATGGAGGAGAGAGAGAGGAAGAGGAATTGCTCTGGTTTAAAACAGATTCATCAGGATGGTAACATGAATCTGGTTCTGCTCCAGACTCAAATCCCAGACTCTCAGAGAGCTCAGCAGATCATGTAGAGAGATGGAGGCCAGCTGGACTGGGTCTCGCTTTCAGGATCCCAATGCAATTTGCTCAGACCTCTCAGCATGATGCCTGTTCACGTTCCAACAAGTGCCACTTTTGATTTGATTCATGAAGCAAAGGCAAAATGAAAACATGGCCATGGTCTGGTCACACTCATGTCTTTAGTTATTCACTTAAAATATTCCCCTCTCTAAGATGTCAGTGAAGCTTTTGCACATTCTAACCTGCTGCAACACACAATAAACACAAGAGCCAGTGAAGTTTGTCTACAGTCTCGCCTCATTTAATGGTGTTGAGTGCTGGTATCATCATTTAAAACATGATTTATAGCTCATGACCTCAGAAGAGGTTAAATATATTAATGTAGAATACTTTTATGGTATTTATTTGTCTTTGTGAAGTTGACAGCCACTGATTTGATATTGTATGTTTTTGGTGTGTTGAAAAGAGCAGCCTGGACATTTTGCAAAATATCTCCATTTATGTTCTACAGAAGAAACATTTCAGATAATTATCCATGTAAAACACAGTATAAAGTAAGTTAGAAACCAGTCCGTTGTATGTCACATGCAGAGGACATGCAGTTTTTTGTCAGCTTGTTCTCTCGACTCCAGCAACAGGAAGCGGATTACAGTTGACGGGTTTATTGCTCACGGTCACTCAAGAGTTATCGAGGAATCTCGTATAAAGCAGGGAAAAGGCTTCCCACTAGATGTTCTTATCAGATTAATGTAAATGTGCTCTGCAGGATCAGACTGCTTCTTCATGTCACCCACCACCTGTATCACTGAGACTGCAGGGCCAAACAGACACACTGATAATGTAGCGTTTGCCGTTTAACAGATTAAAGTCTGTTAGCAGTGAAATGAACACACACCGGTGCCTTAGCTTCAATAATACACCACAATACACATATTACATCCACTTTTCTATGTATATTTGTCTGTGTTTGATGTCGAGGCACTTTTGTTATGCACTCATTGCTCAGTCAGTGTGAGGTGTTTCCTATCTGTGCAAAAATTAGAGCATCGATATATCAGTATACAGTATATATTATATACAATATATATTCACTTAAAAAGTACATTTACCAAATTACCATGCTTTTTGGGCATGTACTATGATAATAGCGGGAAAGTGAAATGGAGTGACATGTAAATATATCTACGGTGTATGAATAAGATTAGCATATACCTGTACAATCTTTTTTTTTTTTTTTTTGTAAGAGTGTTGAAGTTTTTACTCTTTGAATAAATTAATGTTTTTCTTCTGTTAATTTTTTCCAAAACTCAGCACGTTTATTTTAATGTGAACAATTTGACCATCTTTTATGTCTTGAAAGAAACTCCTGTAAAATCATATTGCTGATTTGTATGTTACTCATGACACGCTGATGCAGCATCGACTCGAACAACATAATCAGCCTCTAATTGGCCTCCTTGAGCTGACAGCCAATCACACCCAAACATCTGCTGCTAATTTGCATACATTCAGCTTGAACTGAGAGGATTAGTAATGTTATTGTTTGGGCTTATTTGGTTTCCCAAGTTCACCGTTCCTGTACAAGTCCAATTTATTTCTCTTCCAATAATGATCTCTTTCTCTGTCTGTTTGCAGGATTACTTGATGACGCACATGTATGGGAACGCGGCGAGAGATGACTTGTGGAACAAATTCTCTGAGGTGAGATTTTCTGGGTGTGAGACCTCCATCCACGAGCAGGAATCAGTGCTGGGGTCAGTCAGTGTTGAGCAGCGAGTGAAACTGTGTGTGTTCAGCCTACTAAAATTCACCCAGTGCATCTCCTGCAGGCAGGTGTTCAGAGATTCATGTGCTGCATATAGGCCAGAGGCCATTATATAACTGCATATCATCAGCGGTGCACAAATTTATGCCAATACACCACCTACTCACATCAACGCATAAGGGTTTTATGGAACTGCCACATGGGAAAGAGTTTGATATGGAGGCTGGGTTGTGTTTGATCTGCTTTTACACTTGAGGTTGCACTTAGAATGGAAACACTTTCTAAAGGGGAAAGTCACTATTGATGCAGACATATGAAACCTGCTAAATGCAAATGTTCACAGATACTGATAATGAAGGCTTGCTGATTCTGGTGATTTTAATTAACTTATAAATTACTTGAATCTTAACAGACCCGATTAGTGAAGTGTCACATAATTGCAGACAAGCCTGTTGAGTCTCTCAGATTAAACATGAGCATCTGCCCTTCAGCTCAGGTGTAGCCAAGAATAACCCAAGAAAAGTCTAAAAATGATATCTGCTGCCGAGTGCAGCTATTTAGATGCTGAACTCGGGCCTCAAAAATACAGTTTTATTAGGTTTGGCATGAGTGCCCACCTCTAAAAAGTCACAATTACTTTTTTTTTTATTGAGTGGCGGAAACAGGCTTCCATACCCACCCCCTGATAGAAACACTCAGGTATTTTTCCTGTTATCTGCTAATTCAGTGTATCTGTCTTTTTAGTGGTACCATAGAAGTTTAGCAACCATATTGTTACTGGCAGACTTCATTTCCCATAATTCCTTTAGTTTAGCTACCGGAACAACAAATGCTGCAATGCTAATGCAAAGTTCCTAATTTTATCAAATAAAATAATTTAATTTAATAATTTAATTATAAAAATAATAAAATAATAATGTTTAAATTATACAAAACAATTGAAATTCATTTTTAATTAAATGTAATTCTTTTTTTTTATAATCACACACATATGCAAAACAAATGCTAGCATTGCCCTATTGTTTCTTTATAAGCCATATTCTCAGAATCAACAGAACACCTTCATGTATGGGGGTATCAAGTAAGGATATCTAACTGATGAATTGCAGCTTAAGAACTATTTGGTCTGAAACTAAATGAATTTAAGCTGGACACGTGGTGCTACAGGATGCTAATATGCTAGCTCCCTTGCACAGTACAGTTATTATATACAGTAGGGTGACCATACGTGCCATTTTCCCAGGACGCGTCCTGGCCAGGATTTGTTTGGCTTTGTTTTCCTGTTTTCATGCTTGCTGAAGGTAATGATCGAAAAGTAGTTTGACCAATAACATGCAAGCATTGTACATAATGGACCAATCATGGCGTGTGAGAAGGTGGGATCTACGGTCAAAGCGATGCAATTACGCGTACATATTAGGTGTGTTCGACTTAAAAGCAGTGCGGCTCAGACCGATCAGTGTTTGACGTCAAAGTACCTCGAGAGCATTTTGAAAACACAAGGAACCATCTGTATGGTATTTTGATGTCATAAACCGATCGGTCTGCACACGCAAACAAAGCCAAAACCTAGATATTTTAGGCAATATAGAAATCCTGGCCAGGACGCGTCCTGGGAAAATGGCACGTATTGTCACCCTATAATACAGACTTAATTTAAAACCATAACTATCTAATATGTAAGATTTAAGCTTTTTAAGAGGCACATAAGGAAATAAAAAATCTGAATTAAGACACTTAAATAAGAGCATGAGGATCTGCTAGCGACTGTGAAGTAAACGGTTGTAGCCAACAGCCATAATCACAGTCAAGTTAAGAGTTGGGTTCAAGTCATCAGCTCACAGCACAGAGATGTGCTTTTAAAGTCAGAAAATCTCAGCAAGTCCTCTCTCACAAAGTGTCATGACTTTAATGAGATTACTTTCAAGCGTAATCTCAAAGTTATTATAGTTTGTAATGGAACAGCAGGACATTTAGCAGCTATCAGCGTCGTATGAAGTGTTTTGTCATTCACAATACTCTCCAAAATACCAACTGATGGGCGCTTATTCATTTTCTCTGCAACACCTAGACCTCTATATCCTCTCAGTGGCCGTGTCTGTCAGACACTGATGAATTTAACTACATTAACAGTGCGTGACAGCCCATCATCTAATGAATACTGATATGTGCTGTGTTCATTAGCTATTCATGAAATCCAATTTGCTGCAATAATCTGGCAGTGCTTAGAGCCCACAAAGCCCTTTGTCAAGCTCACGACCCATCGCCGGACCGGCCTTCATTTCCTTTAATTATATCCACCAGGGCAAAGGTACAGTAGCTTCCTAAAAGCCGTCCTATAGAAAATGATTCATAATGTAGGAACATCAGCTGCCATCATCAGCCTCTGCAGAGCCTCTTCTCTATGCACACAGTAAACAAACCATGATTCATTGACAGCTGTGAGCAGTCGTCCGGTTTCATTTGGCGTTTTTTTTTAATAGCCAAGTCATCTCATGCAAGCTTAGTTAGTCTCAGATTTTAATTCTCATAATGGTCAGAATCATCAGCTATAAGCAAGAGTGTCCCAGTTATACTGGAGAAGGGAAGTGCACATACCTAACTGATCTAGTCAGGCTGATGTTTGCAGAATACAAGAGAGCCTGACAGAGCACTTTTGTTTCTGCCACCACACTCCCCTGCCAATCCCACGGGTCTCCACAAAACACTGACTCTGTGCTGCTGGAACAACAACACTGTAAATCTCCACTGGTTTACATCCAATTTTTAAAGCAACTACCGATTGACCCCAGTAAACATGAAATGCTGCACCTCTTTAAAATGCAGTGAAATGAAATGATGGAAAATATCAGTGAAGCCAACGACATTCGCTTTGATCTAAAAACTAGCAAGCTGCCTCACTGTCTACAGACATCTGCGTTAAGATTGAAATGAAATTTCAAAATACTGACTTTGCATGCATGCTAACAAGGATGCTAAAGACTACAGCCTTTACCATCAGTCATATCAAGGCTGGGTAATTTATGGACAACAATTTTGTCTTAATCTTTTGAATGTTTCCAAATGCATTTACAATGTTTTGCAGTCACCTACTGTACCATTCTTTTTTTTAAATAGATACTGCATTGAAAAGTAGATGAAACTCCATAAAACATTAAAATGTTCCTCATACATACAGAGAGCTTTTGAAAACAATTCATACAGAAAATTGCCAGTTGTCCACCACGCTGAGCCATTTATAGTAGCATTTTCAAAGAATAAGGAGGAACTGTGTAGGCAGTATATTTCCTTCAGTGACAAAACTCATTAATGAGCCGTGAGATCCAATTTTATGTTTTACTTCTTTAAAATAGGAGGAGCAGCTTCCTCTGAAGAAATCAGACTTATAAATCTAATTCTGCTCTTTAACAAGCGTTTGCTCTTGTATAGAGAGATTAGATAACTGGAAATTGCCTTGTGATGTTTCTGCGTATGCAGTTTAAGATAACAGTGAAGTTTAATCACCTTTCACTAAGAGTTTTTAATTAAAAGTCCTGAATGGGTTTTTATTTCACCCTAGACTCATTGGGAAAAAAAACGTACCTCTACCTACAATTTTGCAAAACTTCAAATAATATACGTATACATTCAATTCACTGCAGTTTCCAGCTGAAATGAGCACTAGTGGTTTTTATTCCTTTTCACACAAATTATGATTAGAGGCGTGTTATCAAATAACAAAGACTTGCGCAATACTATGATATGACCTTAAAACACATAGTGCATGATTTGTAAACTAATAGATTTTTTATGTTTGCATCACATAACCAGCTCCATATGTGTGTTTTTTCTGATGTAGTAAACTTGCTCGGTAGCTTACCTGGTGCAGCACTGCAATTGTGATGTGGCTTGTTCGGTTACAGGTCCTGTGAAACACGAGTACCGACACTCGATAAAAGACTTGTAGAAGCAAGCTAAAATCACATGGTCGCTTCAACAAATCTAACGTTTGCTTTTGTCAACACTATCAGTTAGGTTTTACTTCAAGCACAATTGCTTATAGCACCACTCACCGGACATTTAATTTCTTGACATTTCCCTTCAGATTTGCATGAAAAAAAAACATAACCAGCATAACTCAATCCACTTTACCACTTCATGCACTATCTTGCTCAGCCATGTTTACTCTGGCAATCTGTATGTGTATGATATATTTTGATGTATATATTTTGTTTCACAGGCCATGCAGCGGGAGGGAAAGGACATCAACATCACGCAGGTCATGGACCGCTGGACCCTGCAGATGGGCTACCCTGTCGTCACCATCAGCAAGAACGATAGTCTTGACAACAGTGTCACGATCTCACAAGAGCACTTCGTCTATGACACGGACGCTAAGATCCAGAATCCTGAGCTGTTCAACAACAGGTAGACTGCCATGTGTCAATTGTGACAGGTTGTTACATACAAATGAAACACCATTATTCAGCAGAACTCTTGACATTGATTCTCCATGAGCTCATGCATCGTTGCCGAAATCCACCATAATATATGGAGCAGAGGAGTGTACGTTTGCCAAACACTGCAATACTGAATAATGTAAAAAGCCCACAGTCAGTGATGATTCTCCTCCCAGAATTCACTGATAGTTTCCTGTGATCAGATCAAGCTCAGAAAGAAAAAAAAGATTCTACAGTAGTTCTGCAGCTGCAGAGAAGAAACCATTTTCATAAAAAATGAGATTAAACATTCAGAATAATAGACCATCTGGAGATTATAAACACAGCTAGACAGCTAAAGACTAGCCTTGCACCCCACAACAGCATGAAGACCCAAATTATTTCCTCACTTATCCAAGGGATGTGAACAGTTTATTGCTTATAAAGCATACCTTTAGATTACTGTCTTTATTGCTCCAGCTAAGAAAACAAAATAGCTTAAACTGGTCTAAAATGGTTTGCTGGTTTTCAGTGGCCAGTCAGCTAAAACCAGTAAAATATCTTAGGCTGGTTTATGATGTTTTTAGCAGGAAAGTAAGGAATAACACAATTCTAGTTCTATGAATCATATCTCACAACATGTTCACGCTCACAAGCTATCAAGCAGCTATTAACTGAGCATTTCATTTATTATTAGCGACCCATGCTAACCCGTCACTGCCACATGCTGTTTGGCACCCGTCTGCGTCGTCACGGAAAACTGCGTGTGTCACTGCCAGATAGATTAGTTTAATTCTTCGTTAGAGTGAGATGAATAATTCAATACCGCCTCTGATCCGTTTTAGAAATCCTCCTTTTGTTTTGGATCAGACACTGTTAGCAGCACAAGAATTGAGTCAAGAATTGAATTTTAATGCTGTACTGTCAGTTTGAGTGTGTGGTGTGTGTGTTGTTAGGCCGTATTGCCATATAGATAGTGACAACGTTTCTTAATTCGAGAGCAATATCAGTGCCAAACACCTGCAATTTGAGGACATGAGCTCCTGAGCTTGTAGCATGTAATCTGTTTGGAATATTCTGAATGTGGTTTTCTGACTAAAGGTGGTTAATAATGGAATCTATTAGTTAGAAATGGGAGATAATAATCATAATTCTAGTGAGATTAAAGCATAATTTTTGTCATCATAAACATATCTGAAATATCATCTGCAAGTAATCAAAGGTTTCCTGCTTTTACGCAGCTAGGCTAGCTCTCCACGTCAAGCCATCTGGTGTCATAAATATGAAACATGCAGGTAGAAATCTGTATGTTCGTCTCTTTCCAGAGTTAATTTGTTCAGAGCAGACAAAGCCACCTTCCTTTGAATGTCTCCTCCTACATAGACATGTTTTCTGAGTGCGGCGGTCTGCAGAGGCGTTCAGAAGCAGAACTGCTCAAAGAATCGATAGCAAAGCTGTGTTGCGAGTAGGGGGCGTCTCTTTCCTGTTTTGCCCCTCAGAAGGTTTTTCAGCTGAGTACCAGACAACCTGCCAGAATGCAGGGGGGATTTGGCACCTTTGTAAATGCAGTGTAACACCTCACTTGAGGCTTTAAGCCAGCCTAGCAAAATGTGCTGACTGAAACATTGGCAGCAACAAAAGGAAAACAGAGAAGGTCAGTTTGAATGTATTTCACACTCCTTCAGTGTGTTTCATGTCCACTACCATCTCATTACAGTTCATAGAGGGTCCACAGCCTGTCTGGAGAGGTAAAAACTCCACAGAAAACAACTGCACATTGATATTCTGTTATTAAAGCAGCTTCATAATCCAGCTAGCAAACAGCCACACACTTGATAGGCTAATTCAATTCCTCTGTCAAACTTGCATTAAAGGAATCTTTTTGGATTAAATACAACTTCAGCTGTACTGATATCATCTTTGGTCTGTTATTTATTTCCACGGTATTTAATTTTGACTCGCCCTTCAGTTTGTAAAAAAGAATAGAATACATGTTGTGATAGTTGAAGCCTTCTAAAAGTAGCTTATGTTAAATGTTTTTCTACGAAGGGTGTTGTATAGGTCTTGTAGGACTGTCTGCTTAATATCTTCTAACACTTTCTTTGTCAACTTATTTTACTAACCCTAAACCTACCCTAACAGTCTACTCTGAGAGTTAGTAGACATGCAGTTGCAAATTAATGATAATTAGTTGACATGTAGTTACAAAGTTACTCATAGTTAATAGACTGTCTAAAGTGACTATCGAAATAAAGTGTAACCAAGGTTAAATCTAAAATGGTCACGCTGTACTTCAACACACCTCATCTGAAATCATCAAAGGACCGTTTGGCACATCTAAGATAGTTCTGCAGATCCTGTGCTTATTTTCACCAGTGTAAAAAGTGTAGAGCTGAACTATTCCTTCATTAACACCTTTGCAATCGTATCTTACCTTGACTATTTGTATTTTCACAGCACAGATTTCATGCTGAGGTGATGTTATAGAGAATATAAACAAATTATTAGTGCTTGAAGGCACAAATTAATGTTCTCATTGTGGGCTGCTTGACTGTAATGGGGACATGCAGTTACTCCTGAGAATTATTTTACAGGTGGATCTGAGCCTTATAGAATCTTATTTTGCAGATATGTGTGGGTCTGCTTGAGGCTGGTGTGTAACTGTGTCAGACTAATTTGTTCAAGGTCACATGGTGATGATCAGATCCCCACAATGAAAGAATATCATCAAGATTCTGGCAATAAAACTGTCACTACCCTAACAGTAAAGAAAATTTTCTTCCTCAAGTTAGATACTTCAGTGATCCTTGAGGAGAAATTTGATATCACTGCAAAAATACAGAGTACACAAAACAGATATACAGTACTATATATAGACTCACAGTATAGGGTTATGAAACGTTATGCAGTGCAGTAATGCATTCATGTGACATAACTGGAATGTGTCTAGACAGTTAACAGTGCAAAACACACATACACATCTGAAATGCAATGAAACATTAACTGTAAACATGGATAAGTTTGAAAGCCACTGGGCATATAAATGAAGTAGAAAAAAACTGTAGATGAGTGTCTTTCATAGCAAGGAAAAACAGACAGCAGCACTGTTTAAAGTGACTAATGGTCGATTTTCTTTAGTGTACATTAAAAAAACAGCGTACAAGAAGAAAAAAAAATGATTTCAGATTACTTCAAGACATGTTAGCGCTTTTGCTACAAATGCAATGTGTGATGAAATTAGATCACATTTAAACCTATATTCAGGTCTGATCACTTGTGATTGGATCACTGTAATAATATGAGGTATAAATGTGTAAATTCCCAAGTAATTATTAAAATTCACCACCTCCACGTTTTACAACTGAATGAATCCCCGGTGTTCCAGAAATCCACCACCAACTTCTTTGTTTAGCAGATGTTTAGCTGCATGTTGCTCTCTGCATTGTCAATAGATTTCCTCAATATCCAACAAATCCCAGTCTTTCTTCTCTAACCCATCCAGCAGAACATCTTAATCTTCTTTTGTCCATTTCTTCATGGTCTCAGTGGTTTCAAACCGTTGCTGGATTTTTTTGGGGGATTTTTTTTTTTTTTTTTGGACTTGAAAGTTAAGCTCTAAACACTCATTGACACAGAAGCTCAAGCTCAACACAAACTCCAGCATGTGTGAATCCATGGAAGGTTTCAAATGAAGACACTTGTGTTTTTTTACTCTCTTCTGTGCAGCTGGTGTTGGATAAAAGTGTTGTAAGGATCTATTGCACATGTTGAGCCACAAAAGCCCCCAGTGACTCATTATAGACTGCAAAAGCCAGCCATCCCTAAAGAGAGCTTGAGATATTATCACACCCACACAGAGAGACAGTGAGACTGAGACCTCATATCCAATGAGAGAAAGCTAGTCAGACGATGGGCGTGGAGCGGAAGTGACTGTTGCTCCCACATTCTGCTCTTACTCTCGCATCGGATATTCCAGCTGCGTTAAGCGGATCTCTGAGGGCCTATACACCCAGCAACTTGGCCATCTAGCTCCCCACTACCCACACCAGGGAGCCAGGCCCATAAGTCAACCCACGCCTTCAGCTCCTGCAGCACACCCAACACAAAGTTCCTGAGGGATGTAAATGATGATGATGATAACAGACGCTTCCATAAATGAACATAAACATGAGCCACCAAATTACCAGCCTGTGGATAACTTTAATTTTCTTTTGCTTTCTTCTCTTGTTCAATCCCACTGATGAACAGAGTTTTATGTAAATGTATCAGTGTGTGGTTTCATCTGAACACACACACAGATGCTTCTATTATCACTGGAATTCATACGTATTGTTATCAGCGCTCTTCTAGCACAGAATCTCTCTCTATACTGCCCTTACAAACATGCACGCTTAAATACTGTTTCCCAGCAGGATCACATTGCTTCATCTCATGCATAATGTCTTCCTGACTGTGCTATAGTTTCCTCTGTGATATAGGCCTACTGTAAACGTTCAGCCCAGTAACTCCAGCGTCTGCTGTTTACATCCGTTTTTGCTAAAATTAAATGTTTCGCTCATTGTTTTATTAACTATTTTTCAGTCAGTTTTAAATAAAATCTTCATTTCGGCATATTCGGACATAATTAAGACACATTAAATAAAATCATCTTACTGAATGATTTGAGGTGAATCACCAGCAGCCTGAAAAAGATTTTGTCCATTCCTGTCAGTTTTCCAACTAACACAAATCCCTAACGATCCAGCTCATTCCCCACAGCTGAGACTGATGTCACGAAACAATCCAGGCTGCTCTCCTCATACTAGATGACTAAAGTTTGACATTTCATGCTTAAAATCGGTCACGTGCCTGTGTAAAGTTCAGTGCTACAATGCTAGGTTGCTGTGACGGTTGAGAGGGTGCTGCTATACCCTGTTGAAAAAACCAGCATATGCTGGTTGGGTATGTTTTGACGCTGGGACGCTGGTTTATGCTGGTCCTTTGCTGGTTTAAGCTGGTCCTTTGCTGGTTTATGCTGGTTCCCTCTTGGCTGGTTTATGCTGGTCATGTGATGGACAGGACCAGCTTAAACCAGCAACGCCGTTTAAAACCAATCAAAGGACCAGCATAAACCAGCAAAGGACCAGATTAAACCAGCGTCCCAGCGTCAACACATACCTAACCAGCATATGCTGTTTTTTTCAGCAGGGATATGTGGTTGCTAAGGTGTTTGGAGTAGTTTTTAACAGTTTGCAACATTTCTTATCACAATATCTTTTTCTTGCTAATGAACCGAGCTCTTAGCATAGCTACTGCTAACTGCTTAAGAAACTAAGTAAGCAAGGTCGCTAACGCTAACCGAAGGCATTTAGTGATAATCTTAGAGTAAGCTAAGCTGCTGACCAGAGGCAAACTGAAAACACAAAGAAAGATGTATTGTTTTAAACATTTTTACATTGTTGACGTGATATGTAATTTAAAAGACATTCATTATCATATTTTCATGATTAAGTATAAAAACACCATTATGTATTGTTATATATATATAAGTTCTTATCAGGCACTGAATAGAGTTAAATGGGGCTAATGGCACACTTTAAAGGAAATGTGCTTTTCCCTGCTTCCACAGTGATTGATTGCATATTTTTATTGAACAACACATTCTGTGGAAAAATAAATCATAAAAAGTAGTTTGTTTTGTTTGGTGTAAAAGGCTCACCAGCATGTGGCAAAAGGCCCCCAGTATTTATACAAGTACAATAACTAAAGTAATATGTTTTGCATAATATTAAAGTTAATACTTGCAGTCAATAAAATGGCTTTGTTGCAGAAGGGGGAAACTGTTAAAGTAAAGTTCAAATAGCATGTTTGGAGTGTGTTTAAATGATTCGGTCTTGCATTCGATCTCATAAGGTTACAGTATTATTGCTGTTGGTCGGCTCTGCTGTGCTCTTGTCGTCTGGAGTCATTTACGCTGGCAGACAGAAGACCACGTTCACCTGTGTGTCAGCCATTTAGACAGCTGAAAGAGGGGCGGCCATCCATTGTGACAGCTGTCAGACAGGCTTTTACTGGATGTGCACTCATACCTAGGGATGTTCATACACACACTAACACATGAAAGCACACACTCACAGATGACTCAACGTCAAAATGAGGTGGCGACACAGAACATGACAGCGATCGGGTGACGAGTGATACACAGCTCTGTGTGTGTGATAGAGAGATAGCAAAGCACTCTGGGAAAGAATGAAAGCTGATTTCTTTGAGCTTTGACATTGCTGGGATTTCTTTCAGCTTCACAATCATCTGATATTTCTGATTTTGTCACTTTGCCTGCTTGTGCTGAGACAGAGAGGATATCGCCCATATATATCCCACAATCGCATTAAGTCGTGGGAGTCCTTATGTGTAAGATTATGTGCGTCATACAGCAGGTATCTGCAGCAGTGACATTTAAACCCCTGAGATCAAATTGAAGCATTTCAGCTGTTATTTCTCTCTTTGTCTCATTTCAGCTTCCAGTGGCAAATACCGCTTACGCTGGCAGTGGGAAACTCCAGTCACAAATCAACAGAGACCATCATTTGGGTCTCCAATAAAACAGGTACCAATTGTGAAATGTTTTAATTGTAACCACCAGATAAAAAGTAATAACCTATTTTTCTTATACCTTGAATACACATGAGTGTACACATCTTATTTATTTTCAAAATGTTTTAAAATGTATTCTTCAAGGTTAAAAAAATTATTTTTACAAATGTCATGAATTATTCACTTATCGCACCATGTGAGTCATACAACGTAATTTGTCTGTCATGAACTAAACTTGCCTCGTCATAAAGAGGACAGATTACCTAACACAATATTTTAAGAGACTTAATGACCTTGACAACCAGTCATGAGAATCCCCATTATATAATTTCCTGACTTTGACTTGTGACTTTGATTTGCCAGACCACAGTTTTCTATTATTATTATTATATTATTATAAATAACTCATTAAGATAAAAATAAAAGATTATGCCAAACTACATTCTTTTAATAAAGCTTTTCCTTTATTATATTGTCAGCATACCCTGACATTTCTGACATATCAAAAATGATCAAAAATAATTTGAATTACTAAGACATTAAAAGCATGGCATATTCAAGTTATTGTATGTATTAAATTCTTTTAAGTACATTTTTAGATCTGAACAGAAAATTGAGTGCCATGTCCTTGACCTATGAAGTCCGCGACTGCTGTCATATCAGCCAGCGACACATAAAAATACAGATAAAAGTACAGATTTAATTGGAGTTCCTCATTAAATTTGACTAATTCAGCTCCTGAGAGAAATGGCCTTTTACAACACATTCAAAATACTATTCATCTGTGAGTCACACCTTCATGCAGCAGCCCCACATCCACCACCATTATATTCAATTCTGTTCCATTCCTTTCCTCTCCACTGGGAGAGCGAGGTGGATTTTCTTCGGATGGAGCCACAGCGAGTCAAATTCCAAGAGCCGGAATTTAATTTGGTCTGTGAGTGACCTGTGTGGCTCAGAGCTCAGAGTTCCTCTGATTGTGAGACCATTTAACAGCCTCTATTTTCTGCTCACCTTCTCTGAGAAACAGCCCTCATCAGAGCTACAATGCAGATCCACAGAGGCGCGTTCAAGATTGAGTCTTGAAAGTCATTAGTCTTCAGCGACTCTTAAAAGAAACAGAGACTATAGCATAGAGACCCTATTTATATGCATTAACTCACCGCCTGACTCTTGCGATCTGGCCGCTGACAGTCGGATGCTCCCTGGATCACGATTCACTTCAAATGCACTGAGTCCACGAGCGCTCGAGAGCACTTAACCAGTGCATTTGTTATCCATGAAAAAGCACAAGGTCTGGCTGGAATATTACAAGATGAGAACGCAGCAAACACATTAGATTACAGATTTTGTGCATTACAAAATGCTGAATGCATCGTCTCTTCCTGTACATTTTCATGCTTTTATGAGTTAATTCCAAAGATGATAAATGTGCTGCAAATTGCAGAATATATCAGTAACTATTGTGAGCAGTATGTTTAATTTTCTGTTATATTTCATTAGAAATGCAGTCAGTTTACTTTAATTCACTTATTTTGTTACACACATTTTGTTTCTTGTATAATTTTTTTTATTAACTTACTTTGTTATCTAATGATCACATCTGTCTGTGAGTGTCTAGATGTCATTTGGTGCCATGTGTTTCTGCTCATTTGCATGTGATTTTAGCTACACTGAGCTGTCAGAAGCATAATTAAACATTTGTTTCATGTTCTTTTTTTTACTCGTGTATTTATAGAGACACACAGAGTGGGACACGTGGACGGTGAGATGTGGTTGCTGGGCAACATCAATCAAACAGGCTACTTCAGAGTGAACTACGACCTTCACAACTGGAGACTTCTGATTCAACAGCTGATGACCAACCCAACGGTACAGCACCCACAATGCCGTTCATACACCTCTCTCAGTCCATCAGCTTTCCTTTTTGAGCATTTCCTTTGAGTTTTCTTTCGCCCTTCTGTCACGATTCTTCCTTTTCCTCATTCTCCTCCTCACTCCCATCTATCCTGCATGTTTCCTGCTGCATTATAAATGTCTCTGCTGTTCTCCACCGGCAGATCATCTCCGTGGGCAACAGGGCTGGTCTGATTGATGACGTCTTCAACCTGGCGAGGTGGGTTCTGTTTGTTACACGGCCCCTCTGGAAACATGCAGAGTCATTCAGAGAGACTGAAACCTGCACTACTGATCCATTTAACATTCTTCACACCCCCACAGAGAGCCGCTGGACTATTCAGTCTGATTCAGCTTTATTTGTGTGATGCTTTTTATTGTCACAGTAACTGTTACATTATTTCAGGGGCTCGTTCACCTACCAGTGAGAAAGTACTTGTGAGAATTGTGAGAAAAAAACTCTTAGATTATAAAAGCCTGTTGAGACCAAGTCTGGATTTTCATTGCAAAACACATCAGCTAGATTTCAAAATGAAACATTTAATCTCTAAGAACTTTACTATGGTCCAAATTAAGTAATTAAAAATATAGACATTTATTTTGTTATTCCATGAAAAACAATAATTATTGTTTTTAACATTTCATTATATCTACATTCACAAAACTCAAACTGTATAATTTTTTTTTTTAAAGGTGTCATATGATGCAGCTGAAAAGAACATTATTTTGTGTATTTGTAATGAAATGTGTTTATGCGGTTTAAGGTTCAAAAAACACATTATTTTCCAAATACTGTACATTATTGTTTTCTCCTCTATGCCCCGCCTTTCTGAACGCGTCGATTTTTACAAAGCTCATCAGTCTGAAAAGCGAGGTGTGCTGTGATTGGTCAGCTATCCAGTGCGTTATGACTGGCCGAATACCTCAAGCGTGTGACGGAAATGTTACGCCCCTTACCATACTGTGATGCCCTGTCAGGCCGGAGCGATGATTCAAAAACATGAAAACCCATCCAGTGGGGACATAATTATGGATTATAATGACTTATACTGTATTTTTATGCGTTGCGTTGCATCGCGCCGAGTAAACATAAAACCATGTCTGCATTTGTGATCGGAGAAATGACAAACAACAAGCCCTACTACAGTGCCCAAAAAACGATCGCTTTAATATAAACTATAAACTCTTTAATCTAAAAACTTGCTTACAGTCCGTGAGTCAGAACAGCCGTCATGGTAGTCTACTCTCCCAGGATCAGGAAAAAGTCCTCCATAAAATGCGCTGCACACATGAATATTTGGGTTGAAGTGTTCTGGAACTGTGTTGTAAATACAACTTAACCACTGTCGTGTCCATTTTTGGAAGGCCAAACAAGTAGTTTCGCTTTCACAACGAAACACATAGCGTCACACACTGCGGGCTAGAGTGAGCAGCGGCGGGCGGGCTTGAGAACAGCACGATTTCCTCAGCAACCAGCAGGATCAGCTCCAGGCATGACGAAGCAGATATCGTCCTCTTTTGAAAGGCCAAGCAAAGTAGTTTCGCTTTCACAACTAATCATACAGTGCCTTCACGACATGGCGGCGCAACAACAATACAACAGCGAGATTAAAGTTATGCCTTCTTTCTTTGCATAAACATTTGGACCATTTGTGTTTGCGTGGGGATTTGGTGTTTATGCCATCTTCCCAGATATGACGATATGTGGGGGTGTGTTAGAACGAGCCGTTTTAGGTATGCGTGTTTGACTCTTAACTTTTATAAATAATATCTCTTGGATTTGAGACTTTAGTCTTTGCCACTTTACAGATCTTCTTTATTACCAGACTTGAAACCTCCAAAGAAAAGGAACAATGAAATTGCATCATATACCCCTTTGAATAAAACTAGAGTATTAATGATATATATTATTTTTTAATAATAATAGGCTTTATTTCTGAATCACACTGAACAGATGAATCAATAATTTCTGAAACCTGATTTCCCTAAAAAGCTTTTGATTATACTGGAAGACTGTTCATAGACGTCAGACATCAAACAAATAAAAAAATCCTGGGATTTCAAAAGGTTACATCACGATTAACAAATCTGTATGAAAATCAAAGTGTTGCAAAACTGTGGTTTTGCATTCATAACACTCTCCAAACTGATTAAAATAGCATCACCAGACAATGTTCAGATATTTGATCTGCTAATGCCAGATGAAGCAAATTGAATGTGATCATGTCATATTCACCAGCTGTAGGAATGCATCAGCAGCATGCAAAATATGATATATTCATCTTTGCATGATGAATTAAGTTTTGTGTAATCCTACCAGCAGTTAAACCTAAATACTCAGAAACGTTTAGCCATTTGGCACCAATAACACCTCTACTTCCTTTCCGTTGACTGTCAACCTCCAGTCAACTTCAGCAGGGGTGATTTCTTCATTACCACCACCAAAGTGCGCAAGGGAGGGATTTTTTTTCAAGCACATTTAACCACAGCTGTCCCTGTTCTATAACTTTTGTTCTGCCTCTGGATATGTGGTCCAATCATCGTCCAGTCAGATTCTGTGGAGTACCGGCCCTTTTTGGGCGAATGCACTCTGGCCAAGAATCGCCCAGATTGTTCTCATAGACTTTCATACAAGGTTTTTTTTTTCCGAACTGCAGGCACTGCAGCGCAATCTCTGTGAGTTCTGGGAGGGCTAGCACTAACATGCTTTCGTCATCAGATGTAACCTTAACTTGTGCAGCGATTGGTGGGAACAAACATACCTCTATTAATAAGAAATATGAAGTCAGGACAAGTCTGTATGGGCTGAATGAAGCAAACCAGTATCTCACCAGTAAAGTTTAGGTGGATGACGATTGTAAAGAAGGTAAAGATGATTACAGTGACATACAGCAATCGGCCAGACTTAAAAAGTCTCTCACGAGTCAGAATTCAGCTCAAAATCGGATGAAAATCACAGTGTATGCCTGTCGTTATTATTATTTCATGTCTCCTTCAGACAACCAAGTTGGTACTGTGTCCGGCAGGTGCCCTCTTATCCTCCTTTCTTCCCGTAAAAATGGTCATGGCCAGTTTAATTCTATGGTTCTGGCTTCCGGTCTCATCCGCGTCCAGCTATTTTTAGCTGTACAGAACTGCTCGTTTTGCTGCTTGATATTGAAAATTGGTGTGTCTTACCATATTATTTGAATGTTTTGTCTTAAAGGGGTCATATGATGCTATTTTAAAGATCATTATTTTGTGTATTTGGTGTAACAGAATACGTTGACATGCTTTAATGTTCAAAAAATATATTTTTTCAAATACTGTACATTATTGTAATCCTCTATGCCCCGCCTCTCTCAAACAGATCGTTTTCTACAAAGCCCCTCCTTCCGCCAAGCACAGTCTGCTCTGATTGGCCAGCTGACCCAGTGCATTGTGATTGGCCGAACACCACAAGTACGTGTCGGAAATGTAACGCCCCTTTCCATAATCGCGAGCTTCAGCTTTTAACATAAATGTAAAGACCTTAGTTAGACCATAATGTCCTTAGTTTTACCATCAGTTCAAGCCCGAAAGGGGAACAGAGTTGTGTGACAGACACAGTGATGATGCTCGTATGTATTTGCAGTACACAAGCCGCGGTTAAGAAAGCTGACTCCACTGTGATGTAACCCTGTCTCTCTCTCACGCACACACATGACCGTACTCTACACGGCGCAAAACTCCACATTTGAACAGTCAATAGCAATTATTTAAACTATTAAGAAAACATACTTACTGTAGCTGATTCAGAATAAGCACCAGATTGTCATAGCAAAGTCGGAAACGCAGCGCCCCTGACATGCTGCTCACCACTCTGTCGTTCCTGAATACCCGCCGCCTTTTACTTGCATGAACATTTGGGCGGCATTATGCAAATATTTCCACATCGTGATGTAGAGATGTGGGGGCTGTTTGAAGAGGCGTTTTAGCCTGGTATGGATCAGCCTTCTCTTTAGATAGAATAAAGCCTTTTGTGGAAGACTTTGAGCTTGTAGCACTCTGCGATCTTATACAGCACAAATAGCCTAGCATAACACACTAAAGAAAAGAAAATATACATCAAATCAGAACCCTTTGAATTACGAACACACTGGTTTATAAAATGCCAACCTTTTTTACTGTTTAGTGCACGTTGTTATTCTTCTCATTATTTCCATATAGCGGCTAATGAACCGGAAGTCTTGCCCATAGGCTTACTTCCACGTTGAAGAAAAAGGTGGATCCTATTTTTCTTTTCTTTTTTTTTTTTCCGAGTGAGAAGTAGTAGTTTGCCGGTACAACACTCAAAATTTGAGGTCTCATGTGATGGAGTTGATTTAATGAATTGATTTCTTTATGTACAAACTGTGGATGGTGGATGTACAAAGATGTGGGTCAGTTTGGAAGAGTGTGAATTTTTTTGTTTTTAGTACACTTCACCAAACCCACACTACAAAAGAATCAAAGAATAAAACCCAGTAAACCTTGATAATATTATTTGTGACATTAGAAGACAATATATGGATATAATAATGTATGTATAAAACTAAACTGAACAATGTCTTAAATATTTTTTTTTCTAGTTTCATTTAACATTTTCATTTCATTGACAGTTTTATTATACACGGACCTTTACTTTCATTAAAAAGGTGTATTTCTGCACATTTTGTAAATGGAAGCTATTTAAATTATATACAAGCGCAAACAAGCTGCTTAAAAAAATCTTCAGCTTTTGGGGTAATTTCACATCAAACACAACTTTAAGCAAATAGTGTTAAATCCTATCTAAATGAATTCTAATTCTATTTTTATACAATACATAACTTCACTTAAAAAGCCTTGGAAAACTATGCCAAAAAATGATATGCTTTGTTTTCCCTCAAAGCCTCAAAAAGCGCTTGATGGAGTTTGAACTTCACATCAAGCTGCTTCCGATTCACACAAATGCCTTGAAGTCATGCATCTTCGGAAGCGGAGGCGCAAAGCAGAAAATATAGTTTTGTGGGAATCATCCTCAATCTTGAACTTGGTAAAACAATTATCTTTATTTAAAATGTTTCAGGTCTTAATACTGTTCCTCTTGTTATACTGGGATAAATCATACCGGATTGTATGCTAAAATTGTTGGATGTGGCGCCCTACCAAGAAAATTCTCCACCAGCCGCTACTGAACTTCAGTAAGACGTTCATTACTGACAGATGCAGTTCTTACTGTAAGTCTCTTTTCTCCTTTAGCCTGGAGGCGTTACTGAAGAAAAACCCTTTAGCTCATCAAGATGAGACCTGCGGTGAGACTATTGAGCTGTTACAGCGATAGTGGATAATAAGAAAACGAGGGAAAACTACTGCTGCCTCATTGTGTCAATCCTTCAGAGCTTCATCAGCTGCTGGAAACTCATGAACGTCCATTAATGTGAGAAGAGGAAGAGACCGAACGATAAAGGTAGCTAGAGAGAAGAGCGCTGCTTTCTGATAGAGTGTCCTCTGAAAGTTTATAGTGCCACAGGCTGCCAAACTTCCATTAGTCCCTTCAGGAATGACTGTTCTCCCTAAGGTCCTCTCTGTTTAATACAAAAGCTCACTCATTCTGCTTAATGAAAGAAATATTCAACCGCTGGCAGCTAGAATCAGTAGGCAGCCAAATCAACGTTTGATTATCACTGATGGACTTTCTTTTTTTGTATTTTGTGTACATCACATTTTGTGTATTCAGGTGCTGCTTTGTACAGATTGTGAAATTCATTTTTATTATTCCACCAAACTAAATAAAGAAGCTGCCAGATGCTCTGCTAGCATTAGCACCGTGGTTCATCACACTGAAACGACAGGCTCATCTGCCGGCGCTGTGCGGCTCACGTTGAGCTAGACAGAAGTCTAACAGGCACGTGGAGAATTGTGTTTTTGGCCACAGATGTTTCCTGAGCATGCCGATTCAGTCAACTGGCGACAAACCCGCAGGGAAACTTTTGTTTATTGCCATCACGTTGGGCAGAGAATTGAAACCTGTTCCCCTGGATTGTGCTCCGTCATGTTCATTTAGTCTGTTTATTCGGCTCGGCCTTGTTTACCGAAGAGCTGGATAATTGAAACTTAACAGGACTGAAGGCAAATCTTTTTGTTCCTGAGTTTTGATTTCAGTCTGGTTTGTACACATTGTTTCTCTCTGCTGTTGTTTACAGCTAATCCTAATAAATAAGAGCGGATGTTAACAGGATATGTCTTATTCAACCTCAGGGCTCAGATCTGTGGAGGTGGTTATTGGCTCTTATGTACTTGAGAAGCAAAAATGCCAACCTGCATATTAAAAACAGCATCATCCTTAATCACAATGTGTAGAATGTCTTGTTTCTCTGTAAATTACTGGGATGATGAAGAGTGTTCATATTACTGTGGAAACTGAATGGACGCTGCTGCCTGATCAATACGGCCTCCCAAAGCTCAGTCACCCTTTATTGTGATTATGAATTACTGGATCAATTGAGGAGAAAAAAGCTGGTGTTAGTTTAAGCCTAGTTTAAGCATAAAGATTACTATGGTTTTGAATGCACGCTATTCATCTTTCATTCAAATATTTGTATTCTCACTATTTAATAACTATTTGCTTATTAGCATGCATATTACTAGCATATTGGCTATTAATACTTATAAAGCACATATCAATGCCTTATTGGCAGATGGAGGTTTTGTTTAATTTCACAAAAACATGGCTCATATTTCAGCCTGAAGTCAACTTAAATGTAATATAATATAATAATGTATTGTACATTTGTAGATATACATTTTCTGTTTAATATTTTAGTACATTTGTAAATATGCGTTGTATCTACTTGAGTGTACTTTTATCTAAAAAACATCTATTAGTACAGTAACTGTGCAGTATAGTACAGTAACTAAATAAAAAAGTTGTCATTACTGCAATAAAACTAAGACTCAGCACAATATACTAAACATGAAATATATATTTTTAATATATGTTTTTTTTATCATTTGCTAAACAAAATTTCTATAGGCTGATCATGCTACTATAGGAGAAAATGTGTTTTAGAATTATAATTGAAAGATAATAATCCACTTTTTTTTGGTGTTAAATATATCGTAAACATGAAATTCACAGTCACATTAAAACACAATCCATTATTTATTTATTTATTTTTGCAACACATTATAGTGTTAAATATATGTATATGTTGAGTGTAGCTTCAGTTCTACTAAACTAGATTAAAGGAATTAACAGTTGCTGTTAACAGCTGGCTGCCGTTACTGCGATCACTAGCTTCCATAGAAATGCTCATCTGTTTCTAACCTAACATTAGCATCATCAGCAGGTTGTTGCACTAGATACAGAAGGTTTGTTTGTGGCACCTGTAAAACATCACAACACCTGTCGACAATTCTGTCATTTCTCACACAGCAGCGAGAAAGAATTACAAAACGATGCAAGGAGAGTATTTTAGACTTTTTCATATTCTTTCCCTTTGACACAATATTTTTTATGCATATGGAGCGATCTCATTATGGTGTCTCAGTGATGGAGTTTCGTAATAGGCCTGTTTGAAATGCTCTGCTAACGCTCCGACTAAATGAGCTACAATTACAGGCCAATTTAGAAAGTCAATGATTTATTTAGGAGACTGTTATGTTACTCTTTATATACTCATGAATTAAAAATCTGTTTGAATTGTTGAGTTTCTTTCAATTCACCAATGGTTGCTGACGATCATGTCACCAGACATCACCAGCTCTCATTGAAAATTAATGATGCCAGGCAATTTTAAAGAGCCACACACTCTAATTTTCACCTTGCTGTTTTTCTGGAGTGCTATTATCAATGATAAATAGCCTTCATGCAATGCAACATATGTTTCTCTGAGCTTGTGTGTACTAGGTACGTTCCTGAAGCGTAAGAGTGATCAACTCATTCATTACTGTGCTCAATAAAACAGCAGGGAAACTTCAGTGCCTCATTACAGTTTTATAGTAATGTTGGGTTTATATTTAATGAACATTTTCCCTCCGAACTTCGATAAGAAAGCTGAATAATTCGAAAATACAAGGAAGAAAGAAAGATTTACGAAATGGAGAAACTGAATGGCTTCCAGTCTCTGCTGTGTGAATGTGAATGTGGTAATAATGAATGTCTCTATATGTAAATGTTTTTAAATTCCATATTTTTCTTCTAAAGAAGGACCACATCTACTATCTATCTATCTATCTATCTATCTATCTATCTATCTATCTATCTATCTATCTATCTATCTATCTATCTATCTATCTATCTATCTATCATCTGATTTGAATGAGCATATAAAATATAAACATATTACATAACATTCAAAGATACACAGCTAAATTTAACAAATTCATAATGTGACATTATTAAAGCCTGTATGTTTACTTAGTCTATTAATTACTGGTGTTTAACTCTCAGTCACTTTCTAGAGGTCAATGTGACCAGACGAGATGTGTTTTGTGTTGTCTACCAGCCATCACTCACTTCACCTTAAAAAAAAAAAAAAAAAAAAAAAACAAAAAAAAAAAAAAAAAAAAAAAAAAAAAAAAATTAATTGTTGTGACGGGAGTCATTGCAGTGATTTATGTGCTACTGTGTCTTTAAGTGCTAAAGAGAAACACAACATAAGTAATGCACATGCAATGTGTTACGCTCTTGACTGACTGAAAACGGCATCCCTCATGTCTGTATACACATCAGTCAAGAGAATATACATTGAATATTTCCTTGTAATCAGTGTGAAAGAATGACAGTCGATGAGTGTCTCAAGTGCCTTGGCATCATTATAGGCTGATTAATTGTTTATTTGAATACAATCATTGCTAATTAGACCTCAGTTTAATGCTTTATTCCGTTTGGCTGACACAATGGTTTTGATTTATTTTCTAGAACCGCACAGCTGTGAAGTAGTTCCAAGTCTGTTTACCCGGTTTCTAAATATGTAATCAATGCCGTACGTAAGTGGTTTACACATGCTTTAGACAAAAATCCTGAAAATATTTTCAGGATTTTCAAGAGATAAACACATGTACATGTTGTAATCATGGTAAACGGAGAATTATTGACTCCATACTGTTGAATTATTGAAAATGAATACAGGCCCGAGGTGTAAAAGCCAGTGCTTTGGGTTTGCATTTACTTTAAATAATTCAACAGTCTGGAGTCAATTACTCCTGACTGCTATATATCTGTAAGACTGACAGAAATGTTAGTGTCAGTCAAATAAAGCATTTCTGAGCTCTTATTATTACAATATTTTTAAATACAATTGAGCAAAAATGTTTCAATACTTTTCATTACCATGTATAATAGGGAAATTTGATTTCATATTAAGACTTTAAGGACCATTAATCTCTGAACTTCAAATATTAACGGCAGTTTGAAGACTCACCGTCCTTCTCTAATATATTAACAGGCTGTTCAAAGGAAGAAGAGCACAATTCCTGATCTTAATTAGACACAAACCTATTTAAGCACCTTATTAGATCTAAAACTCTTAGTTACATGGTATAAATTCACCTTTGCTTGGTTCGATAACCATGTTTGCTACTTTTTTTGTAAAGATGTTGGAACAGATTTTAGTTCTTCACAGCCTCATATGTCTCCTGCTAATGTTAATGCAAATCAGTTTCTCTGGAAATGTTAAAAACCTCCTTGGGTAACAGTGGGTGTCTGTGAGTAACTGTGATTAATGTCCCAATTAAATGTGTGTTGGGTGAATCTGTCCTCGGGAATTTAATGAGTCTGTTTTCAAGTCTGATCACTTCCTTTTTCGCCTGACCTCTGATAGGGAGCGCTTATGTGCCCTGCATTAAATTGAGAAACTGAAATAGACAGCCAAGGCTCTCTGGAAGAATGTACCGATACATACAGAGTTCTGGCATGAAACTCTAGATGGCGCGGTCCGATAGGTCTAGCTCAATCGGACCTGGTGACATCATTGTCACATGGCAGCTGATTGGTTCTCCCCTGAATTGGTAGCCAGTGAACTTACTGCTCAATATTCAAATACCTGGCTTTTGTTTACTGTAGCAGTTTGCAGCGCACTTCAAAAACCCTCCACCTTCCCCAGCTCCACCTGTATAGATCTGCTATGGGGTGATTCATGTATGCTATATGGGGGTTATTCATATGTGTTACATGTCAGCAGCAGTATTTCTAGCGACAATACTAGCCTTTTTCAGAACATTGCTATGTTGTTGCTATGGTGTTCTGACTGGTTGCTTAATGTATTAGTGAAACTGTGCTTGCTAGCAATCGTTTTTTAGATTCAAAGACTCGTGGAAAGTCTCTTGTTTTTGGTATTAGGATATTGGCCACCTCTCTGTTTCTCTGCTCTCATGGGAGGGTTGTAGGCATTTCTAAAAAGGCAGAAGGAAAAAAAAGGAGAAGACATTTGAAGCTTTAGAAGAGAGCTTATGCTTTATGGACTTATGCAAATTGAACATGACTGTAGCCATACAGGAGATGCTGTTTTTGTTTCTTACAGCACATTATGTCTCCCCACACAAAGCACAATGCCTGACAGTTATTCTAAATGAATAATGATGAACAAAATTAACTGTTTTTAATCAAATGTTAACGACGTGTCTACCAAAGGGGAAAAATGCATAAAAACGAGCTGCTAGTGTCTGATCCTCGTACTCTCTTTCTTTTCTCTAGAGCGGGGTATTTGCCCCAAAACGTCCCCCTGCAGATGATCTCATATTTGTCTCAGGAGACAGAGTTTCTGCCGTGGCACGCTGCTAGTCGAGCTCTTTACCAGCTGGACAAACTCCTGGACCGCACTGAAGACCACAGCCTGTTCAGCGTGAGTCTGATCTCAGATCAGTTTGGTGTCTGGTGTATTTTAACCAAACAAAGAATTGACTATTGCAATAGAACCCGCATATACTAGCAGCAACCGTCTCAGATGCCATCCCCTCCAGACAGATTCAAACTTTCCTCGATCATCATCCAAAACATCATTCCACCAATATTCCATATCCCAAGGCCGTTTGCTGTAAAAAAAAAAAAAAAAACACATTTTAAAAACTGACACCTACTGAAAATAGTGAATCTCCACCATTGCTTGTGCTTTATAGGCAATGTTCAGAATTGCATACTACTTATACTGTTTCTATACACTATGTATATTATTGGAAGTTTGTACCAAAAAAAAAAAGAAAAGAAAGCACTATGAGCATTTTTATGTTTTTAAAGATAGTATGCAGTGCAGTGTACTAGTATTCCATTCTGAACACAGCCTAACAGTGTCAGACTTTTTCTCTGTTCCTCTGGCTTCTGCCTTGCCTGTCTGCCTGCTTTCATATTCATTTATCACTTTGTTATTCAGAATATCACTCAAACGCCTACCCACAATCCCTCGGTGTGCATGAGTCATTTCTGCCCCTCCTCTGTAATGGACGACGCTTTAGTGTCAGCAGTGAGAGTGTGATGAATTTAATAACATCTTCTCTCTATTTTTCTCCATCACTGTGTTTACTGTGAGACAGAACAGATATTTAGAATGTAATGCAAGACAGGAAACAGCTGGAGCAGATTAGTCAGGTGCCTTCAGTCATGTGGTCAGGTGTCTCAACCTGTCAGACCAAACCCCTCTCTGTGTGTGTTTGTGTGTGTTTGTGCATGGTCAGTAGGTTATTCTGGCCTGTTCCAACACACGCATCATAATCGTCAACTGAGGTTAATGCTGTTAGTAAAACAGATATGTCACTCAATTGCTGTAGAAAACAGCTGACTAAACACCTTATCACTGTCTGGTCCACACGTATGGAAATCACACGTAATCCTCACCAGCTTTAGGTGCTTTTATTCGTGTAAGTGTATGTTAAGAATTGAATTGCGGCATAGCAGGAGAGCATGAAGGCATGAAGGAGAGCAGTCGTGCTAAATTAGCCATGACAATAACTGCTGCACATTCCCTCATCAAGGCTAGTCAAACACACACACACACACACACCCACACTTGCACTGTACACAATACACTACAAAACAGCAGAACAAAAAAACTAAAACTATAATATTAAATCCTTGTCTCAGTCATGGCAACATACTCACTCTTTTTCTACCTTTTGTTTTGCACTTTTATTTGGTTTTGCTTTACTTTGTGTTTTGTTATATTTTTTTTGTTTTGTTTTGCTTTAATAATTTCATTGCTTCCCGTTTTGTTTTGTTTTGTGTCATCAGGACTATGTTCTAAGACAGGTGGAACCGAAGTATCACAAGTTGGGCTGGCCGGCCGCTTCCCCTGACGGCTCCTTCATGCAGGTGGCTTATCAGGCCGAGTGAGTCTTGAATTTCATATTTCTTGAATTATGCATTACAGTTATAAACTTATATGTAGTCTAAGTAAGGACACTGAATTGCAAAGTGCAAGCCAGACATTTTCCACCTCAGTGTTGGGAATGACCTCAGTAGACATGTATTTAATTTTTCATTTCCACTTCCTCCATCTTTAGCTGCTAATGTACTTCCTTCTTTCCTCCTCAGAGAGTTGCAGAGAGAGGTGATGATGCTGGCCTGCAGTTTTGGAAACAAACACTGTCACCGGCAGGCTGTTTCTCTCATTTCAGACTGGATTTCCAGCAACAAGAACAGGTGAGCAAATTTAAAGAGTGACATCCACACACAGTAACATAACAGCTTTTATTCAACCCCAGTGTTTCTCCTCACTGGATTGACACAAAAACAAACATGGCAAAGTGCCCTAATGATGTTTGAGGTTTCAATTAACTGCTGGAAGTTGAGGCAGTTCTTTTTATTGAATTGGTTAAACTCAGAAATTAGTTTGTCTAAATCATGGATTTAAATCAGACAAATCCTTATTCACTAAACCAGCCCAAAATACAGAGTTAACTCAGTCACACACTGACTTGGCCCTTAACCACTCATTTGACTGAATCAGAGTGGACTCCTACTAACAGATGGTTTGTATAGTGACATGTAGTTAAAGATGCTCATTCAAAAACGATTTTTGTTTAAAAATGCCATTTTAATGTAAAAGATGTCCTGCAGGAAACCCACCTCAATTTAGTTTTTGCTCTTCAACCTAAGAAAAAGTACATCCATCATTGTGAAGCCATATACTACAAAAGTGACAGCTAGAGTTGTTGGGTTGAGTGTTGTGCTAGTATGTGTGGGCAATTTAAGGTCCGATCAATATGTTCTGCTCGTCAACCCTGCCAAGATTCATACAGTAGGAGTTTTATTCCAAGTGTCCATGGCAACACACATTTGTTCATCTAATTTGTTTTCCCTGCTTCCCACACCAGTGTTCATATATTTGTATGCAGTATCACACTGTCAAACACACCATGCCACCGGCAGGGACTAATGACCATAATGGAGAATAAACAGGATTGTGGGTGTGTGTTTGTGTATCTGATGAAACGGCTTTACCCTGCACAAGATATTGTGTTTGCCTACTTTTTAGGAAATTATTTTTTGTGCTTATGCCAAACTGTTGGCTGCATGCCTACAAACACATGAAAGAGCACACACACACACACAGCATATTGACAACCTCAAATGCACTGGCAATTTGTTTGCCGGCTTCTTTAATATCATGCCCTGAAATCGACAGATAGACCTTACATACACACACACAGATGCTTTATTACACATAAAATGTGTTACATATTGACCTTGGCTTCATATAATATGCATTTAATGACTTCTGAGGCCTCTGACATGACTCTAACAACAGTGGGCTGCTCAATTTAAAAGCTTTTTGGCCTAATATTCTTGCTTTCAACATGTGAAATACACACTCGGTTGGATTCAGCCAGTGTTTGACCTGCTCAGTCAAAGATTTTCCACTCAGTGGCTCTATAATTATTACCCCGTGGAGTCCAGTGTGAGGTTTCCGATCGTGTCTGAACAGACAGAAAGTCTCTGTACTAAACACAATCCCTCCTGCTAGACGTATCACCATGTGGACAAGTTAGTCTAATCCACTGGCAAAGAACTAGAGCTCATGAAAGTGCTCATATTTGTGATTTTTTTTTTAAATTCTACGTTTTAAGGCATTTAGCTGATAGTTTTATCCAGAACGGCTGATTAAAAATGATTTAGTTTCTCATGTACAACTGTCAAAGTCAACAGATGGCAAGAAATGAGTTCTGAAATTCATCTGCTAGAAATTAATGTGCCTTTCTTCTCCACTGTTTTTATATGATTAGTTTTGATACTTATTATTGTGTATTATGTCATAACTGTTCTGAATTGTGCCTCTGAGCTGACTGCAGAAGTCTGAATCTGCCAGATGTGTCCTTCATGGTCCTTTTCTTCAAAAATGACCACTAGTCCTACTGGGACAATAAAAATAATCTGTTCAGGTTGATATTCAGGGATGAGCACATCATAAAAGAGGAATGTGTTTGATCTTTATGTCATTTTATGGTTTAGGTGATGATAATGTCACAGGAATGACCCAGCAGTGTTTATGAGCTGTACACACTGTACAGAATCCTGAAAAATCCTCCTCATGTCCTCCTCGTTTATTAATTAAAAACAAGATACCACAGACTAAAAAAAGAAAAGTGAAATTAAAGTAAGACAACTCTGCTAAGACTCAAGCTAAACTGCTTTTAAGTGCAGTTTTAGTCTCTGTTTGAACAAAAGTGTTTCACACAATGTAAAATACTAAGAACTTTGTACATTGTTTCAAAACAGAAGTGTCTCACAGGCATATAGAATCTTTACAAAATCTCATAACAGCCATCTATTATAAATGTGTTGCCTTCACACAGCCTAATATTAGAGCAAATCAAGCTTTTAAATTCAGGTTACAATATCAGAAGTAAAAAGTAGATTTATGGCTTATGTCATCTCCCATTTTCGTTCTGAAAATACCTTAAAATAATATATTCCAGAATCATGGCAGCTAACGGAATGTCACAAAAATTATTCTTTAACTGTTTTTCTGAATTCACTTATCGTTCCTGTCAGTGGAAGTCATAAACAAGACATCACTTTCACAGGTGTGGAAATTTCAGTCTATATGCTCCAGTTGGTTGTGACATGATTTGATATCTTACTGAAGGTGCCGTTTTCTGTATTGCTATATATTGAAAACTCCCAGAGGCTCCGACAGCTCAACCAGAATCAGCAGGTCTTTATTGCGCTTTGTTTGAGCAAATCAACAGTTCAGTCATTGTATCGCCGCAGCTCCTCCAGAGGTTTAATGTTATTTCTTCTTCCTGTACGAATATTACATGCATCGCCTCACAGCCTGAGATGCTTTTCTTTCTGTGTAGCTCTACAGTAGACTGTTATTCTTTTCTGAGATCTGTAACCAGATGATATCCATGGGTCCATAGAGGGCACTTACTTATGACCAATATATTGCTAGACTGTATATATTGCATTGTGACTCACTTTGGGAGGCCTGCAGTGATCATTTGGGTCAAATTTCCACCACTTAAAAAATGATGACCTCTCCAAAGATCATCGAATCAGATCAGCTGGTGTTATTATGGACATTTTTTGCTGTGACAGAATTCAAGTGATTCAAAGTGACTGCAGACAGGCAGAAGACCACTTGGACCAAAGTGGTCCGTTTTGAATCTAAGAGTGTCTTTTTATTTAAAATGGTATTTCCCGCATAGACATTTTGAGTGAAAAGAAGAAACAGAAAAAGAAAGGGTAACACTTTAGGGAACACATATCCACTATTAACTACTTTTCCCTCAAAAAAATTTGCCGCATATTGATACTAAGTAAGTTAGTTAGTTCTTGTAGTAGTTGTTGTAACGAATCAGCTCATGGGAAATATGAATAATTAATCATAACTAGTTATAATTAATTATGAATATTTCAGATCCGCTGTAGATATTTAGCTGACCTCTCAGGGTCAACTGTCTTGTCAATTCTAAGAACGTTAATTTCCTGGTTAAGGGAAATAACTTCCTTACTGTACAATTCTACAAAAGCTTTTAGCATAAATCTGCATGATTAAGTGACTCCAGTTATGAGCAAACAATGAACCACGTCAAGTGTGATACAAGTAAGGTTTTATTAACCACATAAACACTTAAACTAGTCTAACATACTACATAAACACATAAACTGGTCTAACATACACATACACACACACACACACGCATACAGTTGGTATAGGAAAGGGTTAAAGCTTAACTCAGTACAGAGAAGAGAAATAAGGAATGAAATTATAGAACCATTTGCATGTTCAGCAGATCTGCCCGAGGGAAACATCAGATTCTTAGTTCAAACACACCTTTGTAAAAAGGTGCAAATGATACCTAATGTATCAATTAATAAGACTAAGTTTGATACTTGCAAGTCTCGTCTGTCTGAAAGAGAGGTTTGATGTAAACTGAAGTTTCCAGTTGATCTTTGCTGAATTTGGGTCGATGAAAAGAACCAGTTTTGAGTCAGAGAATCTTGATTAATGGAAAGGTTGAGGCCGAAGCCTGGCACGTAACTTAGGATGTTCTGGAGCGTTGGAACTCACATCTTATCGAAACCTAACAGAACCACCGACTGGGAGGGTCCCTGGAGTGGGGCCTTTAAGGTCGGAGAAGATCCCTGCCTCTCACGATGGGCTTGTCCAATGAGAAAGATGGAAAATCCGAGCGGGAGGTGGCAATTGCTGGAGGGCTTTATGACCCTTTGTCTCTAAGCATGGTAATTTGCAAATGGACTTGAGTCGAAATTACTAAAGATTCTCAGGACACTAATATATATTGCCTATGTACCAACATATAATATACAATCTTGTTTAGATCATAAGAAGGCGAATTCATAGATACTAAACAAGGTAGGATTACATATAGTGAAAGGATGACAGGAATGGGTTCCCTCATAAGCATGCCTAAAATAGTATAAAAATATCAAAGACAACATACACCATGAACTGAAGGATACACTGTTCATTCAAAGAAAGGTTTCCTATGAATTAATTAGAGAACAGACCATTTCTCTGGGCATTGCCTCTTGCTTATGGACATTTTCCTGTTGTACATTCCATGAGTCGTAAACGTATCTGGGTCAGGGTTGCCATGGTTAACAGGGTCGGGGGTGTTACGCCTTTTCAGGGGGGAAGGGTCTATAGGGTCTCTATGGCTTGTTAACTGAGGGGTGTTACAGAGTATTTGTTAAATCTACTAGAGGGCTTAATCTAGGGCTTATAAAATTTACAAATATATATGTGTGTTGATGGGTCCAGACGCTCATTGTGTTTATTTTTGTTTTTGTGTGGTTAGGTGTCAAGGGATCTAAAACACAAGAGATAAATACAAAACATGCAGAATAAGGCATTCATATGTGATTTATAAATACTAATAAACAGCCAATATGCTAGTTACACATAACCTTGACCTTGGCTTCATAATATGCATTTAATGACTTCTGGCATCTTCATGCTAATAAGCAACAAGTTAATAGTGAATAGTGTTCCATAATCTAATGTGTCCCCAAAGAAAGATCAACTTCTCACGTAAGCATACAAATAAAAATGTAGAAATCCACTCACACTGTTTTCACTGATTCTTCTGGAGGTGAAATGTTAACTTGTGATTTACTATATTTGAACAACCCTGAGGACTTGTGAAAAATTCTCTCTTCAGGAAAATGTAATTCTCTGAAATTAAAACAAATAGTACATGTGAACATAATGCAATCTAATGGCGTGTGAATCTGATGTAACCCTCAGCAAACAATAAATTAACAGACTTGGTCACAGTGAGGAATGCTAATCACCTGTACCATTCAGTGTGCATATATGCTAATCAGTGTATCTCCATTTTCACTATTTTCCCTGGACTCTAAAAGTCAATCTTTGTATATAGGTAAAAAGAAAATAGTAAATAGTGAAAAACATTTTGGCTCCATCAAGATGTAAATGTTAAAGTCCCCATGAAATCAAAATTAAAGCTTTTTTGGGTGTTAGAATCAATATGTTAGTCTTAAGGTTATCTATAAGGCAGTGTGCGCCAAAACAGTGACAAAATTCGCATTTAGAAGATATAAGCATTCAAAGCTTTCAGTTCGTCACTTCCGCCAAAATGGCTCAACGATTTTTTTGACGTCACATCATACTTCAGCTTCTCATCAAACTTTCTGTCCAATCAAATGCTCTCTAGAATCCGAAGCGCCCATCCCCTATACTATAAAATAGATGCTGAAGCCGCTGATGAAATCGGTCACTTGTCCACAGAATTAGTATTTTCTGTACAGTGAATGGCACGTAGTGCACTATATAGGGGACAGGGAACGATTCAAACAGTGTAAATATGCTTTCCATTGAGGAAAAAAAGAAGTCTGGTTTCGCGCTGTGTCATGCTAACCACCACACCGCACACACACTCTGCTCCGGTCCAGAGACACGATAGCACGGAGCGGATCACATGCGCGAGTCGGCGCAGACCACAAAATGTATCGGAGCTATTTGAATTCTACTCAGAATGCTATATTTTATAGCAATATGGATGATATTGTGGCTGGCATGCCCTGTCAAATGCGGCTTTACGGAGCTCAACGGTTCTAAACGCCTCTGGCCCAAGCTGTGATATAAACGAATGCTATTGGCTATTTTAAAAAGGGGCGGGGCTGCTTGATATGTTCCGCCCTGTTTTCCTGTTTCAGTTAAAATGACGTCAACACATAGAGTAATGCTGCGTGTTTCTAAGCATTTCAGGGGACCTTTAAATATGAGTATTTTAGCATTAATTAGCTGTGAATTGTGTCTTCACCCAAATGTTTCAGTCAACTCTCTGTCCCACAGGATTCCACCCAACGTGCGGGACATTGTGTACTGCACAGGCGTTTCTCTGATGGATGAGGATGTGTGGGAGTTTATCTGGATGAAGTTTCACTCCTCTACAGCCATCTCTGAGAAGAAGGTTCTGTTGGAGGCCTTGACCTGCAGTGACAACATCTTCCTGCTCAACAGGTCAGTCGACCTCATTAACAATGACGAAGCAATGAAATTCAAATAACAAGCTGCTGTAGCATGACACGTTTATCAGTCGGTTTCAGATGAAAGTTTTAGCTTCTTTTTAGCTTGGAATCTTAGTACAACCGGCCTCTTCATTCAGTTTTTCATTATTTTTGGGGGGCTTTCTGCCATTTTATTTGAGAGCAGGTGTCTGGAGGTCTCTGGAGCATGTATTGCAGTCCTCTGACTATAACGCACTCGTTAATTTGTAGTCTACTGTACCTCATGAAGCAATCCGATTCAGACCTTTCCTCCACATCAGGTCACTCACACCAGCAGAGCTGCACTCACTCCTCTGAGCTTTCCCCACAAGTCTCCAATGTGTCTTAAATCCTCTCCCAACTCAATAGCAGGATGAGGACGGTGACGGATTACACCCTGTCCAGTCCAGACGAGGATCTCAGAGCCCACACATATTCTAAAGCAGTTCTCTGAGGATTCACTGCGGGTTCGACATCTCCATTTATTCGGTTGCATTTGGTCATTGTTTTCTGGTTGCACTGAAAGAAAAAAATATTCCCATATAAAGAGACCCAACATGACCCCTCTCTGCAGTGAGTGTTCAGCACTCAACAGGCTGATTCCCGTGGGATGGCTTCAGAGTGAGTCTGTTGAGAGGGATGTGGTTTTAACTGTAAAATTTTGTAAAAACGCTACGGAAAAAAACTGTTTAATAGGTTAACAGTAAGCTCCCGTACTATATACAGGGAAAACTGTAAAATATCTAACCAGACATTTCATGTAATTTTACAGTAAAATGCTGTTAATTTGACAGTTTTTAGAAGTAAAAATAACAAATCAATGTATAATTTACAGTCAAAAACTGTAAACTGATATTCCCAGAATTCCTTGCATGACACTCCACATTTGAAAGTATTTTGTTTAAATAATCATGTTTTTTAAATAGTTTTTGTTATTAGTTATGTATATTTGGGCTTTGTTACATCTTCTGTTGTTTAATGAAAGTTTAATGCATTATTTAAATATCATGTGTGTTACCATGATGGTGTTTTGTGTTTGCATGAATCACTCTGTGCACCTTCTATATATTAGTATATATAGCCAGCATTCCCTTCAACCAGTCAGCTTATAGGGTTCTGTTTGGATGTTAGGGATATGCTTAAGTTTGATATTAAAGCTTAAAATTTTGTTTTAGCAGTAGTTATTGTTGTTGTTGAACTTAAGAGGAGGGTCGAATTTAAGTAAAGACCAAAGGCCCCTGACAAGTCCATGCCATGACAATATAATATGGCCTTGGACCATCGAGTGTTGAGTCCAAGACCATAATATCACTGTCTTGTTCTTGTTTTGGTCATGAGAGAATGTTGATTAGTAAAATCCTTGTCACCTTATGATGGTAGTTGGTTTTATTTGGTTTCTAAGTGACTGAAGCAGATCATTAAAGGCCATTAGCTGGTTCAATCTTGTCTAGGTGGTTGATCAGCTGGACCAAAAGCCAAGTCAGCATGGTTAGAGCTGCTAGACCAGGGATTCTCAGCTGACCTACAGCTGAAAAGTCCATTGTCCTACAAAATGTATGTCTGACCTTGATCAAACTCTCCTATCTGTAACTTTATAGTAATCTTAAAGAACTTGTTTAGCTTATTCAGGGTGTCTTTGATTATGGTTTAAGCTAAACTCTGTAGGAAAGTAGACATCTTGGGTCAGAGTTGAGATCCCCTGTGCTGGACCAACTTGGCCTGGTAGTTTGGAGTGGATAGTCATTTTTCAAGACCATAAAATAGTGCGAGAGCAGCGGTAGTGATGTGGTGGTGTTGAAAGTGCCAGAAATCATTGTTAGAAAAACATAGGAGTTGGCAACACTCATGGGCTAATTAGAAACTGTCACCTAGTGCTACAATGCATAGCATTAGCGGGATGTGATAGCCACATCGATGTGTGAAGAACCTGTAACTGAATTTATATCAGCTCAAAGAAAAAACGTCTCTAGGTTACGTATGTAACCATGGTTCCCCGAGGGAACGAGACGCTACGTCGAGATCGCTTTGGGAACGCCCTTGCGTGACCGCGTTCTGAAGCACGTGTCAAATCTGTCCAATGGAGCAGCGAGACGTCACAAGCAGGGTGACGTAAGCACCAGAAAGCATAAAGTGCATCCGGCCGGGCGCAAACCAGGCTTAGGAAAGGGGGGGGGGGGGACGATGAAGTAGCACCTGCAGGGATGCAGGGAGTATGGCAAAGATACGCAGAGGAACCATGGTTACATACGTAACCTAGAGACGTTCCCCTTCAGGAACTCGAGCTGCGTTGAGATCGCTTTGGGAACGAGAATACCCACTGCGCCATACTACCAAGTCCCTGCCTGTGTGTGTATCCTATGAGCACATCATGAAGAGGGAACTTGGGAACCTGGGGTAGATGCCAGGTCTAGGTTGTAAAAGCGGACAAAAGTGTGCGGAGAGGACCAGCTGCAGGGTTATCTCCCTCCACTCTGAAGGTATACGTGGCGGCCTTAGCTTCTTACCACGCCCTTCTGGGCGGTCAATCATTGGGAAGACACCCACTTGAGGACCGCCGCAGCACAAATGTCCTGCAAGGCCACACCCAAGCTGAAAGCCTTGGAGGCCACCATACTCCTGGTCGAGTGCACTCTGATCCCCATATGTGGCGGGAGGCCAGAGGACTCGTAGGCTATTGAGATGGCCTCGACCACCCACCTACTCATAGTTTGCTTGGTCGCCGGAAATCCGTTCTTTGGCGGACCAAAACAAACATCTGATCTGCCTTACGCCACGGGGCAGCTCTGTGTGCGTAAGCATCCAGTGCTCAAACTGGACAGAGCAGATTAAGCTTTTCTTGGCCTACTTCCTGGTACGGAGGAGGACAGAATGCCTGAAGTACTATGGGCCCTGGTGAAGAAGTGGTCACCTTAGGGACATACCCGGCCCTCGGGTAAAGGATTGCCCTAACCATGCCTGGAGCAAATTCTAGGCACGAAACAGAAAGTGCCTGAAGATCCCCTATCCTTTTTAGTGAGGAAATAGCGAGGAGGAAGATGGTCTTGAGCGTGAGCAACTTGACCGAACTTCTTCTATGGTTTCAAAGGGGGCATTGCATGAGCCCTCCTGAACCACAGCCAGGTCCCATGAGGGCGCCTTGGTGTGCTGTACCGGCCTCAGCCTCAGGGTGCCACGGAGGACACGAGTGGCAAGTGGGTGTCTTCCCAATGATTGACCGCTGAACTTGCCTATAACCAGAAGTGCGTGGCCCACGTATACCTTCGAGTTGAGTGGATCAACCCTGCAGAGAATCGGGCCTGCAGGAACTCCAGTACTGTACCAACTGTGCAGTTAGCTGGGTCAAGCTGACGGTCTCTACACCAGGAAGTGAAAGGTTTCCACTTCAAGGCGAACTGTTTCCTAGTGGCGGGAGCTCTGGACTGGAGTATAGTCTCAACAACCTCATTTGAGAGACCAGATGCTAGGAGCTGTGCCCCCTCGGGGGCCACGTCCACAACTTCCATAACTCCAGGCGGGGGTGAAGAATGGCACCCCCCGCCTAAGAGAGGAGGTCCCTCCTAATCGGAATCTCCAGCGGAGAGCCATCGAGGAGGGACACCAAGTCCGAGAACCAGCTTGTACAAGGGGCGCGAACGCAGACCTCCTGCCGGTTGATTTAGGAGACCACCGATGTGTTGTCTGTGCAGACAAGCACATGATGTCCCCTTAGGTCTTGAAGGAAGTGTGTCAGAGCTTGAAACATGGTCAGCATCTCCAGGCAGTTGATGTGCCTAGAGAGATGATGGCCTTCCCACAGACCCGGGGCAGAGCGGCCACTCATGACCGCTCCCCAGCCCGTGAGAGAGGCATCTGTCGTTAGCGTTACAAGACGACAAGGAGCCCCTAACATTGTGCCTTGAACTAGGAACCAACATTTCTTCCACATGTTCAAGGCACGTAAGCATCGCCGCGTGACCTTGATCATGCGAAGCGGATTCCCCCTCGGGGAAAATCCCTTGGTTCTGAGCCGCCACTGTAAGGGTCTCATGTACAGCATGCCAAAGGTATCACGTTGGACTCTGCTGCCATCAGGCCCAACAGCCTCTGAAACTGTTTGACAGTGAGTGACTGGCCTTCTCTCACTCTCGTGACTGTCGTGAGGATTGACTCGATTCGAGCAGGAGACAGACGTGCCTGCATCGATGTTGAGTCCCACACCACGCCTAAATTAGTGGTTCTCTGTAGTGGAGAAAGCACACCTTTATTGGTGTTTAGTCTTAACCCCAGCTCTCTCATATGGGCGAGGACGACATCTCGATGCCGAGCCGCCATCTGCTTTGATTGAGCTAGTATTAACCAATCGTTGATGTAATTGAGTATGCAGATGCCCTGGTGTCGCAGAGGAGCCAGAGCAGCATCCACACACTTCGTGAAAGTACGGGGTGAGAGTGCTAGGTCGAAGGGAAGGACCCGATATTGGTATGCTTTGCTCCTGAAAGCAAACCTCAGGAACTTCCAGTGTTGAGGGAGGATGGAAACATGGAAATAAGCGTCTCTGAGATCTATCGTAACAATTCAGTCCTCGGACTGGATCTGAGATACTATCTGCTTGATAGTGAGCATCTTGAACCGAAGCCGTTTGATAGCGCGGTTCAGAAGATGGAGATCTAAGATCGGACGCAACCCCCCATCCTTCTTCGGAGCGATGAAGTAACGGCTGTAGAACCCGGACGCTCTCGAGAGAGGAGGAACACGTTCTATGGCCCCCTTCCTCAAGAGAGTATCTACTTCTTGTTCCATTACCAGAGCCTGCTCGTGGCCCACTAGTGTGGGGATGACCCCGTTGAAACAAGGCGGACGAGAACCGAACTGGATTCTGTAACCTTTCTCTACAATCTGCAGGACCCATTTTGAGATATTTGGTAGAAGTTTCCACGCTACCAGAAAATCTACTAAGGGAACCAGCCTCTCGAGGCTGGCCTCTGGTGTTATTAGAGGAGCCAGTTCGGTGCCCTGAAGCGGATGACCGGCAGGGAACGACCGACCTGACTGCTGTAGCACCCTCACTTGAGGGGGCGAGCTCTCCCGTGCCGTACCGTTGCCGGGCGGCAGCTGGGAATTTCACTCGTCGGAGCTCACTGAGCCCTGAAGCACCGAGGTGGCAGCGGTATCAATGAACCTCCGTGAGGGCACTGAGGGAACAACCGACCTGACTGCTGTAGCACCCTCACTTGAGTGGGCGATCTCTCCCGTGCCGTACCGTTGCTGGGCGGCAGCTGGGAATTTCGCTCGTCGGAGCTCACTGAGCCCTGAAGCACCGAGGTGGCAGGGGTATCAATGAACCTCCGTGAGGGCACTGAGGGAACAACCGACCTGACTGCTGTAGCACCCTCACTTGAGGGGGCGAGCTCTCCCGTGCCGTACCGTTGCCGGGCGGCAGCTGGGATTTTCACTCGTCCTTAAGCACCGAGGGTGGCAGGGGTATCAATAAGCCTCCGTGAGGGCACTGAGGAGGATTGGGCACCGTATACTGAGGTGTTATCCTTTCCTCTCCAGTTGGGCTGCCCTCAGGGACCTGACAATGGTAGGACCATTTCGCCGATGTCCTCTTAGACAAATAACGGTCCGCAGATCCGTTTTCGGTCTAGAAGACCCCAACTGAGAGCATCGCCCCGACCCCCGATCTTTCTGTGGAGGGTTGCGGGTTGCAACGCTCTGTTTTTGAGACTGGCGATATGAGGAGTTTGATGGCTTGGGCTGCTCCCGCTCAGCAGCTCCACCTCTGAGCAGGTCAGCCTGGTATGCCTGCAACACCGCCATAGTGTGCCTGACCTGCCGCCGTATAAGCTTTCCCAACCAGACTCGATGTAAGCCTAACGGGCCTGGTGGGAAGCTTCGGGGCCTTCAGGGACGATGCTGAGGATGGGGAGAGATAGCTCGCAAGCGTCTGCTCCACCACTGGCATCGCTCCATATCCCTTATCATTCAGCCCCACGATGTTCTTTTGAATAATTCGAGACTGTGGGGCTGTAATACGGGGTGAGTATGGTTTCTCCCACGATCTTGACAGCTCAGCATGGAGATCGGGAAAAAACGGCAGGCCCCGTTTTGAAGGCTGTGATCTGGATTCAGAACATGTTCGTCTAATTATTTTTAGGACGAGCGTCTGTTTCTAGGCTGGCCAAACGATATTTTATTTTGGCGAATGCTCGAAACACACCCCATAATCACGAATCACACCTCATACGCGAGGGACTGTGGTGGCGAGTCCACAGTCTCCTCTGTCTCGACACTCATCACATCCACCTCCTCGGAGGAAGATAGATGAAGCGTCTGGCTCTCTCTCCGGGGGGGAAGAAACTGCAGCGCGAGCTTCCGATCCCTGAGAGGGAGCCGTAGATCTAGCGGGTGAGGACCGAGATAAGGACAAGAGGGGGCCTGTCTCGATTCCCCTCTGCTAATCCACGCCGCGATCCCCACGCAACAGTCTGCGTTGCTTCGGCAACAGCGGGACCATCTGCCAGTGCGGACGCAGCCTGGGCTGCTCTCATCAAACACAGCGCAGGCGAGAGCGGAGCCGTGCGCGCGAGAGCGGAGCGTGCGCAGCGAGAGCTCGCAGTGATGACAATCAGCTGCTCGAAAGTTGACCGTGCATGCTCCGCTCCTAAACAAACGACACACAAATCGTGTGTATCCTCCGCCGCCAGATATCGTGGACAGGGAGAAACACAGCGTTTGTAATGCCGTTCGCTCGCCATAGACTTTCTCATTGTTTTATAATATATGAGTGCTTGTGCGGACAGACAACAGGAAATAGACAGACACATACACAGAGCGCTCCTGAAGAGCAGAAGCTGCGGGTTTGCGCCCGGCCGTGATGCGCTTTTATGCTTTCTGGTCCTTACGCAGCTCGAGTTCCTGAAGGGGAACTGCAGCTGTTGACTGTCCTCTGAGAGTTTTTAACACTGTTAATATGGAGTTCTGGACTTCTATGCATCCATTTTATTAATGAATTCCCATGAAATAAAGGTGTTTGTCATCACTATTCAGAGTGCAGGTAGCGCCTTATGAGTCATTGTTGTCTAGAGAGGATTTGGTGTTGCTTTATATGCTTAAAATATCTCTCATACCTGAAATTTGTCCTGGTGCCACATAGGATTTCTGAAATATTTGCAGCATTCAGGCGTTCACCTTTGCTCTAGTGTTGGAGAGTGGAGAGGACCTCTAGCAGCAGTTCATTGATTTCAGCCACACTTAAATTTCACACAGCATGCACAAGCAAAGCCCCCCCGTCCCAGATGAGCAGCATGTGTGTGTGTGTTTGTGATATTTAATCTACCGCCAGAAAATGTCCGTGTTTTGGAGTGAGCTAGTAAGTGTCTGCGGATGAGTGTATGGAGTCCTCTCTGTAATATTGATTTTTATGGCATGAAGTGATGGCATCTCCTTCCTCTAAATGTTTTTACTTCTTTCTGATGATGTATGTTGTGATCAATTGCAGAAAATAATTCTCTCCACTACTGCAATGTGGTGTGTGTGGTGGGTTGTGTGTGTGGGGTGTGTGTGTGTTTTAGCTGATCTCACTTCCGCTCTGACTGCTAACCTACAGATGATCCTGCAGCCTTAGAGACTGAAATCTCAGTAAAAGGAAAAAAAGTTCAGTTCAAGTACATTGTATTGTGGGATACAGTATTCCATGCTGTGTGCTCTGCTCTGGTTATATACCACATTGTGGTAAATGTAATAGCTATACTTTGCTTATAGAAAATATACATACTGTGCACAGTGTACTTAAGACAGTAATATGCTAGTATGCTAATCTAAACATGCTAATCTTTACGGTTGCTTTATAAGCCATGGAAAAAAAAAAGTAATGCTATGCTGACAATGTCCTGCTAGAATTCAATTACACAAGTCCAATATCAGAATTTCCAAGTGTTAATTTAAAAAGAAAAAAAAGGTGATGAGAATGAGCACCGCAAAAGAAACTGTTCTGAAATCTTGTTTGCACTTGTCCTTAGAGGAAGCAGGAGATGTCAGGTTTGCGAGCTGTGAAGCTGCTGTCCGCACACAGATGTGAGTTTTGTCGGCGTGGCAATAATCTCCAGGGTTTTTGTGAAAAAGTGCTACAAGTGACTCGGCGACACATGAAGTCAAAAGCCCAGAAAAGCGGTTGAACTGAAATAAGAGACCAAAAAACAGCGAAGCAATTACTCCACATGTTTTTGCAAATTGAAACTTGTGCACCGTGGCAGCGTCTTTATGAGAAACATCTAATTTCCTATTTCTTCCTTTTTCATCTACTTGACATTTCGCACCAATTTGAAGCGAATGGGTCTATCTGCATTTGATTTGGGCTTTTCAGGTTAATTACATTTTGAAGACGCCGACTCACAGTCTTAAAATATATTTGAATTTACTCGTGTTTCGCCAGGCCTGTCAGTGGCTGTCTTTGCTGAAAACAGCGAAGAATAATGTCTTTTGTATTTCTGAATTACTGAAGCTTAAAACTAGCTTAGAAAAACTGATTAGAAAGGCTTAATTGGAACAGACAAGATAATGTGCATGATAATAGCCATATCAGTCAAATAGCAGCCAGTAATAAGCCAAGTTTTGTATTTTAGACCAAGTTCTTCCAAGCATAAGAGCACAACTAATGAAGTATATCATTTATTTTCAGTTTATTGAAATGGTTTTGATTATTTTCTGTAACCGTAAGGTTATGAAGTACTTCATTGTTTATTGATCACTTTACTGATATTTATCACTTTACCACATTCTTTCAAAATTAACCCTCTGCTAAGCTCCGCCCACTTTGTTCGTTTATCATTCCAGAGGATTGCAACTTTCATGGTGTTCGTGAAGTGATAAAAATTAACATTTTCAGAATAAAATCTTAAAAAAAAAGTTTTAAAGTCTACATCATGGCCACATTACCAATTCATTTAAAAAAATGCAGGGGCCCTTGTCAATTATTCCTCACTCATAGTTTATCTCCCATTTATTTGTCTTGTCCACAGGCTCCTGAATCTGTCCCTCACCTCTGACCTGGTGCCGGATCAGGACGTGATCGATGTCATCATACATGTGGGCCGCAATCCGCTGGGAAGACATTTAGCATGGAGATATTTCCGCGAGAAGTGGGACATCTTGAATTCCAGGTGAATGTGGCTTCATTCATTTCTGTTTATCAGTGGTTTTAACCTTCCTCTCAGTCCCTGATATGAATTTCACATTCGCACGCTCGTAATGTATTTATTTGTGAATGTTATTTCTTGTTTGTGTTTGGAGGACCAGAGAGCATTATGGGAAATATCTATTGGTGTTTGTTTTGCTTGTGGTGCTCCAGTGTTTTTAATAACAGTGTCTCTCATTGGCAGGTATGGAGAAGCCTTATTTGTGAACTCAAAATTAATCAGCGGTGTGACAGAGTTTCTCAACACTGAGGCTGAGTTGAATGAGGTGAGGCTGAACTTTTACATCATCCTGAGGCTAGAGGTACTCCTCTAATCAAACTAAAACAGTAATCTTCATGGAACATTAATACTTACAAACAAACTCTGGTCAGCAAATTATTGAGATGGAAAATGAGCAAAAGTAAACTCTGAAGACTCTGGACCGTTCCGCTGGGTTATTTCCTCATTGTAACTGCTTAACCTTATTACAGGAAATGGAACGTATATTCACTTATTCAGCTTCAGTCCCAGAGGACACAGACTGCTGATGCTTCTCACTGCAGCGCAGCACTTTCACATCCAGCTGACTTCGCCTTCCACGATTTATCATTCATACAGAGATAATATGAAGCCCCTCAGTGTTTTCTTAAACAGAGCATTAGCATACTGTCATTGACAATCAGCTGCTGCCAGAGCACTTCATCCACAGATTCACGAACGATCAGCGCTACATTTAATACCAGTGGTTTGGAATGATCCTTTTACTTCTTTTGGAAGTTTCTATGAATGAACAGCAATTTTGAAATTGCCAAAATTGGACCAAAGGAGCAGCTTGAATCCTGAATCCCAGTGCATGTTCATTCACGTAGTCTTCATGACCTCAGGAATTGAGAATCGATTTCATAGCATGTTATTTGATCATTTGAGGTTTTAGATTAGATTTTTATGCCTTTAATTAATGTTAGAGGCTAGCAGATACCCAAGGGTCCTTCCCTTCCAGAAAAACATCAACACCGATTATTCTGTTTACTTCCAATGCATTCCCACACCTCATTATCATAAACATCATTGTCGTCTGCTAAATTACATGTCAGGCATTTGCATGAGAATGCATCGTATATTCATCATATTTACTCTCTACATCTGATACATCAAGACAAAATACGATGATAATGTTAATGAAAATTGTTTATTTTCTCCTCAGCTGAAAGAGTTCATCCTCACCAGCGGGGGAGGGTCAGCATCTGCGTTTGCTCGAGCTGTTGAGATCGTTCAAGCTAATGTAAAATGGCACATCCTGTTCCAACAACAGTTTTACCGGTGGCTGCGGAAAGCTCCTGACGGTTAATGCAACATTAAGCATGGAGCCCACTATTAGCATGGAAACTTATGGCCAGTGAGGTGGGGAGATGTAAGCGAGAACTAAAAAACGAAAAAACTATACTGGACTACGAGAATCAGCAAAATTGAGCTTTTGTTTCCCTGCTGTTTTTGAAATGACCAGGCCCTCACAGACCAGGAAGTAATGAATGGCTGAAAAAAACACTGAAGGAATCAACGGAAATTGCATGGTGGCGTACGTCGGTAGCGACAGACGATTTACATTCCATTTCCCCTCGTACTTTGCATGAAAATCATTTCCTTCTTGCCGTCATTCTGTTTGCTGAAGTTTGACCTTTTTCTGAGTCCCAAGACGATCGGATTTGCTTTGAAGACCAGATGACGGTACAAAGAGATTGCTCTTCGGTATATATAAACACAATTTAGATTAAGCACAACGACGTGACAATCAGTGTTTTGATTGGAACAGGACGAGGAGGACAAAGAGAAGTATTCATGTAGCCTTTTCCCTCTCCAAAGCCATAAAGAGGAGCAGACTGAATTTTATCTCTTGTACAGATGGTGTTTATTGTTTGATCAATTGACGGCACTCAACGGGCATCAGAAGAGGGAATCTTCTAGTCAACGTTTGGAGGGTTTTCTGCAGGTCCTGACTGGAGCGGTCATGGTCGAACCTGAAGGTGTCTTGGATCATTTGCATTTTCATAGTGTTACTCTTTGCTCTCCAGTTTTGGAGGGCATGTCCTTGAATATGGTATGTTTGTTTTAAGTGGAAAAAATAATCAGCGTGTCGATATTTTCATGTATGAATCATTGATTCGCTGGAAGGAGGTCAACGCAGTGCTGCGATGTTATCTTTATGAGTCGTGGATAATGTGAGCTTCTGAAATGTATGGTTGTCATGGATACCAATTATAAAGGTTTTCATAGTTTTATCCTTGTTTTGTTTTTTTAACATGGACATGAATGGCTAAACGTGCAGTATTGAAAATGATGTCGTGTTTGGATAATACGCAAGGTTCTGTAAGTTTGTCTTGTTTTCCAGTAAGAATATAAAAAAAACTATATCTATATATATATGGATATATATATATTATTATATTGTATATAATATATATATATATATATTAAATATATATATATATAGTTAATCCTTAAGCAAGACAAATTTACATTTGAGCAAAGTTGTGTAATATATTGCTTTTCAAGAGTATATATCTTGATTTTTATTTGTTTTTCTTACTCAGATTGTTGTCCTTTATTTTTTTAGCATCTGTCTGTGCCATTTTGCTTCTCAGGTATGTACTTGTTTTAATATGTCCCCCTATGACCAATCTAATAGCTATAATAAAAGGGGGGGGGGGGGGGGGGGGGGGGGGGGGGGGGGGTGTGGTTTATGGCTAAAACGATGTATAGAAATTGCTAAATGTGACATGGCACGATATTTACTCATATTCCACAAAAAAAAGTTTTTTTAACATATTATCTTCCCAACAAAAAAAATAGCCAATCATCAGCCAGTCGGTCATCCTGGTTGATATATTGGTCCATCACTACTGTATATGACTCTCAGGCTTGGGCACAATTCAGAATTTAAGATCTTGAAGAATTACAAAGACATTAGAGGGAATTCATTAGTTCATTAGAGAATTCACACAAGGTTTGCGACAAAATATAAATAATTACATCATTAATTTGAACTAATCACTCATATTTATTCCCTGAATACATTTACTCGATTGATTATTATGACTTATATGATTATTATGACAACTTATTTTTCTAAATTAAGTTCAGTACATTCAAAACAATTAACACGGCTAACATCAAAATGTGAATATATTGATTATATATTAAACTCATTTTGAAAAGCCACCAATTAGTATTTTTATTAATTCTGTGAAGATTTTTCTGCACTAGAATGATGTGAAATATATTGTTAGCAACATAATTATAATATAATATGAACCACACAAATGGGAAGCCATACATAACCATATAATATTCTAATTTCTAAAAAAGAAATTGTTAGTACCTCTTGTGAGTAAGGTACATTTGTAATACTGTTTCTTTTTAGAACGACAATACAAGCTCATCATAGTTTATTTCTGCATCCTCTTGCTACCACCTCGATTCAAATTCAAATGCAAAATCAGAAACTGAATTGGAATTTAAAATGCATTCTAAATTCAGTTCTGAATGGTGCACAACCCTCGTGACTTCAGAGCCCATTAATAGTCTCTTGTGTCCAGTTGGCAGTGTGGATCTCTCGAGGAATAAAACTGGGGTACATAGGCCACTTTTCAAACGACTAGCTGGGTATTAAATGAAATCCCCATGCAAGACCCTATAAAGTTGTAGTATATATCCTATTGAATAAATAAAGCAGAATGATCCAACATACATTTCCAGCCGTTTTATTTTCCTCCTTCCATGTTGTATTTGACGTAAAGCTCTCTTTTGTTTCTAAATTAGAGATAATATCCTCTGTGTTTTGAGCAGAGCTGCTTAGAGATTTTAATGCTTACAATAAATTATTTTGTACAGTAATGCATCCTGGTCTAACTGTGCCTGTTATTGAGAGCTTCCTCCATCCAGAGCTACGCTGCCTATGCTGCTTCAATGCTTAATTTCAGTCTATGGGGCCAAGCATCAAAGGTATTTGGTTAGTTAAATTACAGTCAATCTCTATAGTGCCACCAACAGCTCAATTACCACTCATTTATCTGCTTTCAAACCTCTTATTCCTATTATTATAGATATAAAATTATGTTAATTTCCACCCAGAAGGTTGTCCATTATCTTGGATTGATGGTTTGTTACTGCTTCTCTTACAAACTTAGTAAAGGCTTCACAAAATTGCAACTATATTGAAAATCTAGCTGATATTATGCTGCAGATTAGCAGATAAATATGCTGATTTTTTCCATGTTGTGGCTCATAACCAATAAATGGCTGACATTATAAATCTATACTACTTTGTTACAAAAAGAAAATTAAAACAAATTAAAATGTAACATTATTTTTTTTAATTAAGTCTAGCAAGTGAATTAAGGTATTACAACATGATGATGTACATTATTATAGATGGATAAATAGAAAAAGTACTTATATAATAAAGGAGGAATCTGAATGATTAGACCGGTATTATACAGGAGAGTTTGGGAGTGTGGTCTGAATTTACTGTGCATTTCAAAGTAAAACTAATAAATGTACTTCTTGCAAGAAATGAACAACTCGTGCAGTATATAGCCTACTGTATATCAGGGCTGGGTATTGTTGTCTGCCTCACAATATAATACATTAGACAAGACATCGTATGATAACTATATAAATTATACTACAGTAAGTACAGATATATATGAGTATAATACAATTTTTTTTGTACTTTATGGCCAATAATGAAAAATTATTTGTTCCCTGAGGAGACTCTAAACCCCTTGTGGTATGTGAACGAGAAAAACAAGTTTGTCTGTGTATCTGTCCAATTCCTATGAATCCACAATCATAATTTGTTAGATGGCAAATTGCTTTTAGTTTTTAATTAGTGCTATTTTTTGCCTGAAAACAATACCCTCCCGCCCCCCCCCCACACACCCACACACACAGCCAATAAATAACTAAATAAGAAAGCTTTTCACACAGGAGTAGCCCGTTGGATTCACCACAATATAACTCACATGAATGAATTCATCTAGCCCTTTTTTTTTCTGTGTAACCATATTAATACTGAAGACATTCAGACTTAAAATAAGACTCCAGTGTGTTCCTCCACAGCTGGATTCCCATTCTGTGGGCTTCACCTCATCTACCGGCTCGTCCATTTCCATGTGCACTTCATCAAGAGCATCATCAAGAGACTTCTGCATTTACATTTATTCATTCAGCATATATTTTTTATCCAAAGTGACTTACAAATGAGGTACATCACAGGTCTTGCTGCTGTTTGACCTTCTGCTCTAAGCACCTGCTCATTTTACTCTGAGGAGCATCACAAGGGTCTGTGTCCTGCGTAGAAGCCTCATGTGCGTTTTTCTTCTGTCTTTATTAGTTTTTGCTTAAAATAAAAAACTAGTTCCCACTGTGCACAGTTGACGGTTGCCAGTGACTTCCATAGTATGAAAAAAATGTTTTTTATGGAAGTCAACTGTTTTGTTACCGGCATTCTTCAAAATATCTTCTTTAGTATTTAGCAGAAGAAATCATTTAATAGTGCCATTTAATTTCCTTAATCATTTAACAGTGATGCAATTAAGAGTACATTTCACAATAAATGACTATTAATCTGTTGTAATTCAAAAGTATGGTGCTCTTTTCTTTTCAATTGGAGCCACTGGCCGGGATTTGGAATGGATTCTCTCTTATCACAGGGTTTTGTTTCCTGCAGAGTCAGAAAAAAGGGGAGAAAGATGAGAGCGTGTGGAAAATAAACAACTTAGTATCACTCTAGCTTCCTTGCAGCCAGACAAACCACAGAAAATCACAAATCACAGCCATCATTTGTATCATCTACTACTTTGTTAAAGGATTCCTACAAAGTCAACACCCTCAAACCATGTTGGAAAATTCTGGAAAAATTCCTAACTGGCATATCATTGAGCTTCGGAATCTACAAGAACTGCTAATTCTTGTTTTGCTTTCTTTGCTTTTGGCAGCATGCTTTATTATGTACCAGAAAATAAGTATATTTTATATTTAAATCACACACAGTATTTTTTATAAGTCAACTCCCTAGTGGTGACGCCACCAAAATGCAGCAAATGTTTTGACTTGTTCAAAGAAATATATAGTACACTGGGGATGATTGTACAAGATCTACAGACTCTACAGAGGACAAGACAGAGACAAAGACTGGCAAAGGAAGCGGTTACATTTGCTCTGGGGCAGGATGTGAGGGCATATGTATGATCTTTAAAGGCCAAACCCCTTGTGGCACAGGAATCAATACCAATCTGCCAACGGTAACAGCAGCACCATGCAATCACTGTTTACCTGGACACGTACATCTCCATAATGGCCCCGAAACCAGTCCAGTTCAGGTTCACTCTGTTTTAATTTATTTATTTAAATTTAATTTATTTAATTTAATTTAATTTAATTTAATTTAGTTATTTATTTTTTTATTATTATTTTTTTTTAGACAAAACTGCATCATCATACCATACCACGCATTCACCCCTTCACCCTTTTTCTGTTTGCTGTCAGATTATGTCTGTTCCCAATGTTTGCATCCTGGTTTATGGAGTTCGGCTGTACTGTTAAGCCCTGTACTTGTCACTAGAGTATTTACCACTGATTTGTTGTGGATTTGCAGTGTTTACAGTCAGTCAAGGTCATTGTACATTTAATCCATTATGGAGTGTTTTAAGCATGCATAACATATATGCTGTTCCATTGTTTACTTGACAACTCCTGTCATTGAAGCCACTGCAGGGTTAGTAAAATTATGATATGAACAAGAAGTAAGCTGTGTTCCCAGATCTAGTGAGCTGCCTTTGTAAACTGTCTACATGGACTTCTAAGGTGCGGTCACATTTACCATTGTTTGGCGAATTTTTGAGGGGAAATCCACGTAGTCAGAAATTCATTGACTCAGGATTCATTGTGTTGACCTGAAAATGCCTGTCTGTGAGAAAAGAGCAGAAAAGAGTCTTTTCTGTCCTGTGCCAGTTTGTCGTTGAATGTACCCCTTGTGCCCTGCCCTGTTAAGCCTTGTCCTGCCTGGTTTTGGCTTGTTCTGCCTCACTAGTCCTGTTGCTGGTCTTATCTTCAAATGATACATGCTTTGCTATCTTTGATTATCACCAAAATGTAAAATGTATGAGGCGGGAAATCTTGATGTCTTCTCTTTGGAACAACCTTCACATCATCTCAACATCCATGCTCACCAAAGAGATTCCACAGGGACCTTGTTCTCACTCCTCTCCTTTCTCTCTGGAGCGATGTAGGTGATCAATGGCTGTTGGCTATACTGGGACCTGTGGGACGTCATCGGAAAGCAAAATATACTCTGTCTGAGAGCAAAATATACTCTGTCTGAGAACTCAGATTGGTCTCACTCATCTATAAGGTGATTATGTGACTGTGGAGCTGAGATGGTATTGATCAGGGGTCAGAGATCCATTCATTATCTAACTCTCTTTGATACCTCACTGAAATCTATGTGGCTGAGTGTAATCTACTCTGCTGACGCTCTGATTTAGCCCAAGATGGAGAAGGAGAACATGGGAGATGATTTATAGGAACAAAGTCCAAATTAAATGGAGGGAAAGAAGAACTGAAAGAGGGTACAGCCTGAGACAGATATGGACAAAGGTACAGCTATCAGTGGGTGAAGAGAAACTGGCTCAAGAATGGAATTAGTTGTAAGAAAACAGATAGCAGATGGCAGGGAATAAGCCCTTTAACCAGAACTGAAGCCAAGTTCAACTCTCCTTCCCAACTCTCTATATCATACTCTCTTGCAGTCATTTTAGGTCAGCAAGCACTTTTTACATTGGTTGCAAAGACTATGTGGTATTAGAAGGAGCTGTGAGATAATTGCCTTGTTATAAAACCTGACCTGCCTGTGTAGGCAGCTTTCTAAGTACAAAAATAAATCTTAAATCAACATAAGCTGGTATTAGCGGTCTCCTTAGCTTGTTTATTGACTGATTTTTAGAGATATTTTGTCACGTTTTGGCTGTCTACTTATTTGTAAATTGTGTTAAATTGTATTTAATGTGCACTTGTGTACTTGCCTTTTAAAAAAGGCAAAATTATGAAATAAAACCACTTTAAGTGTATTTGAAGTGAGTACACTTTCTTGGCAGTTTCTTAACACACTGAAGTGTATACACATTTTAAAAGTTAACTTTGTAATAGTCAAATTAAAGGTTTTACTTTAAAATACATTTTAAATCATAATATTTTAATAATTTTTTGTCGTGTTTGCAAGAAGTACATTTATTGTGATGTGTTGACCAACATACTAAAGCACATATAAAGCACTTGATCATAACTTTTACTGTAGTGTGTTATTACTAGTAGTAAACAACATATTAGTACCGATATTAACATACATAAATCAAATAAAATTACACTCAATAAATAATAAATGTTTGTCAGTACCTTTTGGCAGTATACTTTTAACCATAGTTCAAAGGACCAGTGTCATTATTAAATCATAAATATGAAATTCCGTAACAGATCAAACAAGTTCAGCTAATGGCGTTTAATAGAAAATTAAAAGTACACAGATTACTTAAACAAAGTATTGCATGATGTTTGCGAAAACATTACCTGCTGTGGACTTAAATATATTGTGTTGAAGGAGATAATTTCCTGATAAGCACTCTTTTTAAAAAATATTGCTAAAGCAGGCTTTTAACTCTGACCCTTGAGGCCATTTTGCTGCAGAGTTTTAACCCACCCTTGTATCAAACTCATCGGCTTCTAACTTTCTAGTAAACCCGAGGACATTGATTGGTACCAATTCAGTGTTTTTGATTAGAGTTGTAGCTAAACCCTGCAGGAATATTAGATATCGAGGGCCAGAGTTGAGAACCCCTGAGTTAAAGTGTATTTTTTCACAAAGGTATGCTGAAATCTACAATTTATCTATTCTAGCCAATGTTCTATAATCTCTTGTAAACAACTGAGAGAGTTTCTTTCCACAAAATATATTTTATCAGATTTTTAGCCCAGTTTTTATAGCACCATTACAGCAGCCTTAAAGGTAATTTTATGTCTTCATTAGATAATAAGCAACATTGTGCAGCCCTATTTATCGGTTTATCTTTTGATATGGTGGATCATGTAATATTTCATCAGATTAGGTTTGTCAGAAAATGCTGTTGGGTGGTTTGGAATTTATTTATGAGATAGATCTCAATTTATATACATTGAAGGCATCAGTTTTATTAATGTAATGAAAGGTGTACCCCAGGGATCGGTCCTTGGGCCGCTTTTCTTTTCTTTTTTTATATCAATATTCTCAGACTAAATGCCATCAATACACACTTTCATTTATGCATTAATGGTATGGTAATATATTCTTCTGTATCTATGTTAAATCAGGCTTTTTACTGTCTTCATTTAGCCTTTGATACAGTTCAGTTTACGTTACGAGATTTAAAACTTCAAAATCTTGGAAAAAAATAATTAAATTAAAAATATTTACATTTTAAATGTATTACTACCCGTCAAGGTTCTATGATTGAGTCAGTATCTCAATATCATTTTTTATTGATTATTGATTATTAATACCTGTGCAAATAACTAATTTGAAACCAAAAATATGTAAACAAAAATAGTCGAATGAAATGAAAAAAAAGGACTGTCAATATTTGTGAGGACTGTGTATTTTTATGCTTTTACCATCCTATCGTTAGCTTAGCAACATGCTAATGACCGTCTATTGAAATCAATTGCTGAGGTGGTCTACTTGTGGCTAATAATATAAGTCACTGTCATTTAAGTTAAGATTTATTTAAGATGTTGATTTAGATGGCAGCTGCCCATTTAGAAAGTAGGTAACAAGAGAGCTCAGCAGGTGTAAAAACAGTGCTAATGAGAAAGAAGCGGGAACAGCAGGTGATGTTCTAACTGTTAAATGTTAAATAGTGTATCTTGCTCCCACTGAACCAACTATTAAAACCCTAGGCCTTTTGATAAAGGTAATTAGATATTGATTACATTGCTAATCCAATATCCGCTCGCATTTTCAAAAGGAGGGCTGCTCTTACAGGAAATTCACACTGAAGCATTGGGTTGTTTACAAAGAAGAGAAATGAGTGTGATCACATCAAGTATTTTGTATCTCACCTTTTCTTATCATGTCACACTTACTTATGGAGTAAAAAAAAAGGTTACATATCTAGTAAAATATCCTTTGTATAAATAGTGGGTGTGATTTATCAAAACAAACATTCAGATTCTGTTTCGCGATTGAGGCATAATTAATCCTCCTCACAAATATTTTAAAATCCTATGGGAAATGAAAATTACAGAATTAGCCTGATAATAGTATGCCAGCTTTTTGGAAACAAACCACAGTAAGGTCACTATGTTTTACTTTTAGTCATTTAGCAGACATTTTTATACAAAGCGACTTACAAATAAGAAAAAGTACTTAAAACTAAAAGCTAAAACTCTATAAATACTATATATATATACACATTTAAGAAAATAAAAGAAATTAAATAAAAATGACAATGCATACAACAACATTTCAAACTAAACATTTAAATGAAACAAAAAAATAAAGCTAAAACAATTCACACGTCCCATGTTTTTGATATATGAGTAACATGTGCGACAATTGTAATATGAATCAAATGCATTTGTATGAAATATCATACTGCAATATTACATTCGTTTTTTTATTTTAAAGGCTTTGTCATCATGTCAATAGCTGTCATGCTTATATTTAATATTTAATGACAGTATTCTGCCTGCATTTGTAAGATCAATGCAAGATACAGTATCTGTTTTTTTCTGGTTCTGATTAAGATCCAGTTCTTAATTCTGAATCCTAGTGGCCATTAGTGTCCCATCGGCCTTAAAACTGACTCGAGAGCTCAAATGTCAATCAGACAGATGATATCAGGCCAAGCAGAGTTATAACGTGACTTTCAGAGCGGGGTTTGTCAGAGGTGGCAAAACAGGGACAGAAGTCAATTGAGAAAAAACAAAGAACGACCTGATCAGAGCCTGTAATGACTGAAACAAATCTGAGAATTTATCATGGCACTCATAAAACAACCCCAATGCTCCTCTCAGCAGACAGCCAGGAAATACAGTGGCTGATTTACACTGTCTCTCTCACTTACACAAACATGACTACACAAAAGAGCATATTTACTGTCTGCGCCGACAGAGTTCTGTGCATTGATTTTAAATGGAACAATACGAGCCGACCAATGAATGAGCTTTAATCTATGGCTCCTCAGTGGTAGTTAAAGCTATAGGACAGCTCATCAATTCCACAGTATTCAGGATAGATCAACTTAGGGGAGTCGATATGTGGCACAGTTATTCAGCTGTCTTAGCTGTCAACCCTAAAGAGAGGACCCTAGGGGCTGTCAGAAAAGGTCAGGCTCACCTGTAACACAGCGTGTATGTTGATGTATTCATTAGGAGTGTAAATATTTGCCCTTGTTTCGATTCTTTGTTAAAAAATGCGACACGTCATGAATTATAAATTAGATTGTTCCAGTTCTGAATGCTGATTGGTCAGTTCAGCTTTAATTGTGCATGTTCATTTGTGCCATATTATTACATTTAGATTGTCTTTGCCATCTCTAGCACAGTTTTACTGGCTAAATTCATGTGTAGTATTTCAATTCTATTTTTTTAGGCTAAATCACATCGAATATTAATAATAGTAATGAATAATACACTTTATTATATTATATTATATATTTTTATAATAATATTAGACATGCATTAGTCATGTATTATTATGATATCTTAATATAAGGACAATAAATATAATATACTAAGATAATATAGTAGTAGCTTATTTAAATTAATAATAAGGAATTGGTGTGGGCCTCATAGTATATATGTGATATGTAATATAGATTATAAATCATAATCAATAAAAATAATAACAATAATGATGATAATAATAATAATATTTATTTAGGTATCAGCCAGAATTTTTATATTGGTGCCACCACAGTAGTTATGTTGTTATTATCGTATATAAATGTTATTCATTTATACTGTATATAATTCTATATTATATGATAATAATAGTAACAATGTAATCAATTTTCAATGGCAGATTGAGGCATCAGTCAATCAATTTTTATATCCCTAATGTTCATTTAAATGTTGATAGTTGATAAAATGAAGATGATTTAACATAAGTATTTTCAAAAAACTCTTGTACTCTATGTAATCTTCTTAGCATTAAAAATTCTCAGTTGTGCCAGAGAAAGTAAAAAAAAAAAAAAAAATAAAAAAAAATAAAGATAAACACAATAAAGAAAAAAAAAAAAAAAAAAAAAAAAATAAAAAAAAAAGTAAAAAAAAAAAGAAAAAAAAAAAAAAAAAAAAAAAAAGTGAACGAAAGTAAAAAAAACAAAGATCAAAAAACCAACACTAAAAAAAGACACAAAAGTAAAAAAAAAAACAATGCAAAAAAAAACGTTAAAAAAAAAAAAAAAAGTTAAATAAAAAAAAAAAACAAAAACAAAAAATAAAAAAAAGTCAAAAATAAAAAAAAAAAAAAAAAGCTTGTCAACAGTTGAACAAAAAAGTAACAAAGAAGTTCTACGGTCAAAAAAAGAAAAAAAAAAAAAAAAAAAATAAAAAAAAAAAAAAAAGAAAAAAAAAAGTAGTAAAAAAGCTAGAAAAAAAAAAAAAAATAAAAAACAAAAAATAAAAAAAAAAAATAAAAACAAAAAAAAAAACAAAAAAAAAAAAGTCAAAAATAAATCGAAGTTCTAAAAAAAAAAAAACACAAAAAATAAAAAAAAAAAAAAAAAAAAAAAAAAAAAAAAAAAAAAAAAAAAAAAAAAAAAAAAAATAAAAAAAAAAACAAAAGAAAAAAAAAAAAGAAAAAAATAAAAAGAGAAACAAAAAAAAAAAAAAAAGAGTCAAACAAAAAAACAATAAAACAAACACAAGAAAAAAACAACATAAAAAAAGGTAGCCTGTGGGTGTGTGAAAACGGCTAAGGACACATAAAGCACCTTTACACAATTCAATATTCATACACTCTCACACACACACACAGCCAGAGACGAGAACTGATCTTTATGGTGTTAAGCTTTCGTAAAACCCTCATTTCCTCCAAGCTCTGAGTTTCAACCCAATCCAGTTCCTAAACCGACGCCGGATGTCCTAAATATAGCTGGGCTCCGTCTCCGAGAGAATTCCGTAATTTACTGTGTAATTGGGTTTTAATCACAAACTCCTCGCGTGTGAGCCGCGGCTGGCGGGGAGGAATTGCCATGAGCTAATGATCAGCGAGTAGCCACGATTACGGATGCACAGTCGCGCACCAGTGCCAGCTGCATTGTTTTAATCACACGATTAACGCGACCCATGCGCACAAAAGGTCTTCTCATGAATTTATATGGACTGTTGTCACGGTGTGAATGGAGATATATCAAAGCATCAGCTTCATAATAAACGCTCGGCTCTTTAATGTATCTCGCCTGTCTATTTATGAAGCTGTTATTTGTATGTGTTACTCGCTCGGTAAGTGCTGAGGGCTGTTTTTTTTATGATTTTGCTTATGCTACTGGCTGCATCAATGAGCTGATGCACACATTCTACAGCTTGTCTTGTTTATTTTATCAATGCTATATGGCTGCATGACAGTTTTATAGCTTTATGAAGGCTTTACCATAGTAACTATGGCAAAAAATGATGTACAGTACATTCATACAGTAAAAGTTAATTCATAAACTGACAGAAGTATTAAATGTACCATGTTACTACGTTTTATTTGGACATGGTACCATGGTTTGTTTTTTTAGAAAAACTGTCTGTTTTATGATTAATCTCATGATTTTTGACCAGCGTTGAAACCGTAATAACGTCAAATTCTGTGCATTTAAACTTACATATTCATTAATTTATTTACTTTTTTCTCTTAAATTTCTGCTGAACAGTTCCTCGTCTGTCATTGGTCAGTCAAACAAATAGTCCCGCCCCAAACTCACACCATTGGTGGTCAGTGTTGCTGTGTTGTCATAATACTCTAATGAAAAAGTTCACTATGTGTTAGCACTTAAAAAACATTAATAATGTCAAAAATTCTGTCAATTTTAACTCGTCGTTTATTCACTTTTTTTCTCTGAAATTCTGCTGAACACTTCCGTCGTCGGTCATTGGCAGTCAAAACAATAGACCCGCCCCAAAATCCCATCCCATTGGTTCAGTGGTCAAGTTGCTGTTTTCATGATGTTTAAAAACAACAGAGATTAACATTTGTAGCACTTTCTTAAAATGTAATAATGTCAATCTGTACATTTTAACTTGTTGTTCATTAATTACTTTTTCCCCTAAATTTGCGGAACCTTCTTGTCTGTCATTGAGGGGTCATATGATGCTGCTAAAAAGAACATTATTTTGTGTATTTGGTGTAATGAAATGTGTTTATGCGGTTTAAGGTTAAAAAAAATATTTGCCAATCTGTACCTTATTGTTTTTCTCTATGCCCCGCCTTTCTGAAATGCGTTGTTTTTTTTACAAAGCTCATTGTTCTGAAAAGCAAGGTGTGCTCGATGGCCAGCTATCAGTGCGTTGTGATTGGCTTGGAATAACTCAAGTGTGTGACGGAAATGTTACGCCCCTCACAATACTGTGATGCCGTGGGTCCCAGCTGGAATAGCGACAACACAAAAAACATGAAAACCCATTACAAAAGAGGCATTTGTTGCATCCAGTGGGGACATAATTACTGATTATAATGACTTATACTGTCTTTTTACGCACTGCGTTGCATCGCACCGCGTAAACATAAAACCATGTCTGCATTTGTGATCGAAGAGAAACTACAAACAACAAGCGCTACTCTACACAAAACTCACGTTTGAATCGACAGTGGCAAATTCTTTAAATATGAAAAAGTACTTACAGTCTGTGAGTCAGAACAGCCAGTATTGTAGTCTACTCTACCAGGATCAAAAAACAGTCCTCCATAAAATGCGCTGCAAACAACTGAATATTTGGGTTGAACGGTTCTGCAACAGTGTTGTAAATACAACTTAACCAAAGATTTCTAGTCGTGTCCTCTTTTGGAAGACCAAACAAAGTAGTTTCGCTTTCACAAACGAAACACAGCGTCACACACGGCGGGATAGAGTGAGCGGCTGCCGGCGGGCTTGAGAACGGCGTGGCCATCGGATTCGACGAAGGAGCGTCCCGCGGGCTTTACGGCAACCACATGTGACGACACCGGGATGGACTCCGCGTCGTTCACGGTGAAAGCCGATCCAGTGATCCACAACGCAAAGTTGTTGTATTTCATCAGCAACCAGCACGGATCAGCTCCAAGCATGACGAAGCGGATATCGTCCTCTTTTGAAGACCAAACAAAGTAGTTTCACTTACACAACGAAACAGCCCTTCCCGACATGGCGGCGGCGGCAACAATAATACAGCGAGAATAAAAGTTACGCCCTATTTCTTTGCGTGAACATTTGGGCGGCATTATCAGAAATTTCCCACATAGTGATGTAGACAGGTGGGGGCGTGTGTTAGCACGAGCCGTTTTAGGTAGGCGTGGTGACTCTTAACTTTTATAAAGACTATCTCTTTGGTTTTGAGACTTTAGTCTTTGCAACCTTTACAGATCTTCTTTATGCACCAAGAGCTTGTAACACTCCAAAGGGAAAGGAAAAATTGAAAATCGCATCATAGGACCCCTTTAAATAATCTGCGAATTAATAATCCAACAGTAACAATGGCATTATTAGAGTGTGTTAAGAAAACAAGATTAATTTAATAATTTTTTTTCTTTCTTTGTTTTCCTTCTACTGCAACATTTCACACTCCTCCCCAGTAGGTGGTGGAAACAGAGGCGGACTTGCCCATTAGGCAAATGTAGGCAACCACCCTCTGTGAAGAACATGAAAAATAGCATTAAAACCTCACATACTGTATATAAAACTTAATTTTCCCAAGATCCATTTTCCTGAATCATCTGGCTGAATGAAGGGCAGGTATACTGCTCGTAAGTAGTTAATATGTGACATTCATCCTTGACAATGAAGTTAATTCAGGGCATGTTTACACCACAAACACACCCAGATTGGCTTACCAGCAATTTGCTCCTCGGTGAGTTGGTCAGCCTGGAAAAGGAGAAGGAAAAAATTGATGAGTAAATGAGTGTCATAAACATGTATAACTCATCGTTTTATTGTGCGAAGCACTTTACAAACTGAACAAACCATAATGGCACAGATGTCCTGTCAGGAAGAAAACAATAATCACAAAATCAAGATCAAACCACTGCACACCCAGAGTCTAAAACGTAAAAATATGAATCGAAGAGCTTAACCATAAAATGAATATACAAAATAAACTAAATGTTCTTAATAAAGCTTTCTTAAAAAGCAAAAACTTCTGCCCCCTCCATCACTTCCTGATACTGACAATCAAGAAACCTGATTAACCAATCAATGCCAGCAAGCAAGACAAAATACCACTTTGACCTCCAATTCATAAACTAATGGTGAATGAACATCCCCTTAAAGGCCACAATGAAAAGCTACATGTATTCAAAGGCACACAAAAAAAACTTGAAGTTCTTGATAACGCAACCTTTATCCCATCAAACTGAATGTCGGTCAGATCAGCCACCAGCCTCTTCGCCTTGGGTTCATTGTCCCAGCCATCAGTCTTCTTTACATCTTGCCTGTCCATTTTAACTGGTGCTTTCCTGGGTTTGACCTCAGCGGTGGGGCTTTTCAATGAGGTCAGGCCATCCACCGCTCCTCGGACCATCATCAGACCTTCTGCCAGGCACTCGGCCCGCTTGACATTTTGCACGCCTTGCCGCCTGACATCCCCGAGCTCAGTCCGGCAGTGCTGCAGACAGTTTTTTAAATCCTGGACATCTCGCACCACGCTGTCAATGCGGCTGTTGGTGGAGTCCACCAGCATCTGAAGGAAGGACTTGTAGTTTCTCTCCTGTAGCTCGATCAGCTCTTTATAAAAGAACTGCTGCTGGTCAAGGAGATCGTAGACCATGGATAATGACACAGAGTCCTCCTCAGGGTAGATGACAGGTCTCTTTGGAGGCATTCTGGTCTTTGTGAGTAGACGTTACCTGAAGCACGTAGAGGCGAGTCTGGCTGATCAGGCTGATGAACAACGGACCACGAGAGAGCTCACCTGACCCTTGAGGCCAGTGTTACTGTACCAACCTCCCAGGCCGCATTGGGTATCGCTCAGCAAGATATTAGGCCGATTTTTGAAAAGCTTAACGTCAGCAGCTCACTACGGTTACAAAGCCGAGGGTCAGGGATTGTTTCCATTATTTTAAATTAGTTAAATGGGCATCCCATCAGGTCACTCAAGCAAAGTAGGATGTATTCGGAGGTAGATCGACAGGTACACAGAATGACAGCTAAATCAAAGGAAGGTATTAAGGTCTGTCTGTCTAAATCAAATGACCCATCACTTTACCTGCTCCTGCGGTCATCTCAGTTAGCCGCAGGTTTGCGTTTATATCTCTATTTCTTTGATCATCTGAGTGGCATCTCGTCTCTGCTAATTGTGCAAACACCTCTCTCCGTCTGCGAACACAATGGCAGGTTTTACCTTTCCCTGCGTGGATGCATTATCTCACCTGTCTCACTGTTCTTGTGATCAAGTTAATTTTTTTCTGCCTGTCCCTCCCTAGGTGTCCTGTTAGCCTGAGGGTTAAAGATCCGGGCTGCTAGCATAAAGATTGTGAGTTCAAATCCAGGTAGGGACAAAATATGACCTGGAGAGACAAAGGTCCCTTCCTGCCCAATTATGACTATGATGTTGTGTAAGGCATCTCGGCACATGTTGTTCCAATTAGCATGCTGTCCAAAACTCCCTTGAAATCTAACCTAAATATTAAAATAAGTCTCTTTACCCTTATTCAAGTCTCTGGTTTTTAAAGTCGGAAGTAGCTACAGATCACATCTTCCATATTGTCACATATATCAGAGTGAATCATATTATTGAAAGGAAAGCGTACAAGTGTGGAGATTTGGTTCAATTCCTCAGTGGCTGATTGGAAGGAGGCAGACCTGAATGCGAACTTGTGGTCAGTTATAAGAAAGTGGCAGGGTGTATGAGGACGAAATGTCCCGCATATGTCACCGGAGGAGTCTGTTGTTTCACTGGAAGATTGAGTTATGACATTCTGATTTTAAAAAATGTGATAAAAAGAAACAAATGCATTCATGCATGAATCGTTCATAGTAAGATCAATAACATGCATATAGAACATAGATAGGGTGAAATTCCATTTTATGATGACTTCAACATTAAACTTTGTTGTCTAAAGTGTTTACATGATATTCAAGAGTGATGACGCATCTATCCACTGTTGCACCAGCAGTATCCCATATGTGCCCGCAGAGCTCTGCAAAAACAAAAGCTCTGGTAGCTTACTTCCCAAAATAAATTACTTAAATTAATTAAAAGTCAGCATGAAAGGGAAAATTGGAATCGTCATTTCTTCTTTATTGTGACATATATCTGACTGAAACTACTTCTTGAATGAGAAAGTAATGTTGGGCAGAACATTTTTTGTCCATTCGGAATTGATTTGCATCTTTGTCGTTTGCTAATTGCTGAACGAGTTTCAAAGTCACAGGTTGCTGGAAGGGAGGGATTAAAACTCACCTGGTTGGAGTTGGACACATAATTGTTTCTGATTAAAGTTTACTTTTTGAAATAATATGCATATATAATAATGTGCATGGCTAAATCATTTACAATAAACAATTTTATGGTGACTTTTTAATAATTAATGAATAGTTGTTGGTCTGAATCACTTTGAAACACTGCCCTGTATAATTTACAGCATTGTTAGAGAGAGAATGGACATTTTACTTCAAATACGTCCAAGTTAATCAGAGTCAAATTGAATCAGAATTGGAATCATGTTGAAGCAAATCTAATCAAAGTGAATCAAAAATCTGTAAAAATATCCAAATGTGTGTTCATTAAATAAACATTTCAGCTTCTTTCCCCCAAAAAATCAATGTGGAAAATGCACCATCGGCAGATTCCCCATGGACCCCGTCCATAAAGGATAATTTCTTCTCTCCAGCTGATGGGGGAAAACAGGATCCTGCACCTCTATTGGAAGCCTTCCGGGCTATTTGCCATCCAACGAAAGCTTCAAACATCGCATACCACTGCCAGGAATTTGGCCTGGATCTGAAAATGCTGTCCAATGTTGCTTGGAATCTGGCCTTGATTTAGGACTCACCAAGCGGCAGGAGCAGCTGAGAGAAGGCTGGCCTGGCGCTCGGGACGCCCAGTGTATGATAATGAGTGTGGTATTGCCACTTTCACACCATGTTAACAGGGAGTCCCCCAAGGCCCTTAACCAACATGCTGACAGATGCAAACACTCTACTGAGTCTAGTTCCAGTGACTGTCTCTCTTCACAAAATGAACACCAATATACCCACAACTTAGCACCTAAGACAGGAAGATGGCTGAATATAAACTAATGACCACAACTGTGAAGGCAGCTTCCTTATGAACCAAACCAACTGTGTACCGTGAAGACAGCAAGCCCTGAAATGGCCATTTGTTGATGGCTAAGCTGGCCAATTTAGCTACCAGGTTACCCAATAAATTCTCTCTTATATACGTGTGTAGTTATTGTTGTAGCATTCAAGCAGTTTGCCATGACTGTCATTTCAGAGAAGCTTCCAGAGAGGCCCGTATGAAGAAGTGCAGACCGTTTCTAGACAGTTCTACGTGATGGGTGAAAAATAAACATGGTTATTTTCCTCACTGATTCCCATGGCACGGCTACCCATACAGGCAGGACAACGAAACTAGAGCTGCATCGTGGCCAGGAAGGTCCTGAAGACGCAACTCGAGGGAGGAAACAGACACCTCACACAGCAACTAGCCATTCATAGTTCATCACGGAACTGAGATCATTCTCACCAAACAGCACAGGCTTAAATAACATCCATAAAAAAATGATTTATACTGAGCCTTCTGGCATTGTGCTGTGGAAAAGCTGAAGCAGAAGCGTTTGTATGGACTCATTGAGTCGGCATTGACTTTGTTGAACTCACTCAGGACATTCTTTCCATGCTTCACGAACAATGTTTGCTTTCTTGAGCTAAAATGCACCATTTAAACAATGGTTTGTTTATTTTCTCATTGGGTATCCTATCCAGCTGTACAATTTATGAACTCTGTTTCGTGCTCTTATGAGGGGAAACATTCAAGCCCGGAGCCCAGATAACGAACAGACCTGTTACTTTTGCAACAAGTCAATAGAGCCCAAAATGATGTTTGTGCCAACCTAAACCAGTAATAAAGCCAACTTATTGTCCTAATCCTGCTTAGTTTTGACAAATTTTACAATTATGCAGATTATAATGGTAAAAAGCCTAATAAAAGAGCAGCTAAGATAAATAACATGGTCATAAATACATGTAATAACGTTTTTTCTTCAAAAATTAAACAATGGTCAACCACAGCCAACACAGCCCACATCTCAACATCTCAGTCTGAAAATTTCAAGAAATATTTCAATCAAATACGAACATGAATGAACATCTATCATCATTTTTTTTTTATCTATCTTTCTTCTGTGAATCACAAAAGGGGACTGACAGCCCCAGTCACCGTTCACTTTCATTGCATCTTTTTCCATACAATTAAAGTAAATGTTGACTGAGGCTGTCATTCTGTCTAACAGCTTGATTTGTTCTTCAGGTAAGAAAAAAAGTCCTACAGGTTTGTAACGACGACAGAATTTGCATTTTTCTGGGTGAATTCTTTCTTTAAGGAATTTCTTTACTCTTTATTCAGACTGGTCTGATTTTCTACAGTGGCTGTCTATAGCAAAATCATTCGCTAATGCAAAGCAAATATTGTCTCAAACATATCAATGTTTGACAAAGACAAGCACAATGTTTTCTTATTAAACAGACCGTAAGCACTGATCATCTGTCTGTCTGCTGCTGTCCAGCACATCACACCATAATAAAACGCGTATGTCACATTTCCTGCCGCACTATGACATCAATAATACTGCAACACGTTCAAAATAATAATCAGACGCAACCTTCGTTTGCGAAGTGCAATGAAATACAGAGTTTAATTCACTTAAAATCAAATTTGCTGTTGCACGAGCGCAAAAGCAGAACAGGCAGGCAGGTGGTTAGTCATGTCTATATATAAACCGCAATGCGTTAAATGCATAAAATATGAACACATGTTCATGAATGAGTAGTGCATGATAAAAGCTTATACGTACCATATCTGAGAGTGGAGAGTGGACTAAGTTTGTTAATCTACGCTAGACTGCAGCGATGCTCCGCTCTCAGTTAAAGCTCCACCGTGCGACTGTCGCTCGCAGAGTATTGAAGGTGATCCGGTACTATATACAATGGCGTATTCCTCCGCCATACGAACCCCTATCACTCACTTCCGCATAGAGCAGTCAGAAGCCCCGCCCACCTACTTATCATAACCACCTCAGTCCCGAGAAGAAAAAGTGTTTATTTATGAAAAATATAGGCTATTAGCGAAATATTATGTATAATGTGTAGTATGTAATATGCATATGTAACATGTACAAGTATGTATAAAATGTGCTCAAGAACATGAAATCTGACATTTTCTGGTATATATAATTTTTTCATCACTGTTGGAACAAACCGTATATTTACAGTATACTGCATGTAAATGTTTTATATGTAAGCTAACAGGTTTAATATTATTTATTAATAGTAATGTTATGTATTAATAATGCAAGTTTAGTGCCCTAATTAGTATTTTCTTATTAAATAATTTCAATATATGAAGCAGTGCAGATGAACAATGTACTTATTATATTAACATGCAGTATACGTGATATGCACACTGTAATAAAAAATGCATAAAAATCACTAAAATTCATGTGTCCAGTATTTAATTTTCACTTGATTTTTTAAAGAAAACTTACAAAGATATTTTACAGATAAAAACATGGGATCGTTTAAAAAAACGTACTTGTAATTCTTCTCGCAAATGACCAATTAATATGTTTTGCAAAATGTTGTGTAGAAACACACAGAAGTTGGCCTGACTAAAATCTAAAGTCAATTCATTTAGGGGCCTGATAAAACTATTAAAACAATAAAAGTGATGAGCAAAAACTGTTGTGCATATGTGCCAATGTTATGGCAAAATGTACAGAAAGAAAAGTATTATAATAATAACATTGTTATTACATACATTTGTATTAAAAAATGTGAATGAAGTCATTTGTCACAGAGAAAAATCCATTCCATTGATCTCTTAATTAACCAAATAATTCCCAGTGAACAAAGTTAAATTTGATTCTGAAACTGAAAACTCACTAACAAATAAATAAAACGTGAAAATAATTGTTTTAATATAATATTATAAATGAAGTTTATTTCTGTTTATTTCCCAATTTGGATTAACATGTTTTTGAATGCATTTTAGGAATATAAGATGAAAATTTTAAAGTCAGTTATTCATTTAAAATAACAGAATCTATATATAAAAATTCAGGACAAATCGACATCCAGTATAATATTTTTTTAGGGTCACAGTACTAAAAATAGTCTAAGAACACTTTACATCTTGAGGGACTACTTCTCTAAAAGGCACTAGTTTCTTTCGTCGGAATATTGCTTATTGCATCAAGTCCTCTGTCTTTGTTGACGCTAGAGAGATTTCGGTTTAGCATGTCACAGCTTTTATGATTGGCCAGCTGAGACCTGCAATCCGCTCGTGATTGTAACAGCGTCTCTGATTGGTTACGTTAGACCTGCAATGCGTCAAGCCATTGCGCCCAGTGTGTCCCGGATCACGCAGCACTGGAACCGGCGGGCCAACAAGCCCTTCAGTTAGACAGGACAGGGCTTATTAAATTTCTCTCCCGGGATCAGATCTTATATTATACACTCACCGTCAGACTCCTTCACATCCAGAAAGTTAAGGTTTAATTGAGTTTTCTAGAAAGCATTGGTATAAGCACAAAGTTCTGTGCTCCTTGTCTAACATAAAGCCAACTGGACACAGTCGCAGATTTAAAAAATAAATAAAAAATACTGTATATCGATGTTGTGATAATGAAAGATTTTCACTTACTAGGACCAGTCCTTTGTTAAATATATGCACTAAACTTTTGCAAAACTATTACTATATGAACTTTTGATTAACTTCGTTGTTCTTAATCTCTATACTTACAATAAAAATTCTTAAAAGTCTTTCGCATGGAAAAAATACCCCCCCCCCCCCCCCCCCACCCCCCCCCCCCCCACCCCCCCCACCTCCCCCCCCCCCCCCTCCCCCCCCACCCCCCCCATGACGGGTCTTCCTAAAATCCTTGAAATAAATCGGCTGAACCAGTTTGAAAAGTTTAACGATTCCTTCACGCAGTGGACTGAACCAGTTCAAGCGATTATCGAATCAACACATCACTGGTATTTTTAATAAAGATGCTAAACCTTATTTGAGCTAGAAGATGAACTTTAGTATTGTTTGTAAATTGTATAATTAATTATTATATTAGTAAATTGTACAAAACCACCACTGGCTCTGGACCCCTTTAAATTCATTACTTCAGACTTATGTGACCTCTAGAAGCTTGCGTTCTGCAAGTGAACGTCGCTTTATTGTGCATCCCAAAAGAAGCACAAAATCACTTTTACGGAATTTTAAATTAAATGTTCCCTCCTGTTGGAATGACCTGCCCAAATCAATCCGCGCAGCTGAGTCCTTAACCATCTTCAATAATCGGCTAAAAACACATCTCTTCCATCCTTATTTGACCTTCTAACTCTAGCATCTCTATTCTAATTATATTTCTTTAAAAAAAAAACTAACACTAGCTTCTCTAATCTTTTGTATTCTATCTGTTTTCGTTTTATTTATTATACAATTAACAAAAGCAAAAAAAGGTCTCTAACACTAGCTTGCTCTATTTTCTATTTGATCTGTTTTCTTTTTATTATATAATTAAAAAAATAAAAAACCTTGCTACGTGTACTGCATTAAGATGAGAGTTGTTTTAGCACTTGCATATCATTGCTATTTTGTTGATTTGATTGCTTCAATTGTCCTCATTTCATCACCAAAAGTGTCTGCTAAATGACTAAATGTAAATGTTATTTTGGTACATTATTATTTAGGTTCTGAATGCTCTTTGTGAGCCCCTGCATATATGTTGTAATATGTCATAGCATAAACGAATTGCTGAATCGTTTTTGGAACTGAACTTCAAAAGATCCGATTCGCAGAAATGAGTCTTTTCGTCACTGCATGCGTTCCTTCCAGGTCGCAGGCGGATGACGTAAGCGGCGCGCGTCTGTTTTGATCTGTGTGAAGAAACATGGCTCTTTTCCCGTCCTTCGCTGGACTGTCAAGCAATAACAGCTCTACTGGGGATAGAGGTAAGCTCTTTCTGACCTGCGTTTAGAGCTTCATACAGGATCAGATCAGGTGCACTTAATATTGCATTAAAGAAAGAGAACCTGTAAAGAAAGCCTAACAGTTGTGCTGATTATTACTATAAACACTGCATGATTTACTGTAACTGAGCGCAACTACATTACACGCTGATTAAAAGTAATAATATGTGCGTAACAGACTTTATTTTAATTAAGTTTAAATTTAGTGTCAGTTTGAATTTTATGGTAATTTTCGCTCATCTGTAGTATTATACTTATTTATCAGTGATATGTGATGAATCTGTTGGAAAGTACTGCATTGAACTAAAACCTTTCTGAAGCTTCTCTGCTCCTCAATTCTCTTCAAATATAAAAACAGTGCCACATGGATTATTTTAAAATGTAAATAATGCGAAGTACAAAAACATTGTGAATGTTGTTAGGAACTATTTTTTATTTTAGCGGTGTTGTGGTACTAGATTTTTGCTTTTTCTGGAAACAATTTTGTCCATACGCAAAAATTTGTGACACTGCAAAATTGTAGTACTTTGGGTTTGTTCAAAGTGAGCAATAGTTGCAGTGATGCTTATACGCACTACTAACTAGCACATATTCTGCAATCACAAATGATCTTGTATGCCAAATACTGGACCTTTATGGATTTGGCTGCAGTTCAACGCACTGTAATCAGTCAGCCGTTCTGTTTGAGTGGATCCCATCTTTGAGCACTTAATAAGCTTGATGAAGACACACATTCCAACTAATCAATATCAAATTATTGGGAAAGGAGCGTTCTTATGTTGAGTACAGTAGAAAAGAACAAACTGCTCTTGCATGCAGATAACCTCTGCTGCCGTGGGGGATTTGTGCAGAATATCGGCCAGGTCATCAATGCATCTGGCTCCTTCCCAGGCTGTCCACAGAATAATAGATAGCATCATGCTTCTGTCCTTCTCACTGCTTAAGGGAATCAACCCTCTTTAATGGACAGTTTTTTTTTTTTGGTGTGCGAATCACATCAGATGCGCTCTTCTGAGGTTTTGCTTCATTTGGACAGGCTGTCTGTCATGACTGACTGGTTTATTCACTTCTTAAGAGGCCAGCAGAGCTAATTTGGTTTGACTGAATGTTTCTTCTCTCAGCTCCTGCAGATCTGGAATGGCTGAGTAATAGTGGTGCAACGGATCACAAAAATACGGTGCGGAATCCATTACGCGAATTTTGAATCACGGGATAGGAAATAATTTTTGGTCAGCAAAAAAAAATGTAGTGAAAGCTTACTTTAAGTACTTCTATACACAGCCAAACTACTAGCTTTAATAAAGTTAGTAATAAAACAAGAACAATTACACAAATTACAAGCATAGATGAATAGAGGGCGGACGTTTAGCCGATTGATCGCCGATTTTGGCATTCTTAAAGAATAAGCAATTGGCCGATATTGTCTGCAAATTAGCCGATTTAAGGACAGGCGCATCTGAGAAAACGCTGGAGGACTCGCTCTGGCTGTTTTGTTTTTTTTTGGAGGGGGGGGGGTGAAAAAGACGGAGCAGCTCACACTCTGCAGCCGCTTCTTGTTCACACACGGTTTCAGCTAATGATGGGAGGGCAAAACAGACCGTTTAGAAAGCGTGGTTACATTTTACCCTACTAGAAATAATGCTGGAAAGTTGTCATATTTATAAGTGCAACAAGTCATTTGCATGTGAAAGTAGAAACGTGCAATTCAGATGAAACTTCTGGGCTGTTTATAATGTGCACGTTAACTTTCCTCATGAAATTTGTGTGTGTAGGTCCAAAAAAATAGAATCCACGATGTCATCGCTCGTGGTCAGTGCACTCTTAAGCAGTTATGAGCATCAGGCTGTGTAATATGTGTGAACTCTTTTGTTTTTGTTATCACTTAGCCATTTGACTTCTAGCAGTGTCCAGTGTTTCCCATACATTAAATTATTACTTTGTTGAATAAACTGATCACTGCACATTTCAAAATTAAAATGCAGCACGGGTGTTTTTATGTGAATGTATCTTTGAAAAGAACCGACCATCTTCAGAAAAGCTTCGGTGTCATTTTCATTTCGTCTTTCCTGTAATGCCTGATAAAGTAGCGTTTGTGAGCGCAGTCACAGTGTTTATTAGATTACAGCCGTAACCGCGGAAACCGTCATATCTCCGCTCCAATAGCATCTCCTGCTGGCGGAGAATGAATTTGCATTTGCAAGTCTGTGGGAAACACTGGTGTCTGTCAGCAAACATAAACAAAAAGCCTGCTTCAGAACTGTTTTGAGAAGGTGCTTAATATCGGCCAAAAAAATGTATCAGCCATCGGCTGCACTGATTTCTAAATATCGGCATTGGTCGACCTCTAAGATTAATACAAACAAAACACAGTTACAAATAAAGTCAGTAACAGTAGCATTCAGGTGCAGAAATTTAATAATTAAGTGTAAATAACACTGCATAGTGTTCACTGTATAAATTAAATACAGATTAATCTTTGTTAAAGCTGTGGTGTTATTTGATTAGCAGACAGAAACAGGTATTTATTGGCTGCTGTCTCTTTAAGACCAAATGCACGGACCTAATACTGACACACATCAGGTTTTTTTCTCAGCTGTTTACGTTCACTTAAGACATAACCGACTGTGTTTACTAGAATACTTGCCAAAACGGGTATTTTAACATAACTTTGTGAGTATGTGAAAGGAATCAATTCGCTGTTCACGCGGTGTCTCTCTCTCTCTGCGTATGTGCGGCTGAGCGAACAGAAAACAGCGCGCGAGTTAAAATTGCTTGAATGTGTAAACTGGCAAGACAAAACATGTGCAAATGATAAACTTTAACTCTATGATGGTTAAACTTAACAGTTAATCCGCGAATCACATGCATGCCGAACCGTTGCGCCCTTGATCTATAGGATCGGATAGTATACTAATGTTTGCACCCCTACTGAATCAGCTTCAGCACAGAAGATGCTTTGAAGACTCACCAGTGGGCCACAGAGAGAGGGCAAGCAGAAGCAGAAGAAGCAGCAGGCACAAGGTCATCTGATCCTTAAAGCGTGGTTCAGTTAATCACTGAATAAATTAACTTTATCACCTGTGTGATTAAAGAACAAAAGGGGATCTTATTTGATTTCAAGCTTAATCTTGTGAAAAAATAAATCAATAAAAAAAATATGCATGAAACAAAAAATAAAATTTTCAACCAAGGCTGAAGCTGAGCTAAATGTTTCATTGTCCTTCCAACATTAAAGGAACAAAATATGTAATTTTCGCTGCTAGAGGGCCCGTATTCAAAATAAACAAATAGACAAAGCTGTGACTGAGTGTGGAATCATGGGAGGTGTGGTCTTCATCCCAACAGCCGATGCAATCCGACGGGACTCAAAAATCATGTTCATGGATGAGCTAATGAATTATTAACATAGTAGAATGAAGCAGGGTGAGGCTGAAAGCCGTCGATGCGAAACGAGGCCGCTGAACGAGCGTGACACACAGCTCGAAAGCAGCAGAGCTTTTATTATGCAACAGTCGACCGCTTCAGCTGCTTCCGGTCGTGCGTATGTGGGAAAAAAAAAGCAGCGCTATTTTATCATACTATTTGAAAGTTCTGTTATAATGCTACTCTGTGCAGTCATCACCAGTCTATTAAAACGCACAACACATTAAAGCGTCTTTGGTGTTTCCATGTTTTCTAAAAAACAAACCGGAAAAACGACGGGGTTTGAACACTCACTGCAGGCGGACACTATAGACACGGTCCGCGTCACTAGTTAAAATGGGTTATTTCTCTGGATTTAAACATTCTTCGAAACATTTGGGATAATGTAAGTACACAAGTCAGCAAAATATATAACACTGTTCTAGTGCTAGTTCTAGTCTATATTTTAATAAAAAAATCTTACATATTGTGCCTTTAAGTGTAAAAAAATGGAAAAGTCATGTACAATTAAATCATAACTAATTTCTTTTTTTCCCCCGCCTGTTATAGACCAGGCTTGAAATGCAGTACCCAGTTTTATTAATATTTACACATATACATATTTAAAACACATTAAAATATTACCTTGACTGTAAAGGGTATACTCCTGCAGAGTGTCTGTTACAAAGAGGACACAGTGAACTTCCTTTTCTATGTTTATGCCGAGAGCAGAAGCTTAAAGAGAGAGAAGATAGTCATGGCAGACCGAAGAAGAGAAAAGAAGAAAAAACACAAGAAGAAGAACAGAGATAACTTGGAAAGCAGTGGATCTGAATCAGACACCGTTTACCACAGCGACCTGTTACAAAAGGAGAATGCTGACAAGTGTGTTCATAGAAAAATCCCGCAGTACATTGATCCACAGTCAGTCTCTGATCTTTGTACCCACTTACATCTCTATCAGGCTAAAAAGGCTTCACACATTTCAATCTCTTAAAGGGGAAAAAAACCGTTCACCCAAAAGGGAAAATCCTGTCATTATGTACTCATCCTCATGCTGTTTCAAACGGTATGCCTTTCTTTCTTCCACTAAACATTAAAGTAGAAATTTAGCAAAAAGATAATGCAGCTATTTTGTACACAACAAAAGCAGGTAATTACAGTTTGTGGGTGAACTGTTCCTTTTGGGGGAAAACAAAAGATTTGCAAGTACCTTACAAAGATTGTTCTTTGGATTGTTTTAGAACATTAATATAATTCTGTACTGTCTATTTAAGACACTTTTAACCCTGGATTTTTGGATAATGGTGTGTGTTGTATTTTATGTCCTTGTCTTTCATCTTCTTGGCTGCAGAGAGGAAGCTCAAGTTCGGGTGAGCGAGACCTTTATGTGGCTGGATGACCTCCAGACCCCCTCTGACTCCCCGTTCTGTATTGACAGAAGAGCTGACCGTGCCAACTGGGAATACAAATCCCTCTATAGGGGAGACATAGCCAGGTAACTTTACTCACTGTCTCTGTGTGTCTGTCTGTCNTCAATACAGTGATCTGTCACGACACATTAAGAGGCACAAAACGGTATGTATTGTTTGAATTTCCTTAACAATTACAAAATTTGAAAGCTGAGACCTTTCATACCAGAATTAACCTGTTCTGGAGGCGTGTTGTCAGTTTTCTCTTTGCTCCACAATGTAATTTTCACTGCATGAGAACATGTGGAGTGGAGTTCATCATGGCTTTGTCGCACATAGCACAGTCTAAGGAGGCGGGTTTTTGTGAAGGGTCAATTTTGTTTCATTGCCTTTTTGTTTGTTTTCTTGTCATTTCATTTAGTTTCCTTTTGTTTCATTTTCTTTGTGAACAAACACTTTTGGCAAATCTCAGTGTAACACAAGGTAGCTAATGTGTCAAAGTACATTTCAAAGTGTGACACAAGTGTGCTGCATTCTCAGCGTTGCAGCAAAGGTCACTAGCAGCTTTTTAATATATTCTCTTACAGTCAGTGATCTCATTCAGGTCACACTACAGCCACGGCAGAAGAACAGTTGGTTGAGATTTTATGCAGAGCCAATTAATTAAAGTTATTTAAAAGTTAGCTACCTGAGTAATAACTCTACTCTGGTAGCAATAATCTGATTTAGTAACTGATTTCATCTTCCTGGAGAAGCCCTGCCTACCATGCCAAACAATGGTCTTAGCAACCGTATCCGCTGTTTGTTTGAAAACGCTATAGCAACAGAACATGGGGCCCACTGTCCTCTGCTCTGGAGAATGTATCTGAACTTCATGGTAAAGTTGTAAACACATGACAGTTGAGAAATGTTCAGAAATAGCTACAGGTATGGGGGTGTGAGCTGCTTCCTTGTGTGTTTTCTACAGGTATGTGATGGGAATGCAGAGAGGGGCAGTGGAATCTTCTACAAGGCCCTACAGGCAGTGCCCTGGGTACAGGTAAGATAAGATATACTTACACAAGGTACTGAGAAGCATGTTACAGTGAACATGTCTGCACACTTAACACTTTACTTTCAGACTCTTAATGTTCGTTACAGTTTGTACATGTGTGTATTTGCAGGGCTTGTACATGGACACAGTGCAGCTGTTCCCTGAACGTGTGCAAGAGTTTTTAGACCTTATGACTGAGGAGGAGTTGTGTCTGAGAGTGCCCATGGAGGAGGTGGACATCTTGCTGGAGGACTAGCCATCAAAACCCTTCCCATAACAACAGCTAAAAATAAGTTTTTATTTATTTTTATTTTTCCATGATTTTGGAAATAAATTATATTTTGAGTATTAAGTTGTCTCTCCTCTTTGAATATAATGTTTGTGAGAATTCATCATGGTTTCATGTTTCAGTTAGTTAGTTGTGACTTTTCATTATTATATATTGTTACAATCAGCAAATATTTTCTTTTGGCCAGCAGAGGGCATCAATACCTTCTCTCAGTGCTCTGTTGTCCTGGATTTGACCCACAAATTTACAACCTCAGATTAGGATTATCTTCAAATATCAAAGTGTTTGCAAGTGCTTTAAATTGATCTTAGGACTGCAAGCTTGGTCTTTTCATCTCCCTCCCTCCCCCATGCTGACGTTTCTGGCTCAACTGAGGGGCAGGAGGTTGCTTGATTTGAACCTGAGTTAAGACTTGCACTTGAACTGATTGAATCTTAGTAATAGGAGGATGGGGGGTTTTCTACTTATTGCATTCATTTCGTCATCCAACTGTCCAAATATATTTTATGCCATGGGAGTTGTGCCAGGGTGAAAGGGGGGGTCATTTGTTTTGCTCTCTAAGCACAATATTTTTGGTTGCTCTGTTTTAAAAAGTATGAGATAGGAAATGATTCGTACTGTATTGTGAAATTTTACCCAATCGTTTTTCATTTTAACTGAGTTTAGGTCCTGAGCGGACTAAAAGCGCTGGACGAACATGGTGCTTCACTCTTATGATTAAAAAAACCCCAAAATCCACGAACTGTCATCTGCTACGCACAAGATCATATTGAATTTCGTAAACATCGTTTGAACATCTTGAAGAGATGACTTATATCCTTAATAACTTCTTAATCAATACAGATTGTACTGGAGGTATTAGAGTGTTTTCAGTGCTGGTAAAGTCATGTTTCATTATTTATTTGAAAAGAGCAGTGCATTAAAAGTCCTGTTTTAATTTCTCTCAATGAAACACTTCACTGAACATTTGTGTTGCAAATTGGACGGTAGTTGAAAAGTTGGCACATAGGGAACTGAAAAGCCTGACATTTCCTGTCACACACCAGTCAGTTGGAGGACTTTAACGAGCATTACCCCGGCACACTTGTCCTTTGTCAAATTGTGAATCATCGTATGACGACTATGCTCTTCGCCAGTGTAAAGCAGAAACGGGATGACAAATATCAATGTATGTCTATTTAATTATCACGTGGTGTCCTTTCACCATAATACAAGGAGTCGTCACAATTTTGTGAAAAACTCCACCTAGTAGGTGTAATTTAAAAATGTCATTTGACCATTTTCTTCCAAGCATCTCGAGTTACATCCAAGTAAACGGTTACTTTCAATCTGTCGTTCTTCATTACTCCGCAGCAATTTCTTATAAACAGTAGCATAAAGTGTTTGGTGTGCTCTCGGTGGGATGCTCCACCAAACTCAGTCTTCACGACACTTTTAATAACGTCTGTCTGTTAACGTGTTCTTATTGTAATTGGACAATTACAGTTGATGAAATCTGTGTGTAGAGTACTCGTTTGCTGTTTTTTTTTTTTGTTTTTTTCGGTTTTGTGAACATCTGTGACTGAGTGTTGACTTGTTGGAAGGGCAACGTCAGACTGCTCTGATCACTGTTGCCAGTCACTCGAAAAACAATCCCCAAACAAACATTAAACCTCTTAACAGGAATTACAAAGAAAAATGCTTGAATTAATTGATTTGATGTATTGTACAATGAACTTACATAAATTAAACAAGGTAAAGCTGCATCTTATACTGACCGTTAGAATAAAGGATAAATAAAACTAGTTCATCTACCTATGAAAAGGGGAAAAGTGTGTACTTATAATTTGAGGTGAGACAAGCTAAAGAGGAAACAAATTACAGTAACTGGACACCATTTTTTTTTAGGTATCATTGATTATTATTATTATTATTATATATATATATATATAATTCAACTATTGTGGAGGTATAGACATACAGTCTGTGATTTTTTTTTTGTTCGGATTATAAAACATTAAATGCAAAACAAGCAAAAAATATATTTGACAGCTGCTTTAAATGGTCAGTCATTCTTTGTTGTGGTATGGAACCAAGCACTGTCGAGTCCTAATATATTCTGGAAATAAGCACATAAAATGCAACCCGCTAACTTTACAAAAAAACAAGGCTCTTTAAAAAAAGTGGACATGGCAACACTGCCTTTGATCAACCACGTTCTCCGGTTCTGCAGTACCGCCACGTGACCGCGAGGGGCGACAGAGAGGCGCCACACGCTCGTCCAATGACTCGTGGCCGTTCGTAGTATTTCCTTTTATTTAGGTGAGTTGCAGTTCAGCCAAATAGTGAAGTTGATCGAAAACACTAGCAAAGTTTTTATTTTCTTCGTTTGGCTTACTGTAATTAGTTAATGTGATCGCACAACATGGCTTCTTTAAGGGATCGAGCATTTTGACATTCAAGAAGACGAAAAAGTCCGATGCAGCTCTCCGCCGTGTTTCAAGCTGCTGGCTGTCAACTTGTGCTCTAGCTGCAACAGCTTTGACCGAGTCCTTTTCTCCATTTGCGCTGGAAAAGAGCTATTGCTGGATAGCGAGAAAATAACAAGGCGTGGGCGTTTGCGCTTTTGAACCATGACCACTGAAGTTGCGAGTGACTTGGACGTGACAGTCAGTTGTTTGGGCGAAGGGAACCAAAACAAGTCGGACACGGATCGACCCAAGAAACCTGATCGAGCGAGCCACGAGGAGGGGCAGCAGGATCCCCTTCAGGTCGACTCTAAACATCAAAAACAGGGGGTCATGGAAAGCAAAGCGGATGGGTTAACGTTAAGCACGGACAACACGAACGACAAGGAGAACGAGCACAATGCATCAAGCCACAAAACAGAAACTGCCAAGAAGAAAGTGACCGAGGCTCCTCCGCCAAAAGTGAACCCATGGACGAAGAGGAACGCGTGCCCTCCTAATAATGCCACCAACAGCTCGCTACAAACAGGTAGGGAGTGTATGCTCACGACACACACGTTTATGCCTCCAACAGCATTTATTCTCATGCACACATGTGCTCTGTTAGCTCGCATGTGCTACTGCAAACAGGAGCGGCCATTAAATTCCTGTCATTTCACTTTTATGCCCTTTTTCGCGTGCTCGTGCTACTCTGCTTTGAAACATGTGATAACTGCGGCTATTTTTTCAATGTATGATAATTCATAAACTTTGTGCCCATATCCGTAAAGTGTGTTTTTCATACATGGTCAGAGAAACGGACCAATCAGTCGCGGGGGCGTGGCCTGTTCGCTTTAGCACCAGTGATGGGACAGCGAGTCGGTTCGTTTGAACAGTTCGTTTGATTGACTGATTCCGCCATTGTTGTACGGTATGACGTCGCCCTTGGCAACCGGGTGTGATTATGCCCTAAAACCTTTTAATAAAAACGTATTTGGACACTTATTGCTGTTTATTATTAAGAGTGTTAATTGTAATTTGATTTATCAAAGTTTAGTTCGTTCTTATGAACTGGGTTCAAACACTTAACTATAATTAGATTTTACATTAATCGGTTCTAGAGTTCATTTTTGCTCATTTTAATTGAATACAACACAATCTATTGAAACCAACTGTGTTAGATAAAACTGGCATTAGATAAAGTCGTAGACATATTTCCAATACGCTTTATTCGTAACATCACGATTCGTAAACAATTCAGAGATCGCTTTGGTTCTCATTGAAAAGGTCCGACTCTTAAGAACGATTCATTCACGAATCGGACATCGCTATTTAGCAACGCGCTAACGCCACAGATCGTTTAATCCTCTAATGCGGTATAAAGCAATGAAAGTCACACTACTCTGCTTTATTCACACATTTGACAGGGTCTATAAGTGGTTGTTACTGTCACTGCAGTGTTTAAGGCTTTTAATCTCGCAGTCTCGTTTGTGGTTTGGCTGACATATGCTGTGCTGTCCTGGCTCGCCTGATTAAAAACACTGCTGTTGTTAAAGTTAGATAATACGCAAAACACACATAGGAACCTGTCCCTGTTATGTTACTCATATTTACTCGTAGACGTTATTTTAATAGGTTTGGGGCTAGTTTAAGTTGTTTTAGTTCAATTAAACGCACTGCATGTTGTTGTCAGGAAGCCCGTAGCCTTTTTTTTTGCCATTTGTGATGTGACCAAATATGGTGGTAGTGGGAATAAACGCCCATCAAAAACGTCCGTTCCCACATCATTCTGCCAACAGACGTGCCGTGTGTGCCTCGATCGTTTTGGGTGTATTTGGACAGACTTGCTGATGTGGGCAGATTTAACCCCTCACCCCACCCCATCCCATCTGATCGAGTTGCACGGGAGCACGTGTAGTGCTGAGCACTGCAACTCCAGCAGGAGCTCATGAGAGGCCTTTACACCCTCACTGCTCCACACTGAGTTTCAACCCCACTTACACAGCTGCTAAACACTTCATAAGTACTTGAACACTTGGTTTTTGGATCCTCATTGAGGTTGTGGTAGTGTGTGCAGCTCACCTGTTGAGCTGACCTTATGACAATATGGTAGTTTTAAAGGAATGTAATATTAGACCACTCCCTAAACTGAATATTACTGTGTACATTGATAAGACCATGTGTTTTTGTTCACATGAGTGTTAGAAACGAGCCTATGTATGTACATTGGTGTTTAGGGTGAAGTGACATTTTTTAGATGTTAAGAATAAACAGAGACAACTATAATTTAGCTGTTCGTAGTTTAATTTCCCTGATGAAGTGTAAACACTGTGGCACATTGTTCTGTTTGATTTAAAATAGATTGGCTCCAGCAATGGACCAATGTTCAAACAGTGGCAAATTTACAATGGTTTTGGGTGACACTATCTGTCTGTCTGATTATGGTTGACGGGGGAAGTGTGTAGGAAACCTGTTTGAAAACAGGTAATGTTAATGCAATAAAAAGAAGGCACTTCACCTTTAAATAACTTGGTTTGAATAACTAAACATCACTGACAGTAGTAAGGAGATCACAAACCAGAAGAGCAAGATATTTGCAGATGTACAGTTTTGTTCATTAGCTTGTTGAGAATCTCATTTCAGGGGCTGATCGAAACGACTTTAAGAAAGTTTGTGCGTCTCAGAAGAAAACATCTGATTGCTTTAGGTCATCATTCAACTTTGCAGTCTTTTTACAAAAATAGCATAAATATATTGAGTTTTGACAATTAAGGTGTGATCCACTTAGCAACATTTCCGCAGAATTTTGTGGACAAAAAAAAAATCCATTGTCGGTTTTCAATGGCATTGTAACAACGTTCGTAGTCACGGGAAGGAGGAGGCGGGAACCGGCGAACATTTAAATTCGATTTTAATAAAATAAACAAACACAAAATGAAAGTAAAGCGGCAGTCCCTCACGGACGACTGCCGCACACAAACACAAAATAAAGTCCAGGCCTGGTCCTCTCTCGTCTTTCAGTGTCGTCACTCCTCCTTTTATCCTTCCGGAGATCCTCCGTGAGACTTGAGACTGGTGAGTGGTGCAGGTGTCGTGCATTAGTATTTACTACACCGGCTTGTTCCGTTCCCATGGCTCTCGGCCCCGCGGCCCTCACTACCTTTACACTACCCACTCGTCACAGGCATGTAAAAAGAAAGCTCACATAGACATCACTTAAAACCTGTTGCCCAGCTTGGAAAAAATTACATAACCAACTTGAAAACGAGCAAAATCTACATATAAAACTTTTTTTGTCCACACGCGAAACCTGGATTTCGTCCGCAAAATTTCACTGAGCAACAGTAAATATGGCCACGCCTTTGTGTCTTTGGATACCTGTTAGACTAGTATTAGCTTGATTGGATGGGCTCCCACCTGATACCTAAAGTACACAGTTTATTAGTGATGGATTAAAAGGGAATTTTTACTGAAATTAAAGTTTTCATTTAGCTGGAAACTGAAATAAAAAAATAAAGTTTTTGTAATTCAGTTTGGGTAATTTTGTAACTGAACTCGGTGTGCTGTTCTCAGGTGATGAATTAAACCATTCATAGTAAAGTTCTTAAGCCTCCTTTGAATTTTTCAGCTGAACAGATTTACATATTGCTTCTCTAGCATCATTTTTGGTCTAAGTGAAGTGCATCCACACTGCCAACATTTTGTTTTATCTTTTTTGCCTTTTCATCGTTGTGGGATGAAATAGATCTAACACGCAATTTGAACTTTTGGACTATCACTGCCTATTATTTTTTGTTTTTTTTTGTTTTCTCCTTTGTATCCAGTGTTGGGTGATAGACATCTTGTCAAATAGAGATTATGTTTTCAAGCCACTCCTGGGCAATCAGTGTTTTGTATGGTGATTAAATTCCTCTGTGTCAGTCTTTGAATGATTAAATCCCTCAGCTGAAATGCATTCAGTTGAGTGTCTGAATTACATGGCTAATTTCCTTTTTTCCTTATGAAAAAACAGTTGTGTTCAGTTTGAATGGAGACGTGTCATAAATGAGCATTTCTCCTTTGTGGTTTGACCAAACCAATACAGTCTGTTGTGTGTTAGGCCTACAGTATATGTCAATCCATAATCCATATGCATTGTTCGTGTCATTATTTCGATGAATAAACAGAGCTGTAGATCTCACTGACCTTGTTAAGCCAAAGGTCTTTGTGCTTTCTGTAATGTGGGATTCATGTCACGATTCCAAGTATTTGCAAATGGGACTGTGATGTGAAAGAAGCTCTCAGGTTGATCCTCAGGGATCTGTGTTGAAAATCAGACGTGTGCTTTACTTTGAATGATCAGAATGCTGTCAGATGATATATGGACTGATAGCAGTGTTTTAACAGCCATTACTCTGGTCTTAGACTCTGTACACATGACTTGTTAGCTGACATTTGAGAATAGACTGCCCCCCTGTCAAACAACCATAGGGTTTGTTGTAAGCAGCTTTGTCTGCTTTTACTGTAGTGATACCTGTGTGGACGTTTTTACATGTGGACATTTTTGAGGTTATAAACTTATGTGGCTTAATGTGAATGTCACATTTTCAAACTCTTTCTAGTTGTAGGTGGTGCAGTGTTTGTATTACACTACCTTTCAAAAGTTTTTGGATGGTGAGATATTTTTGAATCCCCTTGTTATGGTTCTTAGGCTGCTTTTATTTGATCAAAAGTACAGTAAAAACAGTGATATTGTGAATTATTACAATTTAAAAATAACTTTTCTATTTTAATGTATTTTAAAATATAATTCAATGGAGCCATTACTGCCATTTTAAGGATAGTTCACCCAACCTTTACATTTTGTCATAATTTACTCCCCCTCATGTCGTTCCAACCCGTAAGACCTTCGTTGATCTTCAGAACACAAATTAAGATATTTTTGATGAATTCCGAGAGCTCTCTGACCCTCCCATAGACAGCAAGGATCCTAACAGGATCAAGGTCCAGAAACGTAGCGAGGGGATCGTTAAAATAATAACCTTCTTTTACGAAGCTACAAGAAATACTTTTGTGCGCAAAGAAAACAAAATTAACGACTTTATTCAACAATTCGTCTTTTCCGCGTCACCCTGGTGCCATTTTGGAGGGTATCACATTTGTAAACAACGAATGCAACTTATGTACGTGTTTACGTTGTGTTTACGCTTTGATCTGAACGCAAACAATACATGTCAAAACATTACATAAGTTGCAGTATAGAATTCCCAAGACGTGTCACTCCTATAGTTTTGAATAGGGAAAAATGCAACGCTCAATATGGCTGCTCAATCGCAGGAATCTTCTGAATGAAAGAGCCATTGCTAATCGTAGCGTCGTCCTGTGCAGCTGCCGTTAGAAGTCCCGGTTGCTAAAGAAACAATCAGCGTTCTGAGACATGCTCCCCAGTCTGCGCAGCACACTGGTTTATCTAGCCGGTAAAAATGCGCTTTTTAATAACGCTTGTTGAGCAAAGGAACAACCTTTGACAGCGCCTACCCGTTTTTGTCAATTTGCTTTGGTGATTTTCGAATATAATTCTCATAAGCTTAGTGAACAGTTTCCCCATTCAAAGAGATAGGAGTTGCACTTGCATGCCTGATAGGTGCTTCAAAGATGGTCGCCGAGTGACATGACTTAAAGAGACTTTGGTGATACTCTCCAAAATGGCGCCAGGGTGACGCGGAGGAGAGGAATTGTTGAATAAAGTCATTATTTTAATTTTCTTTGCGCACAAAAAGTATCTTGGAGCTTCATAAATTACGTGACGTGACATTGGCCAGTATGGTGACCCATACTCGGCATTATTGATATTTTAACGATCTCCTTGCTATGTTTCTGGACCTTGATTGTGTTAGGATCCTTGCTGTCTATGAGAGGGTCAGAGAGCTGTCAGAATGCATCAAAAATATCTTAATTTGTGTTCCGAAGATGAGCAAAGGTCTTACAGGTTTGGAACAACATGAGGGTAATTTATGACAGAATTTTTATTTTTGGGTGAGCTATCCCTTTAAGTGTCACATGACCCTAGATAGAACCTAGAACATTCTATCGAAATCATTCTAATATGCTGATATTCTGATATTCTAATATGATGTTCAAAAAATATTTCTTATAATTATCAATGTTGAAACTTTGAATAGAATGTTTCCTTAATTTTACTAGGGGTCGACCGATATGTGTTTTTCAGGGCCGATACTGATTATTACAGATCAAGTAGACCATTAACCGATATTTTGAACCGATATATATGTCTGGTGTAAAAATGAAAATGAATGTCAAAATTAAGAATAACAAGGGCTCTGACAAAAACTGCCTTCCCTGGTGTTGGTTGAGTGTAGTATTCCCACACTGCACTTCTTACTCTTGTCTTCCTCTGTGCATCCATCTACAATAAGGGTAATATAAAGAGAGAGTTAAAAGTGGGGCCACTGTATGCTTCTTTATTAAGTCTATGAATACTGTTCTACAGCTAAACAGGTTGGGGAAATGTAAGTATTTGGCTTCAGTAATTTACATGTTAGAAATATATGTAATAGCATAACCTCTCATAATTCCTCATTAATTATTTTCTGATGGCTAAAACATAATCTACAATAGTAGAGGTGACTTCAATTCATCATCTAAAGCACATCAATTGATTAACTTTAAAAAATATATAATAAGTGTAAATAATTAAATTGTCTTCATGGCTATATTGTAGAAGTTGTTAAGAAGAAAATGAAACCAACATGAATAGAACACCTGAGAAGAGATGATGCCAATCCCTCAGAGGACCTCAGATGATGCCAACCCTGAAACAACATACATAACTACCAAACTTTGCTATAAGTTTGATTGCAACATATAATAATTTCTGTTAATAGTGTCTGTTTGATTACGTCTTTAATTGATTACGTATTTAATTGATTTTTCCGTACATTTCTGCCATATTGGGTGGTAAACACATTAACTGACAGTCACCACTGAGAAGCTACCACTAAATATTTAGAAACTTAATTTGCTGTAAATTTGCTTTGCAACGATTTGTATCGTAAAAAAGCGCTATACAAATAAACTTGAATTGAATACAAAGAGTACATCTTAGATTTTTTTATAATTTAAAAAATATTTATCTTTTTCTTTAGCATGTCATTGACCCTAGTTACAAACTTTTGCTAAGCTTTTATTTATTTACATAGCAATAGCAACCCAACTGGCTTTACGGAATGTTTCTGGCTTGACATTTTAGTGATTTAAATGATCGTTTGCATCAGATTAATTTATTAAGCCTCAGGCCGTATTTACTGACAGAAAGGTTTCGGCGGGACCGTATCACTAAGTTTGTATGTATGGTCACACCCCACACTGTCAGCAAGCGCCCAGTGCCTTATCAATACAGGCCAGCCTTTCAGTAATGATAAAGGACCCTGGACACTCCCAGGAATGGGCGTCCCTCTCTATTGCCTGTTTAATCCTGACAGCTTTTTTATTTTTTTAAGTAAAGAAATGTAAACCGGTTTTGTTGGCAATTTCAACAAAGTAGTGTTTGATTCTCCCACAGGGAAAAAGCTTTGAATGCTGCTGTATTTCTGAAGAATAAAGCTGATTTGATGTGATCATTTAAGACCAGAATGTTAATCTTAGAGTGTTCATGATTGTTTCTCCACAACCACAAAGAATTTAAACTCCTGTGCAATTGTAAAGCGATGCGAATGGAAAGCCCCCGATGTTGCAATGAAAGGATAGACGTTCATCAAAGTCAGACATACAGTTGTGTCACATACATTGTGTTAATCCTTAGCGAGATCGTTCTTGTCTTTTAAATAGGTTAGGCTAGACTACACCAAAATTTACACTGTTATAATTAGCATCATATTCCTTCTGCTGTTTTTAAAAAATGCTGTTTATATCTGCTGGTGTGACTCTGTTATTATGGTGGGGGCAGTTTGTGAGGACGTAGCTGCTTTGTTGGTTGTGTGAACAGCGGCACAAATACCCATAGGGGCCGTGTCATTGTGTTGGGGGGGGATTTGAATACCACGGATGACTCCACTTTCACTGGCCCTCATAGAAATGTTGTTTGCTGCTTCGTCTCGCAAAGGAAGTTAATGTTTTACGCATGTGGATGAGTGACCTTGCTGTGCAGGTGCTGGCGTGTGGCTTTACAATCTAAGTGAAGCTGTTCCCAGATAATTGACCATAGCACTTAGTCTGTATTGACCAATGAATACAAAATCCAGTATTCATTCATGAGTCACGTGAATGAAAAATGCAGTATTTATGGTCATACTTTGAGCTATTAATTAACTACACTTTGTAGCCTGGAGGTGTTTTATAGATAATCCAGACACTGTGCTTATGTATTTAACAGCTTATTTTTAAATAGTGTGTTGTGTGCCCTGTAAAGCCTGGAGAGGTGTTTTACCAAGTGTTATAAGGCATTGCTATGACATTGCTCGAGTTTTTCCTGTTTGAAATTGTGTTAAAAGGTGGTTACTGTACAGATGCGTGTGTAATCTGTAGGAGTTGGTTTAATGTGTAAATGCCCTCAAAGAGTCATTATCACTTAAGTTAAACTTGGAAGGTTTAGGTCATACTGCACGTGTCCACAGGCAAAGACAAAACTAGCTCCTTATCGACCAAAAATCCAGAGTTCTTCCTCTGTGGAGGTGTGTACAATGTTGGTGACTGTCTTCAGTATGTTCTATGAATGAATGATCAATAAAGTTATTGTGTAAATGCACAAGTACAGTCAGTAAGCGTTTATGACAGGCCTCACACTCAGTGAGGTTGACTGACATAGTTCTGCATTTGTAGTTTCTTAACTCTGCAGAAGTCAAAATTTTTCTTAACTTTGCAAACGTCAGTTCTGCCTGTTATGGTATAATAACAACAACAACAATGGCAATATAAAATAAAAAAAGTTTCTCGCTCCTGCTTGCTTGCTTTCATGCTTGCTTCGTTGCTTTGTTTTCTCTAAGGAACTATATCAAACATAATCTCTCTCTTGATTTTGTTCTCTGTCCACAGAACCCCAGAGTCCTACCAAAGTTGTCCGTGCCAGCAAACCCAGATCCAGGAAGACCAGTAAGGTAAGTCATTTTTATGCAGTGGTTCGCCAACAGTGGAGGCCATTTGACCTGCATTTATTTGTTTAATGGAGATGAAATAATAAACTTTAATCCCTGTCATTAAGTATAGATACTATATAAATCCATATGGACATCTCTTTTAATTTTTTTGTCTGTTTATTTGTAAAAGTGGCAGTTTTTTCCTCCAGTCTGTTTGTGTAACAGTCTAGTTTCTGGATGTCCTGGTCTGGATCAGGGGTCAGCAGCAGCCAGTTATTGAGCAGCTTGGCTTGTGTTTGTATTTAAGTGGATATTTGTTCGCTCTGTTCAGTCTTTTGTGTGGGTGATAGTCAACAGAGTCAGCACATGAGTTTTTGACTTTTACCTCAGCGGGACATTCCAGAGAGAGCACATAGAGGGCTCAAATTTAGTCCTAACAGGGGCAGTAGAGTTGTCCCCATGACTGACTCTATGGCATGTTATAGTTTGTCTCCACTTACTCACACATACACCCCTTGACAGGTTCCCTTGTACATTCGTGACCCCTAGCATATTATTCTGTGTTCATCCCTCATGCGTTTTAGTTTTTTTTATAGGACTGTGACACGTTTGGTTTGTTATGACTAGCCTTTTTAGTTCACATCGGTTATACCATTTTAACTTCAAGGCGCTGCCTTACAAATTCAGTTTCTACCATCTAGCTTTAGCATCTGGGACACCCAGGACCCATTTTGGGACGATAATGGAATCCGATATGCCACTTGGAATTCTGGGTTGCTTCGCGGCTTGAGGAATGATCGACGTTCCTCTGGTAATAGAAGGTGAAATGATCTCTGAGAAAGGAAAAGCCGCACTTCCCCCACAGAGTCAAAATTATATTTTGTGTGTTAAATACTGACAAAGTTGTCATGTAGAGTGGAAACTCGACTTGAAGAGTATTTGACGCACAGACGTCAGTGGAGTGGAGCAGCTGCCTTTTCATAAGTCATTCAAACTGACATTGAAGAGCATGCAATCTGCTCATTGCTTTCATTGACAATCATTAGGGAATTAATCCTTTTTTTTTTTTTTTTCAAATCAACATGGGTGTGATTAGTTTTTGTGCGTTCCATTTGTACTAACACAGGAGTTGGCTCTTGTAGTAATAGGTCATGATGAAGGATGGGAACTTTCAGTACAGATGTAACTGTTTCTCTTTCTTTTTTTTGTTTCCATTTGCAGTCAAGTGACTTCAGTGACATCACAAACTGGCCGACCCCTGGAGAAATCGCCAATACGGAGGTGAGGAAGACACTGCATTTAAATCTGGCTGTTTTGTGTTCAATTTTGTTCAGTTCCAGGCCTTTATTATTACATGATGAAAACAGTGACACATTATTTTATTACCATATGATTTTGATGTTGGTACAGTATAATAAGTACTATTTCTCATATCGTCCATCTTGAACTGAAGAACAGTGTGTACATTTATTTTCTACTGTTAGCAAAAAACCTGGATGCTTGTATGTTAATTTCAAAAAGCAATGGCATGTCTATGAATTGAATTTTTGTTTTGTCAACTTACAAAAATTTTTGTAAGTAGAAAATTACTATTTATGAAAAAATTTTAAAATTGTAATTAAAAACATGATATCATTCATTGGTTGGGTAAAAAAAAAAAAAGTGACCCCTAACATTTGATTCTTGAAAGTACCGCAAGTATAAATGTAGTTATTCAGATATGCAGATGTCAAATTGGAAGCGGGTGTTCTACAAGTCAAAGAGGTTTAAGAGTAGTCTTAATTCAAGACAGATACCAAAAAAAAAAAAAAGTTTTATGCAGGTATAAAAAAAAGTACATCCTGGCATTCTTAAACCTCTAGTCTTTCCAGAGCCTCATCTTTCGTTGTTTTTTCTTCTGTAAAAGGCAAAAGGAGATTTGAAAAAAAGTCTGAGCTGCGCTTACATCCACGAATTGGATTGTGCTGACAAGTAACTAGGTACGTAATCAGATTACCTTTCTTTCAAGAAACGATTAAAGTACGCATTCTTTTAAAGTTTAGCAGTGAAATATCTGACTTTTTTCTTTGTTTTCCCATTTATTCACTGACACCTTGCCTGTCCCCATTTTAAGAGAAATTGGGAGAGAGGGGCAGTCACTTCCTTTAGCCTGAGGCTATTAATTTTTTTATTTTTTGTTGTTATTAAAAAAAAAGCAAATAAGCAAGCCCAGCACAAGTGGCAAAAACGCAATGCATTTTTTCCCATAAAAAGTAACTAAATAACAATTAGTTACTTTTTTATGGAGTACAATCTCATAGTGCATTACTTTTAAAAGTAACTTTTTTTTTTCTTTCATGAAATGTCTGATATAATAAAACCGTATTCCTTTATGTCTCTCTTTCTGAATGTTTTTATGTCAGAGTTAAGATCTATGAAATGGGTCCTTAATGCACTGTTGTGGAGTGTTCATTCCGTATCACGTGCCTTCAGACCTGTGGAAGAAATGTATCTGTGTTGGTTTTCACTGGACTGCTGGCTTCATTCTACTAAGTTCAGGTTTAATTTACTGAGAGATTGATTTGATTGTGCTCCTCAGCAGCAGCAGAATGTGATAAACGTGCAGGTGAGGAAAGGGACATCTGAATGGAGGGAGAGGAAGAAGGATCGTGGGGGAGAGAAGAGAGAGAAGGAGAGCGGAAGTGATGGGAGTGACAGTAAGGAGAACAGGGAGGCACAGTCGGATCCAATCACAGGACGTTCGAACGAACAGGAGACAGAGGATGGAGAGGATATGCACAACAGTGCCCCCCGTAGGAGAGGAGGTAAGCCAGACAACAACATTAACACACATAAACAGGCATTCACACTGCATATCCATATTTGAGGTTCATGTTTACTGTTTGCTGCATACTGTGCAGTACACTGCCTCCAATTCAGAGCGTAGTATGCTTCCTTGTGGACATATGACCTCTTCATTTTTCACATTGCATGTTCAGAGCTGCTTGAACAGATATCTTTTTGGAAATAAGAAGCACTAAATAAGTTTAGACAGCTGATCAAATAATACACTATTTCCAGTACTGTATGCTGTATACAATGTGTATACAACTCCATTCACAGTCCTTGAAAGTGTGCAAATAGCAGTGGCTGTTGAGCTTTATACTATTTCCTGTTGGCATGAATTCAGCATTATGCAAAATTGATTGCTGAAGCCATTGTAAAAATGTCCTATTCGCAGGTGCATATATTACCCATTATTAATTTATTCTGAAAGAGAACACATCCAATAATAGGGGGGTTACCCAGCATTTGTCATCATGATAGGGAACCACCTTTATGTGGAATAAATCTGGGACTTATGTAATTAGTTTCTCCGTCTCATCAGTGATCATTACTTACTCACTGAAGTGATTGTTTTAGCCTGGAGATGGATTAACTGTTAAAAAAGGAAACATCTTTTCATTAAACAAGATAATAATCTTTCAAATTTGTTTGTAAAATAATGTATTTCGCTAAAGAAAAAAACAACAATGGCATGTAATGTGAACAGTCATGTAGACTTATGGGTAAGGGTCAAAGGTATTTACCCAGTTGTAACTTAAAACCCTGAATGGTTAAAATTAAAATGGCTTTTAAACATCTGTCCACTTTTGTGAATGTCATGTATCAAATGGTTAAACAAACTTGTCAAAAGTGCTACTCATTTCTTTAGATGAAAAAGAAAAAGGTTTGGAAAGTGGAAGTGGTAAAAAAAAAATGACTTGGCACACCTTCATAAACTTTAGGAAAAAATGTGAGAACTTGGACATGAACACACGTGTACCAGCAACCTCCAGCTAAAAAAAAGAGAGAGAAAAGAAAATTAGAAATTCTCATTATGCCTGGGTGGTTTTTAGACACGTTAATGCTTTAAATCACATACGCATGTCTTAACACGTGCACATAGTCACACACTCAGACACTCAATATTTAATTAAATGGTTCTTTCATTTCTTCATAAATCTCACATTATGTCTTTTTAGATGTTAGTGTGGGGTAATTTGCGGTCAATTATTGTCTAAATGTTATGGCAAGACATCTGCAGGAGGATATAAGGCATTACTAAAAGCCCCTAGGCTGGTTTTGGAAAGCTTCTTTCTCTTTCTGTTTTTTTGCGTTTTCTGTGTCTTAAAACACATAGATATGAAGAGACAGCACTGTTTTATATTCCTATATACTAATCTGAATTTAGCATGAATATAGTGGGGTACAAATGTCCAATGTTGACACTGAATTACAAATTATTGTATGATTTTAAACAAATAAATACTGTGACATAATTAAATACTAAATATTAAAAGTTTTCTAGGTCCCAAATCAAATAAGTAAATATATGTCATGAATTCATATAAACTGCTTTGTACAGGCAGTCATATGTTTTTGCTTTCATTGAATCTCAAGATTTTCAAATCATGCTGGAAAACATGATTATCAGGTTTTATGCGAACATGAGGTGTTTTTTTGTGCAGCATAAGTGCTGCTGCCATTAAAACAATAGAGGGACGTAATAAACTGAGACTTTAGTGTTCATTTTTTTAATTCAAGATGACTGTAAATATTTTACACTGTTAATTTTGAGTTCTTATTTTGTCCTTTTCTTTTGTGTGTTCCTCAGGCTGGCGGAGAGAGAGAGATTTCTTTGATGACACAGCGAGTGTTCGCAGCGAGGGCAGCAATGTCCGCGGAGGCCCCAGGGGCAGGGGCAAAGGTCGCGGCCGAGGCAGAGGTCGTGGACGAGGTAACCCATAAACATCCCAACCCTCTACATTGCGAGTAAATCACTCGCATATGCGACTAAATCTTACTCTGGGCGACTAAATAATGTCTAACATTAGCCATTGGCTAATAAATTCTTAGATTTTACACGCCAGTATGTGTGTGAGAGGCGTTCAACACAGATTTTCACTCGATAAACACGCTGACTGAGCGCTTGAGAGTTTCGCTCTCCGTCAAGTGATCTGTACTATTTGGATGTACTCAATGGATGCGCAGTATGTAGCACGCAGCGCACCTGCACGACTCGCCGTCACTTTACTGATAGCACTGTGTTTCTCACACATGCAAAGAGAAAAAAGCGAGAGTCTTGCATACCATGCTGAATCAACACGCTACATGTAAACCATATTCTTTGTTGTATTTTCCTGTCAAAATAACAGAGTTCATTTAGAATTATTCAGCTTTTAAGAACAAGCAGAAGATATGCCGGTTTCTAGGCAGTGGGCGGAGCTAATACGCAAATAGCTCTCGTTGGCTGGCGCTCAACTATTACCGTCCCCATTTTGATTTCAGCAAATCAGTTTGAGCAAACGCTGACAACGTGATTAATATTCATGAACCCAGCAGATTATAGTAGTAGTAGTAGTATCTTTTAGTAATAATTACTGTTACCTATTACCACCAATTCTGATTGGAGACAATTTTGTACCCAAAATTGAGCAAAACCTGACAAAATCACCAAAAACCTCAATTTGTGGATGCCCTCATTTGTAAAACTGTTATAAAAATAAAGTAAACAAAGTGTTTTTTTACTTTTGAAATTGTAAAAATGCAGAACGTTTTCTGTGAGGGTAGGGGTGGGTTTAGGTTAAAATGTGTATAACTATCTGTGTATAAAAACAATAGAAGTCTATGTAATGTCCCCATTTAGATAGCTAAGTAAACGTGTGTGTGTGTGTGTGTGTGTGTGAAATAGTATATCAGACTAAAAAAATGTACTAGCCAATGACGATTATATTGCCAAGGTGTGCGTAGAGGGTTGCATCCCTAAACAACCTAAACATCAATTCAAAGTCAGACTTTTAAAATGACTTATTAAAGAAAATTTTTATATTTGAAGTGTTTTTTTTTTTGTCTTTTATGACATTCTAGTAAATAAAATGCACTGAATTTCAGCATTATTTTTTGTTAAGGCAACATAAGTGTTTCCCAGGGCTTGATATTATGCTTGTCCAGGCACTTGTTTTTCAGACAAGTAAAAGTGAATAAAAAAAACAACTAAAAGCGATTAGGATCAGTCACCTTAAAGGGATAGTTCACCCAGAAATGAAAATTACCCAATGATTTACTCAGGCCATCCTAGGTGTATATGACTTTCTTCTTTCAGATTAATCCAATCAGAGTTTTATTAAAAAATGTCCTGGCTCTTCCAAGTTTCTGGAATGGTTTAAGATGCGTTTTAAGATTTTGAAGTCCAATAAAAGTGCATAAATCCATCATAAAAAGTGCTCCACATGACTCCGAGGGGTTAATAAAGATGCGTTTTGTAAGAAAAATATCCATATTTAAAACTTTATAAAACATAATCTCTAGATTCGGCTAACTGACATACGCGTGTTCACGAGAGAGTGGCGTTCCAGCGGATGACGTAGGACTTAGTAAAAACAAAACATGGTCCCGAATAGAATTACAAACAAGATTTGTACAGAAAACTGTTGAGGATTTCGATATAAAGCCAAGAGCCTTTGCTGTAAACAAAACTTGGTTCTCATGAGACTAGAATATTCTCACCGGAGCCTGTGCTATGCCTACGTCCTACTTCCTCTCTCGTGAACACGCAAGACAGTTAGTGGAAGCTAAATATTACATTTGATAAAGTTTTAAATATGGATATTTTTCTTACAAAAAACCAATTGCTTCACTTCAGAAGGCCTTTATTAACCCCCCGGAGCCGTGTGGAGCACTTTTTATGATGGATTTATGCTGTTTTATTGGACTTCAAAATCTTAAACCGCATCCACTGCCATTATAAAGCTTGGTAGAGCCAGGACATTTTTTTAATATTACTCCGATTGAAAGTCATATATTGCTAGGATGGCTTGAGGGTGAGTAAATCATACGGTAATTATCGTTTGTGGTGAACTATCCCTTTAAACTTTAAAATCCTTCTTCACTGTAAAGCGTAAAATATAAAAAAAAATAGCTTAGTCATACAACTTAATTTTAGGGTTTAGGTTTCACGTATTCAGTGTCAAGTATATGTATAGAAATATACATCACGTATTAACTCTGTTTTTTTTATTTTATTTTTTTTCAGGTCGTTATGACTACTCCCACAGTTACCGGGACTCGTACCTGGATGGGTCCACAGTTTCAGCCGAGTTTGGCACTAACATGGTCTATTACTATGATGACGGTAATCGCGTGCAGATGTATACGATTGAGGAGAGTTTACTTAAAGAATACATCAAACGCCAAATGTAAGTTCAGTGTCTCCCTTCTCTTTGAATTTATACAAAATACAGCACTTGGTTTGCTTTTCCAGCTCTCCAGCTTTAAGTTTACCGCATGGTTTCTTTTTATTGGTCATATCACAACAAATTTCGGACTTTATGAGGATTTGTACTTATCTGTAGTTTAGTACATTTAAACTAAACCGTGGCTGTATTATATTCTTGGTGTTTCACACTTTACCACCAGTAGGGGGAGCAGCTGCGGCGTTGGGCGGCCTGGCACTGCCTGTCTGTGTGTGTCCTTAATTTAGCTCGTCTGCCTTATGGATGATGGGGAAGGGTCAGATGATCTGGGTCAGAGAGATTAGGACAGAGGACACTGGGTGCGTTGTGTGTGTGTGTGGGAGCATTTCCTAGTTAGTCAGAAATAATGACTTTTGCATTTCATGTGGAAATGAAAATGTGTATCAGTGTGCATAGTCAAAGTGTATGTTTTCTACTACCCAGCATGAGGTTATTGTTTGTGTGTGTGTGTTCTTGCCCATGTAATCTTATTCACAGAGTTCAGCCAAGCTTACTTCACTCAACGCTGTGATCATAACAAGCTGTGAGTCCACAGGGAGCTCACACACACACACTGGCTGTTTAACACTGATCTGAAACCTGTCTTTTAAAAACTGTTTAAATCAATGCTTACTGATGGAAAAACTGCTCACCGATCAGTAAAAAAAGATCCTTCCTATGCAGAGATTTTGATAGGGCTGAAAATACTTTGGTTGAGTCTTCACTTTGTTTGTGAAAAAGAGGAATATGGAGAGAGAGAGAGAGCAAATTTCACAAATCAGAATACGTTTTGCGATATAAAGCAGCAATTCCATCCCAACAACATAATTGCTTCAATGGAATATATATCTCTGCACACTCTAAACCACAAACAAGTTTTTATATTTAATAAAAGTGCCACAATCGCTTTCCCAGTGACTTCATCTTTCACTTCATCTTAACTTTAATTTATGTTGCTTCATAATAGTCTCTTGCATAAGACTGAAATGATAAATAGCATTATAGTGCTTTTTCAACATGTTTTCTGCTAAGTTCAGCTGTGTGGTAAAAATATGCTCATTGCCGAAAATCCACATTGTCTTGGATGTTTTTGGGCCATCTTCGAGTGTATTATTTATCCATCTAATTCTGTATCTGTTTATTTTTAATATTTTTGGTTTATTTGAAAAGATGATATAAGTGTCTCCATTTGGCACGTTTCTAAATTCCTTGTCCTGGATGTTCTCCAAGCCCAGTTTCTCCTCACACCTAAACATACCAGTGAGTGAAACTTGCAAAACACCACCGCTGAAACTCCCCAGAATCATTTGCAGTATGGCACAAGGGGCGTCTCGACCTCGGCTGACTAAAGCTGCAGGAATGTGAGGTGTGTTCTGGGTGGAGGCTGCAGCATTCCTCTCAGAGCACTTCTTCTGCTTCTTACAGGAGTTTTAGCAAATGTTCATGTGTGTTACACATTAAGGAGGCGTTTGATTGGTTGATGTATATCATCGGTCACTTCTCTCAAGTTCCACCTTCAGGTGCCTCATCAGGGTACTTTGTAGGAACTCACATGTGTTAGGAGATACGTAATCAACTTTTCTCCTAACTGCTTGTCCACAAAGGCTCTGTAAGATTACTATACAATATTTAAATATGAAATTCAGCTGTGATAGTGGAGGTCTGGTCTGCAGTTTTGGTCTCGCTGCACCTGGTCTCACTGGAATCCTGCCAGAGGCTCTGTGCCGTCTGCTGTGGGACTGCTGTGTTCCTCACCTCACAAAATACACAATACCCAGAGGACCGAGATAGAAAGAGAAGCGGTGCTGATCTGTGAATGCACATGTTGCTGGAAAAAGAGAGGGAGGAATGGATAGATAGATAACTAAATGATGTGAGATTTCTGTCTTTTATTTCCAAGACATCCAGTCAGTTCTGTCTTTGCACATATAACAGTTAAAGTGCAGCAGTTATAGCTGTTATACCCTGCTGCTCTTGGATATGTTCACATGTGTTTTGTACTATATTGAATATTGAATTGCAATACATTTCATTAATGAACATTTTTAAAAAGACTTCTCCAATAGTCAAATATCAGACTGAAAGAGTTTATATTATAGCTATATTCTATTATATTGTTGTAAAAACATATTGTTAAATTATTGCATATAATTATTTATTGAATTTTTTTCAAAAATGATGATGATGATGTTGATGATTTTCTACTACAAGTTTCTACTACAATACATTGTAAGACTTTGCCTTACAGATAAAATGTGGTCTAAAAGTCTGAGATTGTTCTTTCAGTGTAGACTTTTAGGATTTTGAAAAATTACATGAATTAAAATTATAGAATTTTGTTCATGTAGCTTATGTGCTACTATCATTTAAAGAGACACATGAAATACTAAGATACTCAGAAATATTATTTTTTCAATTTAGTATTTCACTTGATTTGTTTGTAATATAATTAATAATAATCATATGTATTAGAAAAATGCACAATTTGCTCTAATGTTCTCAGACCTTTAGTACTCACTTTCTTGACTTTTTAACATCTGTTTTCCTTGTCGTTGTTATATTATATTTTTATACACATTAAAGGTGAATTGTATAAAAAAAATAATATTTCATTACCATTATACCAGATGGGCATGCAACAAATAAAATTATTAAATGAGCCTCTACAAATATATATTTGTATGCTCTTCAGAGGTATTATAGTCTGTTTTTATTTGCATTTATTTGTATTTTTTTATGTGTTAAGTACAAAGCTTAAAATATGTGATGTGTATGTAATTATATCTAAGTTGTATGTAATTACATCTTAATTGCAATAGTTATTTTTGTAGTTGGTATTTAAATACACAGTAATTAGAGGCAACAGATGTGAAAATATGCTGTTTAATGATTATTTTGGAGTTTATTGATGGCTGTTTGTTTTTAGTGAATACTACTTCAGTCTCCCAAACCTGGAGCGTGACTTCTTCCTGCGGAGGAAGATGGATTCAAAAGGCTTTTTGCCCGTCTCTCTGATTGCCAGTTTCCATAGAGTCCAGGCCCTTACCACCGATATCAGCCTCATTAAGGAGGTGACTATTGACTCTTCACCTCTGCTACATCTGACTTTATTATCTTTAGGCGGTGTTACATCTGGTTTTTGTGTGTATGTGCAGGCGGTGAAGAACAGTGAAGTCGTGGAGCTTGTTGATGAGCAGATCCGTAGGAAAGAGGAGCCCGAACATTGGCCTATTCCGGGTCCCCCTCTGGACTCCCCACGCACAGATTTTTCCCAGCTCATTCACTGCCCCGAGTTCGTCCCAGGACAGACGTTCACCTCCCTCAGCACAGGTTCTGATGTGTTCCACTGTTTAGCTTTTTTATTGTACTTGTCATTGTTTTGCAATTATACTGTTATTTTGCCTGATTCTGAAAATAGTAGTCCTCATCACACTCACTTATTTGCTGACAATCTCTCCCTCCACATGTGCCACAGTGTCGTCCTCCCCAGTCAGTCAGCACATAGTTGAACCTGCTCTGGTAAATGGCCAAACTAGTGATGACACAGACACAGCCAAACCTCAGTCCAAAGAATCCTCTCCTTCAGACTCAAAAAGCAGCTCTAGTGAAGATGGGAATACGACCAAAGAGAAGTCCAGCAGTCTCTCTGATCCAGACGCCCAGCCGTGGATACAGGTGGAGAAACGCCACAGAAACTCCTCTGGAAAAAATAAGGTACTTCCGGATCTGATCCTAGTCTAGTGATATGTGACGTGGCATAAATTAGGTCACAGTGTTTTGTAGGGGTGCACTAAATTATGATCATTATGCCAACAATTGTTTTAATGTAACAGCATTCAAATTAAATACTGTTTTGTCTAAAAAAAATGTAATAAAGGACAACAAAATAAAATCTGTCATTTTAAATTCAACATTATAATGCACAGTATCGAAATTGGAAATACAGTTTTAGATTTGGCAAAGATTACGTTCAAGTGTTAAATTTACTTTTTTTTTTTAAGATGCACTTAGTGGGTGTTAGATGACCATCTTAAACCAAAAACTATAGAAAATGAGCATGAACAATTAAATTTACCATTCCAAAATTTGGGTCCGGTAAGTTTTTTTAAAAAAATTTTGAAAAGTTATTTTGCTCACCAAGGCTGTAAAGAAATACAGTATATACAATATTTTTTAAAAATCCTTAAAATATTAGATTAAAATATATAAAAAATTTATTCCTGTGATCCTGCAGAAATTATTCTAATATGCTGATCTGGTGCTCAAGAAAACATTTCTTATTATTAATGTTAAAAACAGTTATTCTGCTTAATGTTTTTTGTGGAAAACATGATGCTTTTTTTCAGGATTCTTTGAATAGAGAGTTCTTTTGTAACATTATAAATGTCTTTACTGTCACTTTTGATCAATTTAGTGCATCATTACAGAATAAAAGTATTAATTTCTTAAAAAAAAAATGGTTGCTGCTCCTTTTAAACCATACTGTATAAATCAATAAATGAAAATATCTCCAAAAAACTGCTATGCAGTGTATGAAGCAAAACAATAGGGGATGCACAAATTCACTGGTAGTGCGTACATTTGGAAAATGTTTTAAAAGTATATATAAAAAAATGTTTTTCATATTTTGGATTATTCGCATTTCTTCTTGTTCCTTTATAACTCATGATTCTGCTTGAGTATTTTGATCACACATCTTTCCTTTTCCATATCTCTTCATCCATCATTTCCTCTCTCCATTATTCCATCTCCTGTCCTGTGGGTGTGCAGACCTCAGTAACTCCTCTTCCTCCTTCTCCTCCTCTTCCTTCTCCTCCTCCTCCTCCTCCTCCTCCTCTCCTCTCCTTCTGAGTTGTCCCCATCTCAGTTGAGTATCCCCGCCTGCTTTCTGTGTTTCCTGCTTTCTTGATTTTTTTTTTTTTCATATTTATTAAAAGTAAATAAGATATGTTTCATGTTTGCTTCAGGAGCACACAGAATTTGTTCAGTCCAGCCCAAAGCAGCAGCCTGAGGCAGACCAGGAGGAGCTGGACTTCCTGTTTGATGAAGAAATGGAACGACTCGCAGCGCCTCGCAAGAACACCTTCACTGATTGGTCAGATGATGATTCTGATGATGAACTTGACGACCAAGACGTAAACAAGATCCTGATTGTTACTCAGACCCCCCCTCACCTGCGGAAACATCCTGGGGGCGATCGGACGGGGAACCATGTGTCACGTGCCAAACTTACAGCTGACCTTGCCAAAGCCATTAACGATGGATTGTTCTACTATGAACAGGATCTTTGGACAAAGGAAGAAGGGCAGCAAGAGTGTGCCAATGCCAAGGTGAGAATGGTTGTGCTTTTTCAATTATTTATTAACATTACAAAAATAAATTACATGTACCATTTACATGTAGCAATAAAGAGTTCAGTAGAATGTCCAAGCTTCTCGCCTCCATATAGTAAAAGTGAAGGTCAGCATCCACTTTTATTGTATGGAACAGCTTGGACATTCTGCTAAGTATCTTTTGTGTTCTATAAAAGTCATTCACGTTTGATATGACGACAATTTTCATTTTAGGCTGAAATCTCCCTTTTAACTGCATTATTGATAAACATAATTTCCCCATCAAATACACTGTAAAAAAGTTTGTGTTTGGTATGATGATTTTTATCTGTTTTTGAAATACATTTACATTACATATACATTTAATCATTTAGCAGACAAGTCTCTTGTGCTACCATAAAGAAGTCTCTTATGCTCATCAAAGCTGCATTCATTTAATCAAAAGTATTGTATTGTACAGCTGTTTTTTATTTTAATATATTTTTAAATATAATTTCTTTCTGTGATCAAAGTTGAATTTTCAGCATCATTACTCCAGTCTTCAGTGTCATATGATCCTTCAGAAATCATTCTAATATGTTGATTTGCTGCTCAGAAAAAAATTATTATTATCATCAATGTTGAAAACAGTTATGTTGCTTAATATTTATGTGGAAACTATGATCATTTTTAAGGATTCTTTGATGGATAGAAAGCATTTATTTGAATCAAACATTTTGCAATAGAAGTCTTTACAGTACCTTTTGATCAATTTGAATGCATTTTTGCTAAGTGAAAGTATTAATTTCATTTAAAAAATCTTATTAAACCCAAACTTTTGAGCCGTAGTGTAAACAAAAAGTTTGTTTTAATCCTAAATGAGTGTGTAATAGTAACACAGAGAAGTTTGTGCCGAGTGTGGTGTTAGTTCACCAGCTGTTGAGTTCAGATAAATGTCCACACTCAGCAGTAACATGGGAATTTTCCTCTGCAAATGTTGGAATTGCTCTGTAGTGACTGAAAATATGCCAAAATATTTGCTTAAGATCTCATATCTCACATTAGGCAGCACATTGTGTCTTTTCTGATTTATTTCTCAACCAACCTGCTTGTCCAAATGAAGTCCTTAGCAGTGCATATTACTAATCAAAAATTAAGTTTTGATATATTTACGGGTGGGAAATTTACAAGATATCTTCATGGAACATGATCTTTACCTAATATCCTAATGATTTTTAGCATAAAAGAAAAATTTATCATTTTGACCTATACAATGTATTGTTGGCTATTGCTACAAATATACCCATGCTACTTATGACTGGTTTTGTAGTCCAGGGTCACATATGATCTAGGATGTGTACGTTCTTTTAGAGGGAAAGGTCTTGTCTTGATTAGATCCTCCAGGACAAAAACTCATTTATTGATGTTGTATGAGCCAGTTCATACTAACATCAACAGAATCTGAGCCATTTGCAAATGTCAAAAACCCTGAAAGAATGTGACTCTAATTTAACTCAAGTAGGTCATATCAAGTTTACAATTTACACAGATATGTGTTTGAATTGTACAGTGGTGTCGGGGGTACCCACCTGTTCCCACTCATGGGAGTCGTAACACCTGTGTTAACTGTGCCAAGGTCTCTGTGGGCTGAAGTTCAAAGTACAGAAACCTGATAAACAGCAGTACAAAATGACAGAAAAGAGCACATGTGCATGTGTTTGTTCAGATCAGTTAGAGTTTATGATGTCACTACGATAGTGTGGCTTTTTTACATTAATATGTTCTGTGTACCATTGTGACCAGTGTGTATAAATGTCAATTTGACACATTATGTTCTTGGTAAACTCCTGATCGACTATGTTATGTCTGATTTAATGCCTCTGATAGGCCTAAAAGCTTCACTTTCAGTGGCCAAATGGGTTTGAGTCTTTATGATGGACTATAAGGATGTCATTGCAAGCAGTAACCGCTGGTAAACCTGATCAAGTGCACTGCCTGCAGTCAAATACAGAGCACTTATGACTTCATTGTTCATACAGGCAGAAACTGAACGTCAGGGCACTTTGTTTTCCTCTTCTCCTTTTTTGTTTTTAAGGAGTGTGATGCTCTACTTGTAGTTTTTATGCTTTTAGCCCTCTTGTAGCAGTTTGTTTGTACTCTCTATAATGTGTCAATATGTTCAACGTTTTCAGGATTTGGAAAATTTCAAAAAGCTCAACATGATCAGCCAAGATGAGTTTGAAACTCTGACCCCTAAACTTCCCATTGACCCCATCCAGGAGGTCCCACCCCCTCCACCATGTCAGACAGGTATCTATCTATCTATCTATCTATCTATCTATCTGTCTTATGAATAAACAAGCAAACAATTAATTAATTAATTATAAATAAAATAATTCATTTATTGAAATGTAATTTTTTGTCTGTTTTTTTCTTTAGATGATTCTAGCATGGCTCATTCTCTTCCCACGGATGTCCCAGAATCCTCCAGTGTGCCTCGCACCCCACGTACACCACGGACCCCTGGAAGACAGGACCCCACCAAAACCCCACGCTTCTACCCTGTCATCAAAGACAGCGGCAACCTTGACGGAAAAGTATGTTTGTACTAGGAAAACATATTCTGGGATTATAAGGATGACCTTTTATGTGTATTTTTGTAACTGTATTTATGTATAACCTGAGATTATTACCCGTTTTGTCATCATTTACTCACCCTCATGTCGTTCCAAACCGGTGTGATTCTTTCTTATGTTAAACACAAAAGAAAATATTTTGAAGAATTTTAAAGAGCCAGTCAGTTATTGGTCCCCATTGACTTCCATAGTAGGGAAAGACATAATATGGAAGTCAATGGGGACCATCAACCGTTTGATTACCAGCATTCTTCAAAATATCTTCTCTTATGTTCAACATAAGAAGGAAACTCCTACAGATTTGGAACAACATGAGGGTGAGTAAATGATGACAAAATTTTAATTTTTGGGTGAACTATCCCTTTAACATTTTTGCCTAATCCCTGAGTTCTTACAGTTGTCCTAACCAGGTGCATATTTCTGATTTTTCTTTTCTCCAACTCACTCTTTAAGACCCCCAGAAAGAGGAAAACCCGTCACAGCTCTAACCCCCCTCAGGAGTGCCATGTAGGCTGGGTGATGGACTCACGAGAGCACAGACCCCGCACTTCCTCCATCAGGTTTTTGGCTTTTTTTTATGTCATGCCCTCAACACTGAGGTGCACATTTTTCTGTGATTTGAAACACGTCAGCTAATTATTTCAGATAGTTGGCTCTGCTTAACAGTCTTTCTTTCTCTCCCATTATCCTCGTCTTCTGTATAGCAGCTCGAATGCATCTCCATCAGAAGGAGCTCCCGCGCTGTCAGGCAGTTACGGCTGCACCCCGCAGTCCCTGCCTAAGTTCTGGCATCCATCCCATGAGCTTCTGAGAGAAAACGGCTTCACCCAGCAAGTTTACCACAAATATCGCCGACGATGCCTCAATGGTGCTGCGATTGTTTGTTTTTTACAGAACAGCCGTTCTGTATATATATCCCTGCTTTACTTGAATTTCTCATTTTTGTGTATTTTCTTTCCAAAGAGAGGAAGCGATTAGGTGTGGGTCAGTCTCAGGAGATGAACACGCTCTTCAGATTCTGGTCCTTCTTCCTCAGAGACAACTTCAACAGAAAGATGTATGAGGAGTTCAAGCAGTGTGCCCTAGAGGATGCCAAAGAGAACTACAGGTAAGAGTCATAGTCCTGAATTCTGTATTTTATCTGCAGACCTTGTCTGGAGAAGTTATCAGCGTTTGAGAATTCAGGCAGCGAACCCCAGGCAGTAAGTCAACCAAGTTCATTTGGCCCCTTCTCAAGTGCCCCCAGTTTGGCAAGTGGGTACATAAATGACATACCGAAAATAAAAATGTTTGTGCCTGCTCATATGCATAAGCAGTGGTATAAACCATTGGTATTACAGATGCATCAAAATTCTCCTGATTTTGGCTACAGAAGACTTGAAAAATGGTTCATGTCTATTCTTAAAAAAAAAAAAAGAAATATAAATGAAATATTGGCTATCATAACAATTTCTTGTGAGAGAATGTTGAAGTTGGCATTCATGTTTGACCGATATAACACACAACATACAAACACACCCACATTAAAATGGCTGCCAAGTCTGAACATTGTTCTGTCTGGTTCCTATACAGGGATGCACAAACTCTTCTGGTTGTTTACTCACAGATTGTTTGTATTAGTTGTTGTTAGGCAAGTGTGTGTATTTCAGTACTGTATATTGAATGCTGAGGGCTTGCACTCCTATTTAACTTGTTTTTTGAATCAACAAAACTCATAATGCAATATTAAAATCATGTACAGTATTGAAAGTATCTTGAACTTCAAATGCTATCAACATCACAAATCTTGCAGATTCTTAAACCATAAATCTTGTTTCATGCAACAATGCAACAATACAAAAATAAAAAGCATTTGCCAACAATTTTTGGTATCAAAATCAGTTACCAACAAAATAGTTTAAACGTAAAACCTTTTTCTGGGAACCCAGATCATTGCAGTATATTTTAGAATCTTGTGCCTGTTTATTTTGGCACAAAACGAAAGTCTTAAGACAAGTGCAAACTGTACTAGCTCTGACTTTCTGCATGTATAGTATTTGCAATGTTGAAAGTCATGCAAATGATTAGAGTGGTAAAGGATGTATAAGGTTTTTGTATACTACCTGCTGTGCTACCTGGGAAGGCCAAAACTGGTTTCCTAATGTGTGTTCAAATGTTTAAACAGGTACGGGCTGGAGTGTCTGTTCCGGTTCTACAGTTATGGACTAGAGCGGCGGTTCAGACAAGACATCTTCAAGGACTTCCAGGAGGAGACCATCCAGGACTATGAGAAAGGTCAGACAATCATAATTTGGCAAAACAAACAAAAAAACATGCAAAGGCAGAAATGTTTATTTTGCCTTTTTAACTTTGCTGCATATCACAAATTATATCAGTGTCTGGTGTTTTGTGGGTCAAATTTACTTACTCAGTACATTGGCGGTAAACCACAATTTTTTGACACAAAGATGTGTCACCATGTGCTTGCATCTGATGTTTGGGGGTTTGTGTATACGTGTAGGTCAACTATATGGGCTGGAGAAATTCTGGGCTTTCCGGAAATACGCAAAGGTGAAGAATCAGCCCATTGACCCCAAACTCCAGGAATACCTCAGCAAATTCAAGAGCATTGATGATTTCAGAGTAGATGTGAGTATAAGCATCAGTCTTACATGTGAATGTGATCCCAGAATAACACATTAACCCTGTAAAGCCTAAAGTACGAAATAGTAGCTAAAAAAAAATTTCTGAAATGGAACCGTTTTTTTAAAACCTTTAAACAAAATCTAAGATAAAAAAGTTTACATGTTTTTTTTTTATTTATTATAATTTTTATGCATATGAGGTTTTCATGGCTCATACAATAATATAAATGAACATGGAGCTCATACTCAAGGAAAAATAAAGCTTTTATTCAAAGGCCCAAATTTAGCAAAAATATGCAATTTGGTGCAGTTGCGAGATTACATAGCCCAAAAGTATAATGAAATTCTGATAGCTTGTCACCTGATGAGATTTTCTAACAGTATAACAGACTACTTGCATAAAATTCATATAACTACGAGTTTTCACTCTATATCTCCGAATAATGTATATCAGTAAGATGATATTTAAATGCTTAGTTTTATGGCCAAAGCTCTCTGGGGACAAAACATGTAATGCAGTGCAATACATTGATGGATGAGAGAAGTACAAATAAATATTCCTCAAATGTCTGATGAATATCATAATTGATACCCACATTTTAACAAGAAATACAATACAATAAAGACATCTAACAATGTAAAATATTACTAACAATAAAAGATACCTTTAGATTCTATAAATATTAATATAATCAAAAATCTAGAAGGATTTTAAAGCAAAAAGACAAATGTATATATATATATATGTATCTATCAATAGTATAACATTGGTTTATCAAAACATAAGGTAGTTTCAGCAGTTGGTTTTTCAGCACAGCTTTGATCTTGTTGATAATTTAGTGGCTTTAGAAATTTGTGTATCAAGTATTATAAAGTAGGCTTTATGGGATAAATAGGATTAGTCAATATACATTTAATTACTTTTTAACTGTTAATAGTAGTCTGTTAAACTCTAAACCAAATGTAATTTCCCTTCTCTTAGCCACCAATGGCAGAGGAAGGAGTAAGGAGGAAAGCACACTCGTCCTCCACAGGAGACGAGGTGAAACGTAGGCGACACAACTCGACATCATCATCGAAACAGACCCCAGTTGCCAAGACGTCTTCAGACAATCAACCAACCGCTGGAGTGATGGCAAAAACAACCACAACAGATCAAGCCGCTGCCCCAACGACAGGGAAATCCACCAATCAACCATCAGCCAAGCCAGTCACAGCCAATCAGAAAGCAGCACCTCTGACCGCCAAAAGCAGCATGGCTAATGACCCGTCTACAAAAGCCCCACCCAAAGAGAATGTGAAGAAGAATACCTCATCAGATGCTCGTAAAGGAGAGGCGGCGACGAGCAAAAACAAAGATGCCCAACAGCCAAAGAAATGAAGCCCTTGCTACACTATATACAGTATTTGAGCGTGATTCTAACTCTAGAGCTGTGAAAAGATTTTCAGTGCTGGTGCAGGCTTACGTTTTACACCGTAACCTCGGAAGTGAGCCAGTCAAACCAACTGTCAGACCGTTGCGTTCACAAACTGAAGAGTAAACCAGAAATATATTTGTGTTGTACAAGGTGCTTTTTCTGGACAGGTTAACTTCCATAAGATCTTTTTGTTTTTTTCTTTCTTTAGTTTTTTTTCCCGGCAGTTAGTAGTTTCAGAATCAAGTACGCATGGTGAACTTGTTTTGCTGTAAAGTTTACAGAAGATGCATTCCTACATCGAATGCAGTTTTATCCTTTTAAAATTAGTTTTTACCCTTTGCAAATGCCTTATTCCATTTCAAGCGACAAAAAAATATATATATATTTTACAGCTCTGTCAGCATAAATAATTAATCTCTTGGTTTTTAAGTGTTTTTAATTTTGTGCGAAATGCACAGTACACATATTTAGTTCATTTATTTTAAAAATTAAAAAAAAAGCTCATCAAACTAAAAAAAACTTGAACTGAGGGTGACACAAAATAACACACTATATAGCTTATTGCATTTTTTGCTCTTTTAGCTTGTGTAGGAAATATGACAGTGATGGAATACTAAGTTCTTTATGCTTTTGTGATTAGCTGAGTGGCTGAGCTGAATATCGGAGAAGTACGTAGATATCAGTGGCGAGGGATTGTAAAAAGTGTTAACATCATCAGGAACTACAGGATGCTCCTGCTTTTAAACAAATATTGTGCCGTTCACATTGCGGAGGTGGTGATCTCAAAGATGCCACATCTCCAGTTTAGGTGCAGAGTAGAGGAGAAAACATCTTTGACCTTTTGATCATTTTGACTTAAACTGGTAAACATCTGTGTACTTGAAGTTTCTAAGAAATGTTATCTTTTTGAGAGGAATTATTCTTCCTTTTCAATTTTGAATCCTATTGGAGTTGAGTTTGAGATAATTTATTGTTTTACTCTCTTTTGAAAGCTTAATTGATTATAATCTTTTTTTTTATTGATATTACTGAGAGAGTGTAGATGACTGCAAACATGGTGGCCCAGAGAATACTTTTATTTGCATTATATTTTTATTTTGAGGTTTGGATCTTTGCTGATAACATTAAATCAGTGTTTTATTTCTCACTTATGATCATTAATCAGACACCGAATTGATGTCCCGATTGTATCATATTTGCTTATGAAAACTGTACATAAAAAAAAAAAATAGTAGAAGCAGCTCTCTAATTTCAATCAATTCATTTTTATTGATTCATTTTATTGTGATATTTTTGTTTGTGTGCGCTTGTGTGTTGGTATGCATGTCAGTTTAATTTTTTTTCTTTCCTCATAAATTGTAAAATGTAAAAAAAACTTAAAATATATTAAAATCTGTTTATAAAAACCCAAAATAATATATATTGTATTTCTTGTTGAGTTCAAGTCAGGTCAGCGTGTGCTGTGTAATGTTGTTTTACTGGATCTTACACAGGGATCCACATTTTGAACAAAACAATTTCCATTACTTTTCCAGTTGGATTCCTGGATAATGATTTTTAAAAAGTAATAAATAGTTTGCACTCACGAAAACAAAATAGAGTCAATATTTTAGAACCGAGCACAACCTGAAACATGTGTGTTCACTATAAATATTTTCATGACTTTCCAGGCCTTAAGACCCTCTTAAAATTCCCTAATATTTCCAGGTCTACCATGACTACAGGAACCCTCTTACAGACATGATAAACACAAGGAGAGCAATGCAGCTGCTCTGTTGTAAACAATACATTTAGTCTACACTATAAACAGTTATTTCAGACATTGTAAACGATAGACACTTTTTCAACAATAACAGATATGTATAGCCTACAGAAACTGTTAGGGGTCAAGGGACTTGAATGCATATTTTGCACTTTAGCAATAGTAAAGATTGTCAATTCTGAGTTGTGAAGATAACGGGCTCACAAGGGATACTGTTATCTTTATGGAATTATGATTAGTTTTTAAGTTATTGACTGCCATATAATATTTATCACATCATATATATTTATCTAATATTGTTCAGTTTTGTATTTAATACACATTCATTGTTTAATGTCTGTGTGGTAGATAAAAGTAGAACATACTTTTGAGTTGCAGGTTAATTAAAAAGCAGATTTTCTGCATACTTCAGTATTTTTTCGCGGTTGGCTACTGATAAATATAATCATAACAGTTAGCGCCTTTTCATTATCTCAAGCCTTTGTCTGATCGCATGCGCTCGGTGGTCTTGTAGGCGCCACTCTGACAGAAAACTACAAATCCCAGGAGCCAACGCGGTGTTCCGGTGACAGACAGCCAATCAGAAGCGCCCCGAAGTGGCAGCTGGGCGGGCGAGCGCGGTGGGAAGCCGCTATCGTTGCAGTATGGCGGACGATGGGGACGGTAGGAGTGCAGCGGCGGACACTAGCGGCGAGCAGGGCACGACGGATGAGTTGGATCCGGGGGCCGGTCTCGGTATAAGCGGCATGCTGCTCGATCTCAGCGTTCTGGTGCTCCTGCTGGCCGCGTGTTACGTGGTTTACGCGCGGTGGTGGCGGAGGGCGGGCGCGGACGCGGGCCGGGGCAGCGAGGCCTCGCCGCTTCCCAAGATGAGGAGACGCGACTTCACCCTGCAGCAGCTGCGCGAGTACGACGGCGTGCAGAACCCGCGCATCCTCATGGCAGTCAATACCAAGGTCTTCGACGTGACCAGCGGCAAAAAGTTTTACGGACGCGGTAAGGAGAGCGCAGGGCTCAGGCTCACACCCACATTCAGCGGGGGGTTTTAACTTCAGCAGTGGAGAAGGTACTAACGTTAGTATCCAGTAAGCAAAGTCTACTAAAGCTGGAATACGTACTAGTAACTACTGGATAATAAACACCTTATTAATATTCTCGGTAGCACTTTATTTCACAGTTTGCGTGTTATACGTTACTATAGCAGTAACTGTACATTATGCTTAATTACAAGCGACTAACCATATAGTAAGTGTATGTGGTTATTAATATTACACAGTACTTATTTATGTGACTATACGTTACACTGTAACAAGGAGATCTTAAAATAAAGTAACAGTTGTGTTGTTTTTATGAAAACTGGAAGTGCTAGCAACAATTGGAATAGGCTACATACTGGTCTGAAGTGAATATTTCAGTTTTGTCCATCTTTAACTAAGTAGTAATAATGGAATAGTTACATGTCACAACTGGATACTAGTGTTTTATTCCAGCAGTGACTAGTATCTGTTGAATAAGTACTAGTGGCTAAGTGTATAGATATTAATCAATAATAAAGTACTAACATCTAACGAGTAGTTAGTAATGAAATAGTGAAGGATACGGTTAGATTACTGACGGCATTTTGTTTTGTTGTCCTTTTTACACGTTACATGTACTTGCTGTAGTAGTAATAAGAAATTATGCATAATTTTAAGCAGCTAAACCTATAGTAAGTAAATGTTAATCAATATTACTCGTAATGGTTAGTTTAAAAAAAACAACAACAGCTTGCCATAGAAGAATAGCTTTTGTGGCAACCAACTTATACTCTGGTCAGAGAAAATCTAAGACTGGTAAACACTGGTCAGGGTAAAGTCACACAAAGCCTCTTTCTCCCATAAACCCCTGCTGTGATGATGCACAGGGTGGTCTGATGTCTTATCAGAGTTTGCCAGCCTCTTGACGGGCCCTTTCTGTCTCATTCATAACTGCGGTCACCTTTCTTCCGCTCTGTTTTGCATTGGTGAACTCTTTCCCAGGCTTCAACCTGTCATGTCAGTGCATTTTTGAATGAGAACCATGCGTGACGTGGACATACGGGGTGACAGCCATGTGCTGGCACACCCATCAGGTATGCACTGTACTGGTAGAGGCGCTGTACCATGCAATAATCAATATGCTTATTTTAAACATGTAACGCTAACAGCTTGATTTGCTATGATGAATATTAGGTCAGCTAAGTTTAGCAGTGGCCTTGGTTAAGAAATCAAGCACCGAGCCTCATTCCTTCCTCCCTCCCCTGCAGGGAAACTTTAAGAGCAGTTTACAGGCTTTGCAAAACAGCTGTTTGCTACACAGAATACTTGAAATATTTGCTCTCGAAGCCAGAACAGCAGTCTTTTGTCTGTTTGGAGTCTATTTTTGGAGACCCAGGTCAGAAGTGAAACCAAGAATGCACATAAAACTGTACCAGGATCATCACAGCCGTTGATTGCGTTTACCAAGTTTTGATTCACAGTTCAAACTAGAGCCTCTGATTGGGCCTCTCATCTCCCTCAGCTATATTTGTATATGAGATATGTTATCTGACCATCTGTGGCGTTTATAGGGGAGCGTGGGGCGTTCAAGGTGTGGTGTCAGCAGTAGGCCAGACTCTGACCAGTTCGTCATTCATTTAGATGCCTGTAGTTCTGTGTGGCATCTTGCACCATTTCACCCAGACAGAATATGAGATCAGCTTTATTTACCTGTTGCTGCATTCATTTATAGCCTGATGAGACTATAGCATAGGTTTGTACTTTGTAGGCAGACGTGGTGTCTTATCACTCGACCATAGGGCAGCTTGTTCTTTTTGTTCAATGGTTTTTCTGGACCTGCTTGTTTCTTCTAAGACTATTATTGCTCAACAGCTGAAAAAATGACTGTGTGTGTGAGAGCTAACTGGCTTTTGCACATGGAGATCAGATGATGAACCAAAATAAGAAATATCAAAAGATGACTTTTTCTGATTGCCCCTTCTGTTGCCTTCTGTTCTGAATAAACAATGACTAAAGCTCAGTCTCTCTATCAAGAAAGAGAACAGAAGAAACTACACATGCCAGAGCAGCCTAGTCATCATCAGACCTGATCTGGAAGGCTTTTGGCAGTCATATTATTTATGAATCATGGATTCTAGTTCCTGTTCAAGAGGTTATGAAGTAAAACTCTGAATGCAGCAAGTATTAGAGACGTGCCTGTCCTCTTATCTTCTCATTTTATCCCATCAGTTCATTTGTGTTTTGATTATGGACTGAAGTTCATCAGTCTGTCGTGCTCATCTGTCACGTTTCAGGTTTGGGAGGAAAGGTGTGGCCTGAGCGGTTTGTGCACAGCTGGAGTTGGTTCTTTTTGGTGCGGTATAGACTTTGTCCACACTAATATGTTTTCGTTTGAAACCGCATCTTTTTCTCTCCATTTTGGACTTCTGTTCACACCAACACAGCATTTTTGTCAGGAAAAACAGAGCTTTTTAAAAACGCTCCCCAAAGTGGATACATTTGAAAACGCCATTTTTTACACTGTAGTGTGGACTGTGAAAACGGAGGGTTTTGAAAACAATATCACATGTTTAGTCATGTGACGTATATTGTACCAATAGATATCTATGTTTATACGGGTATTATTTTGCCTGTTATGTGCTATTCACGTTTTTGTACACTCTTCATATTACAGTCCTGCAAAGATGACAGGGAAATTTGCTCGCATATTGCTGTTCTGCGGCAAAACATGAGAGCAGTTGCGTTTCAGATCAAACATATAATGGTGAGTGAGCGTGACTTGGACATGTCAGGCGAATGATGAGATTATCGTGAATAAAACGATCCTACAGGAAGAATTGCATGAACACCTATTGCTCTGGTTTCACAGACAAGGCTTAAAGCTAGTCCCAGACTAAAATGCATGTTTGAGCTGTCTCAACTGAAAATATGTTGCTCTGACATATCTTAAAATATGTCAGTGCCATTCTACTGTCTCAGGATGCAATGTAACATTTTCTTCGAAAGCATTTTTATAAAAGCTGCTTAAATATCAATATTGGGCCATTTATGTCTGTTCCATCTGTATCATCATATGAGCTTTTATGAGAGCTTTTATGAGGTTTTACACATGCACAGCAAGGCGAATGTAATGTTTTCTGATGTTTCAGTGTGGATGAGAAACTTTTGGGAAAACGCTAGTGTGGAAGGAGAGCATTTTTCAAATGTTTCCGGATTAATGTAGACGTAGCCATAATGTATTTTAATGGCACCTTACATTAATTTCTTTACTCTGTGCAGTGTGTTGCTCACAGAATCTCTCACAGCTGTTTTGGAGTACCTGTTTGTTTACCTGCATTCCTCTGGTTTGCGTGAGTGGCTCCATTCATCTCAGCTGTTTGGTTGTTTTTGAGAGGACAATCCACTTTGGTTTCAGCTTGTCTGGGATTGTCTGACCCACTGACTCTACAACTGTTTTCTTTTAGTAGGTTCATAGCAGAGTTTTGTTTTGATTGCATTTCAGTTGGGCTCTTACTACTGCTAGTAGTAGTAGGAAAAATAATAGTACTAATTATTGTTAGTAGTAATTAATAATTGTTATTTATTATTCATTATGAGTAATACATGAGTACTGTTATTTTAAACACTTGACATAATTTACCTTAATTAATAATTATTTTACTTTTTTACTATTTTACTTATTTTCAGACAGTTCAATAATTAAGTGTTTATCTTTTTTTTTTACATTTTAACATAGGAGGGCTAATTGGCTTAATTATATTTTTGTTTAATGTGTAGTTGTTATTTTAATTTCACAAATTTATTTCAGATCAGACAATACTTGATGAATCCCTGGCAGCATTGCCTTTTCAGTTCTGGTTATTGTATCTGTAATGTGCAGAAGTTCCTAAATTTGTCTTGCTGACCTTTATGCTCACAGTATGTCTGTTGTTACAGAGGGCCCCTACGGGATCTTTGCGGGACGTGATGCTTCTCGGGGTTTGGCAACATTCTGCCTGGAGAAGGATGCATTACGAGACGAGTACGATGATCTTTCAGACCTGAATGCTGTACAGATGGAAAGCGTTCGAGAATGGGAGATGCAGTTCATGGGTAAGCAGGAGAATTCCACTGTGAATTCAGAAAGAAAACATATATAATTTGCCCAAAAATCGAATCATGTCTGAAAGGTTTTATTGGCCTTTCGGGTAATTGCAGGTAGTAAAGTTGTGCATGTTAGGTAGGTAGGTAGTTTTCACTCCTCCTGGTCCACAAGCTCTGCATGTTGTTCCTGTTGTGCTGGTTAGGGCTGATCTGTACATTTACTGTAATCGCACAGCTGATGCAGGAATGGAGTACTGGGCAAATTCTCTAGATGATGAATGACGGTTTTCTTTAATTGTCCTGTTCACTCTAGATTGGAGAGCTATAAAAAATGTATGGCCATATATCAGTGTTTCCTGCACCATTATTCAGCGGTGATGTGTCAGACGGTCTCAGTTAAATGAGATAAGATAAAAAGACTGGGTAGTTGGTACCGTGAAACAAAGTTAAGAAAATACTTATTTTTATTGCATTGTCTTCAATAGCTGCACTCAAAAACCAATGTCACTTATGAATCACACAAATTATTCTTGGATGAGATGAGGTGGTCCCCTTAATGTACTTGTATATGTTTATATGTATGTATGTATGTATGTGTGTGTGTGTGTGTGTGTGTGTTGGTGAGAGTGACTCTTGTTCTATAGCCATATACAATAAGGTTTATACTTGACTGATCTAGATTGATTGATTCAGTGTAGAACAGTCTCATATCTGTTTGTGTTGCTGTGTGCGATGAGGAAATGTGAGCTAAACAGCTTGACTTCCCTGTCACCGCCTGTGGGGAAAATCAGGCATGTAATATAACAGATTAATGCTGCTTATAAGTTACTCTGGTGATAAAGCACACTATTTTTTCACTCTGCTTGTTTGCGTTGTTGCTACCAGAGGTGAATTCATGGTAGGGCTGGACAATAATTCAATATCAAAATGTACTGCGATATTTTATTTTATTTTTTTCAATAAGGGTGATATGATTTTTAATCACATTTCCGATATTTCGATATACGTTACCAGTGTTTCCCATACATTGATTTATTTGTGGCGTTTGACTTTGTTGAATAAACATGAGCACTGCAAGTTTCAAAATCAAAACGCGTCGCGGGTGTTTTAATATGAATGTATCTCTGAAGGAACCGACGGTCTTCAGAAAAGTTTCGTTGACATTTTCATTTGATCTGATAAAGTAGCGTTCATGAGCGGAGCTGCTGTGTTTACAGCCATCACTGGAGAAACCGCTAGTTCCACAGCGCCTCCTTCTGGCAGCCAAGCATTTTTCAATTTTTCAATAAGCCCTTCTCCAGCAAACATGCTTTTTGTTGTTGCGCTTTTTTTCTGCAGCAACTCAGAGCACTTTTCATATTCTTTATCCTGGCTGAAGCACATTTGTTTCAATCTATAACAATAATCAGCCACCCTACATTACAGTCAAAGGTTTTTGAACAGTAAGATTTTAATGTTTTTTTTTGTTTTTTTGTTTTGTTTTGTTTTAAGATTCTCCGCTGCTCACCAGTCTGCATTTATTTGAATCCAAAGTACCGCGAAAAACGCAAAATTTAGAAATATTCTTCCTATTGATATATTTTTAAAATGTAATTATTCCTGCGATCAAAGCTATTTCAGAATCATTACTCCAGTCCTCAGGGTCACATGATCCTTCAGAAATCTTTCAAATGCTGATACAATATACAGTTTTTTGAGGATGTTTTTTTTCAGATTCTTGATGACAGAAAGATCCACAATCATTATCTGAAATAACAAGCTTTTGTCCATTATACACTATAATCCATTCAAAAGTTTGGAGTCAGTATGATTTCTTTTTCTTTCTTTTTTTTTTGAAAAGAAATTATAGAAATTAATACTTTATTTAGCAAGGACACATTAAATTAATCAAAAGCGACAGTAAAGACATTTATCATGTTACAAAACTATTTCTATTTCAGATGAATGCTGTTCTTCTGAACTTTCTATTCTTTCAAAGAAACCTGAAAAATTCTACTCTGCTGTTTTTTTAACATACTAATAATAATAAATGTTTTTTGAGCAACAAATCAGAATATAAGACTGATGCGAAGGATCATGTGACGAGTAATGATGCTAAAAATTCAGCTTTGAAATTACAGTAATAAATTACATTTTAAAAAATATTCAAACAAAAAAAAAAGAGTTATTTTAAATAGTAATCATATTTTCAAATGTTAACTGTTTTTACTGTATTTTTGGATCAAGTAAATGCAGCCTTGGTGAGTATAAGAGATTTCTTTAAAAACATAAAAATCTTACTGTTCAAAAACTTTTGCTGGTATGTTAGCCTATAGTTTGAAAAATATTAATATTAATAAGGAGAGACTGAGATTTATTTGACAGTGATTTCAAATTTCTTGTTTGTATGAAAGCTAAATACAAATAAAAGGTTAACATTAATTTATTTGTGATGTTTTTTCTCTCTAAAGTATTATATGGTTTATATGAGGTATCATAGACTTGGCAAATTCATTTTTCATAAAGACATCTGTTGTGGGCGTTCTTGGCCATTTTATGAGGCTTTTTTAATAGTGTTAATATCGATATCGGAATTATATAGTATCGACCGAAATTAAGAAACATATCGTGATATCAATTTTGGCCATATCGCCATGCCCTAATTCATGGTGGAACGCCTTATAAGACCCTAAAAAATAATTGATACACATTTGAGTATAAATTTGCTAGATATATAGATATTATATCACATTTTATTTTTTTTTTTACTGCTGTCCAGGAAAACAGTGTTACTTGTATAATATCATTTATTAATATTTCGATTTTATCATATCTACGATATATATAACATAAGATATATAATATTATATATATATATATATATATATAATATATATATATATTATATATAGAATTTTTTTTTTAAATTTAAGTGTGATAATTTGATGTGCTCAATTTATTAGGTTTAGGTAAGTACTTCACTTAAACTACTTCAAGTAGTTACCAAAGCTGCCCTATTTTTCTTCTTTTTTTTCATTTAAATTTTTTTTTGGGTTCTTTTAATATTTATATTTTATTTTATTACAGCTTTATTTCAATTAACAAAAAAATGTTTTTAATAGTTTTAGTTTAGTTGTATTTAACAATAACACTGATGGAGAAAGATGGTCTGTGCAGCAAGATGTTTTACAACCAACAGAAGCTAGCAGGATCATGCTAACTTCTCCCTAGTTGTTACTACCAAAGCTCAATGTCCAAATAAGAGTCCTTCCAAAAGTTTGTGCACAAGATAAATATGCATACAATATGCATGAACAAGAAATAACATAAATGCAATTTTATATGAAAATAGTTTTATTAATTATTTTTCCACTTGTTCCTCCTCTCTCTCAGAGAAATATGACTACGTTGGCCGTTTGTTGAATTCAGGAGACGAGCCGTCTGAGTACACAGATGAAGAGGACATGAAGGATCATCAAAAACACGAATGATCTGCTGAAGCATCCACAGCAGCTGAAGCCCAGGACTGAGAAGGCCACCATCCAGAATAGTTAAACCCCAGCAAGAAAACCCCTCAGAATCTGCCCTTTACCTCGATCGTACCGTGTTCCCACTACTGCTCCACCACAGAGATAAACGCATCTGTCTGAAAGCCCCCTGCTGTTCTGACTGTTCTTCTACCAAAAAAGACCAATAGCCTGTCAGAGTTTCCTGTACTCTTCTTGTCTGTTCTTGATACCTTCTCCTTAATCCAGCTCCTTGACCCTCAGTCTTCCTGTCCCACCTAAACACTCAATTTATACCATCAAACACTATACCATAAACCACCAGGCCTACACCCTAAATGGTCAGTCATACAGTCTAAACCCCTAAACCTTCCGTCGTTTACCCTACAGTCCAATGGAAAGTGAAAAGCACCTGAAGCATCCTGCACATTTGCGCGTTTAGACTTGGACTGACAATGTGAAGAGATGAATAAAAAGGAGAAAGGAGGAAACACTGAATACACATACATTTTTATTCACTTAAATTTCCTTTGGGGACTTCACCATTCATGGCCTCAAGGTCACGTACATAGAGCGGGGCAGATGCCTGGAGTTCAGTACACAACCGGTTAAAAATCGCAACTGGGGTCTCTTAATTATTTTTGTTTCCATTTAAGTTAGTTTTGTTGTTGTGTGTGTAATTATTGTACCACAACGCACGTCTCAAACACTTCTCAAGCATTTAAATCTCATGCTTATTCGTCGACTGTGAGAATGTTGTCGTTTTAAATCAAAGTAAATGTCGAGTGGATATGGTAACCAATCCAAAAGCCAGATTGTCTGCCTTCAGCCAATCAATCCAAAGCTTGGGAGGGTCTGGGGTGGGTGGGTGCTTTTAGCAATTTTTGTATTGTGTGCACCACTAGTGTGTATCGATTTTTGTCACAATGCGATTGTAAAACATTCGGGATGGGAAATGTTTGTGGGGGGAGGGGTATCCGTTAGCATTCTCGCCATAAAACTGTTGTTTTATTTGTACTGTGTAAATCTGAACAGCTGGTTGGGATGCAAAGGGAAGATCAGTATGGTAGTTTAATTGGATCCACTTGTCTGCTCATTGGTCAACAGAACTCTCCCTTCCCCTGTTAATGAAACAGTCAGCGTAGTTATTGTGCCTTATTTCCATTTAATTTACTACAGAACAGTCGAGAGCTGTAGAAGGAGACAGGTATGAGAAAACGCAAAGATAAAACATGTTCTGCTCTACCCTTTCCACAATACATACTCTTAGGAGGTTTTTGAAAGCCAAGGCATCTTACCCCTCCATTTCCTCACAGTTCGTACGACGAGGCGTGCTCGCATCTGTGAGCGAATCCGACACGAGAGGCTTGACCACCATTATCGTGACCTTGTACATAGACTTTATGAGCTATTTCAGTGTTACTGCCATATCTGCGCGGTTATTAAACTCCACGCACTGCTGTGTTGTACTGGCCAAAAGATCCATTGCTCTTTCTCTGTTTCCATCTCTTTTTCCCCTCTTTTTTTGTTTTGTTTTTTTCTGCTGAATTTATTTTTAATTGTGGGTAATTTTCAAATCCACCCTTAAGTGTTATATTTTGTTTTTCTTCTGGAGAGGGGAACTATGAGTTTGGAAGAATACTTTGTCTTTGCTGAGGGGAGGGGGATGAGGCGCAATTCAAAAATTGTGGATTCTGTAAATATGTGTATCATTTTATTAAAGCATGTGCAGCAAACAGTGAGGTAATGCTGGCTCTCACGTCATGTATTTAAATGGAGTTTGCAAGGATGTGTGTGCGTGTGCGCTCGGGGGGAGGAGGATGAGAACGTGTTGTTGCAGAAATAAATGCATTTGGTTAATAACTACTGTTATCCTCTCTGCCCCTCTGTTGTGTCATCTTAAGTGCCAAAATAGGCTTTGTTTCTCACAAAGGGTATTATTTCAAATAAAAAAACTATAAAAGTGGCACCTGACACTGTAAACACTGAAATGTAAAGTGTGTTGAGAAACCACTAGGTTGATTTGTTTGCTAAATGTACTTTAATGGATCGTGCCATTCTATCACTAAATTTATTGGGAGTTTTGGACTAGTTAAAAGATTTTGCACTTCCATAGTAAAGCATTTAGCTTGTGTGAAGGAATAGGGGAGGAAATATGTGGTTGGTTGAGGTATTTGTCATGTTACAGTTCCAGTTATAGTTACTAAGGGTGCATATGCAAAAATAGCACAGAGTAATAGCAATAGTTTGTTCAGATCATTTTTATGGATTTGCAGACTTAAATATATTTTCAAGCATGATATAGCAGTGTGAAATGTCACACAATCGTGTTAGAGCTGAAAAGAATTTACTCAAGGTAATTTATCAATACTGTGTGTGCATCTCGCACCCCAATTTACACAATCAGTAATTAAACAAAACCATTGTTTCTGTTGTGAGTTTACAGTTTCACAGCACCAATAGTTTTGTTGCATAATTCCAAATAAATTGATTATAAATTATAATCCACAAAATGTGCAGGAGTTTCACAAAAATTAAATCGATTCAAATAAAATGTAATGTGCAAGTAAAAAAAAAAAATCACAAGTGAGTCTGGAATTTAGCTCACCCGGTTTGTTGCATTAAATGTAGCACTATCTTTTTGCAGTACTTTTTGGACTGTGTCTTAAATGAATATGTCTGTTATTTGTTTTTATATACAGTGTCTCACAGAAGTGAGTACACCACTCAAATTTTTGTAAATATTTTATATCTTTTCATGTGACAACACTGAAGAAATTACACTTTGCTACAATGTAAAGTAGTGATTGTACAGCTTTTATAACAGTGTAAATTTGCTGTTCCCTTCAAAATAACTCAACATACAGCCATTAATGTCTAAACCACTGGCCACAAAAGTGAGTACACCCCTAAGTGAAAATGTCCAAATTGGGCCCAATTAGCCATTTTCTCTCCCTGGTGTCATGTGACTCAGTGTTACAAGATCTCAGGTGTGAATGGGGAGCAGGTGTGTTAAATTTGGTGTTATCGCTCTCACCCTCTCATACTGGTCACTGGAAGTTTTTTCACATTGTACCTCATGGCAAAAAAACTCTCTGGTATCTTAAATAAAGACTTGTTGCTCTAAAAAGAGGCGTAGGCTATAATAAGATTGCAAGACCCCTGAAACTGAGCTTGCAGCACGGTGGCCAAGACGATACATCGTTTAACAGACAGGGTCCACTCAGAACGGCCGCGCCATGGTCGACCAATAGTTGAGTCCGTGCCTCAGCGTCATATCAGGGGTTGTGTTTGAATGGACTATAGTGCGCCGCATTGCTGCAGAGGTTGAAGGGGTGGGGGGTCTCCTGTCGGCCTTGCATTGGTCTGCATGGCTGTCGTCCCAGAAGAAAGTCTCTTCTAAAGTTGGCTCACAAGAAAGCCCGTAAACAGTTTGCTGAAGACAAGCAGACGAAGGACATGGATTACTGGAACCATGTCCTGTTGTCTGATGAGACCAAGATAAACTTATTTGGTTCAGATTGTGTCAAGCGTGTGTGGCGGCAACCAATTGAGGAGTATAAAGACAAGTGTGTCTTGCCTATAGTTAAGCATGGTGGTGGGAGTGTCATGGTGTGGGGTTGCATGAGTGCTGCCGGCACTGGGGAATTCAGTTCATTGAGGGAACCATGAATGCCAACATGTACTGTGACATACTGAAGCAGAGCATGATCCCCTCCCTTCGGAGACTGGGCCGCAGGGCAGTATTCCAACATGATAACGACCCCAAACACACCTCCAAGACGACCACTGCCTTGCTAAAGAAGCTGAGGGTAAAGGTGATGGATTGGCCAAGCATGTCTCCAGACCTAAACCCTATTGAGCATCTGTGGGGCATCCTTAAACGGAAGGTGGAGGAGCGCAAGGTATCTAACATCCACCAGTTCTGTGATGTCGTCATGGAGGAGTGGTAGAGGACTCCAGTGGCAACCTGTGAAACTATGGTGAACTCCATTCCCAAGAGGGTTAAGGCAGTGCTGGAAATTAATGGTGGCCACACAAAATATTGACACTTTGGGCCCAATTTGGACATTTTCACTTAGGGGTGTACTCACTTTTGTGGCCAGCGGTTTAGACATTAATGGCTGTGTGTTGAGTTATTTTGAGGGGACAGCAAATTTACACTGTTATACAAGCTGTACACTCACTTTACATTGTAGCAAAGTGTCATTTCTTCAGTGTTGTCACATTAAAAGATATAAAAAAATATTTACAAAAATGTGAGGGGTGTACTCACTTCTGTGAGATAGTGTGTGTGTGTATGTATATATATAAGAGGGACTTTGCTGTGGTCAGTCTCAGATTTTTGATAGCCATTGCTAATGATATAGTAGTGTTGTCTTTCCACTAAAAATGATAACTTCCTGGATGATGATTTTATTGAGGACTTTATTTTTTCATTAAACAAAAATTACAAAACTAACAGCATAGTGATTGAAAGCGTTCGGCATTAACCGCCAGATGTCACTGAAACCCTAATGTTCTCTGACAGAGGTATGTAGCAGTGATGAGATGTCCGAGTCAATTCCGCGAATCGGTTCTTTCCAACGGTTCGTTCTGACCGGTTCAAAATTCCAATGATTCTTTCACGTCACATCGTGGTTTGTGACATATATCGGCGATTCGGCGTGTCATAGTTTATGCTCTAAAACGTTCCAGTAAAGGCATATATAGGCACTTATGTATCTTATGTGTATTTTGGTTTTCAGTCAAATGGCCCAGTCGGAGCCGCTCTGACCGATTCAATCGTGAATGAATTGTTCAAACTGAACAACTGGGTTCAGGAATCGGACATCGCTATAGAACATTTCGCGAACGGTGCTTTATTTTGCACGAGATGACTGTTAGAGTAGAGTCGAATTTAGAGTAGAATTGTCTAGAACAGAATTGCATATCAAACCAGCAGTTTTTGTTGGGTAAGTTTGTTTTTCTTATAAACACTACAGTGCTTAAGCATAGAGTTGTGCGAGCAGGTTTTAGACTCTGCATTTGTCGATATCTTGCTGCTTTATACAAAATATCTGCGATCGACTCGTATTATTTTCACAACACTGTGGTCAATGCATCATCATCGTGCATATCTGTACATGTTCTCGTGGGAAGATTACATGAATGATTTTGTGGTTGGTTACACAATACGTTGTTTCACTGTGACCGGCTGTGTGAAAGATTCAGATGAACCTCATTGGAGAGGGAAAATGCATACAGACTGGTAATGTAAATATAAAATGCAGAATTGTTTAAAAATGTTCTTTTTGGGAAAGTCTGGACCAGTAGCTGATGATGACTTCAGCTTTTGTGTCTTCTCAATCGTTCATATTTTGATTTAATGCATAAATAGAGTTGAGGCAAATAATGCAAAACAGAACATAAGACGTTTTATAGCATTTTCTGCATATGCCTATATGATTTTTTTTCCTTTGAAAAGGTACTGCACAGGCTAAGTGGTTAAAGTATAATATAAAGAAATGTAGGATCTTCCAACACTTACTTATGCTGACTACTTTGATATTTCACATTCGCTTGACTTTTACAGGAGGGACGTTTCTCATCATGGCTGAGCATTTATCCCAGAGTGAACTGGACTATCCTTTTAAGCTTTTGGAATATTTCAATGGATTCAGGATCTCCAAGGTGTGTGTTTTATGAGAGACTCGCACTGAATTCCTTAACGTTTCTATAATAGAGTGTTTATCAAAATGAGTGCATGAATATCAATCAGTCAATTGATATAAATCAGTACTTCTGTGATACTTCCTTTGTGATGTGGAATCGCCTGAGGCATCTTTAGCAGACCGTTTTAATAATGTGTTTACCACACGTGACATTTATTGTTGGATTATGAGTAAATGTTTTATGTGAGAACATCTATTATTTGTGGCATGTCCCCCGTTGTGTCTTTTTTGCCTCTGGCAGGACAGGCCTATAACTTATTAAAAGCCACTGAGGCAAACACTGAGATGACTCAGGAGTTTTGTTATCCCAGAAAACCCAGAAAGGATTCTGCATGAACTGAATTAGATAATAGAATAGAATTCACAAGAATAATTGTACAATTATTATGCACAGAGTTTTGCACTGTCAATTTACTATAAACCACAGGAGGCAAAAAAGTAATTAAAATTGTGAATAAATTATAAAACAAAAGTCATATCATCTAAAATATTACATTCCTTTGTACCTTTATATCTTTCAGTATACTTGAACATTAATATGAATTTTAACCTAAAATCATGTTCATGGGCTGATGTAATTAAATATTAGCGTTTACTTAGGGTTTCTCCTGGAGAAATATATTGAATGTAGTTTTAGTCCAAATAAAATCACACTGCAAAAATCCTGTTCAGTCACAGATATCAGATATTTGTCTTGATTTTCAGATTTAAAGAAACAAAGATACTTTATTCGCAGGTGGCCAGTAAATTGTCAATGCGCAGTAAGAATTTATAGTTATAAAAGATTTCTATTTAAAATAAATACTGTTCTTTTTAACTTTCTATTCGTCAAAGAATCCTAAAACAATGGATGACCATTTCCTCAAAAATATTAAGCAGTGTTAAATATTATATATTAAGCAGTTTTCAACATTGATAATAAGAAATGTTTATTGAGCACCAAATTAGCATATTAGAATGATTTCTGAAGGATCATGTGACACTGAAGGCCGGAGTAATGATGCTGAAAATCCAGCTTTGCCATCACAGAAATAAATTACATTTAACAGTATCTAAAAACCGACTTTTTTTTAACTGTAATAATATTACACAATATTACTTTACCTTTGGGTTTTTCCTGGAGAAATATAGTGGCTGTATAGCGTACATCAGTAAAAAAGTTTTGTCTTGTCTAATTAAAATATCCTAACAAGAAGGAAAACAAGACATTATTTTTGTGAAAATGGCTTCAGGTAGAAAAGCAAGCATATTTATTCAGTTACAAGTTGCATTAAGTGCATTTAACCCTTTAAAAGAAATTACATGTAATTTGATGTAATGTAGTTATTTACATACTGTAAATAACATAAGTTCTCACTGACATTTTTTCTTTTAATATCCTGAATCACTGCTCTCCTCCAGGCAATATTTTCAGCTTGTGAGTTAGGGGTGTTTGACCTCCTCCTCCAGTCCCAAAAGCCCATGAGCGCAGTTGAAGTGGCGCAGAAGCTTGGCACCAGTGAAGATGGTATAGAGCGTTTACTGGATGTTTTGGTTGCCATTGAGATTGTGGATGTGGAAGTGGTACAGGGAACAGGTGAGCTGCTTAACTATTTTATATTCCTCCACAAATAGCTGGAAGTTACCTTGATAGCTCTATTATGTAAAGGTGATAAATGTAAGTATCTGTTTGTGCATAAAATCATCCATCTCTTGTGTCTAGATTATTATTTAAATATCCTCCAAGTCTCCAAACTTTTACTCTTGTCTTCTCTCATAGCTTTTTACAGCAGTACAGATGTGGCTAATCTATACCTGGCCAAGACCAGCCCCAAATCTCTACATGATTTGATCATTTATAACTCTCAGACCATCTACCCTCTCTGGAACAATCTGGTAGATGCTGTTAGGTAGGCATCGCCGTTTTTATCATCCATTAACAACTGAGAAACACTTGATCCCTGGCCACTTTAAAATCCTTTTTCTGTGACAAATGTTTCATTGTTGTGATTTTTAGATACATCAGGATTTGTGTTTTATTGAGTAAGAAAAATGGTATAATCAAAAAATCTGAAACCTTTCAGGGAAGGAAAGAACCAGAATGAGAAAACTTTTGGTGGGGGCCTAACAAAGCCGCATCGAAGAATCTTCTCTGCCATAATCAGGTTTAGGGCACACCACATTTTATATAATATGTATCCAGTACCGATGGGGTCGGTTTCGAGGAGCGGCGTGTCTTAAAAATCCGTTTTGGTGTAGGTTTCGCCGTAGAACCCATTCTGGACTAGATTAAAATGCCTCGTGACTCCAGTGATGCAGTCTTAAGCGCTTAGCTTCTGGTGCAGTGTAATTCTAGGTCATTGACTTTAAACCAATACAAATTTGAGGCTTTATGACAGGCTGTTCCCAACGGCCTGGAGGGGGTTGGCTGTGTGTAGATCCGCTATTCTGTGTGATTTGAAGAAAATGCGGTGTTATTGTTGTATGTTTTGGAATCGTTGGGGTTTTTGTGATGTGTGTGAGAGTGTGGTTTGGGTGTGTGGGTGTTCCAGTGTGTTGTACCCATACTCTTGGACTCGTTCACTGTGGGAGCCTACTTGAGTCCCCTGGGTAAAAGCTATATCATACAGAATAATGTTTTTGAGAAGTAAATGCAGAAATTTTCCTGTGAGGGGTAGGTTTAGGTGAAGGGTTAGGGTAAAAGGATAGAAAATACGGGATAACCATTAGGGGACTATAAGAGCCCCCTACAAGTATGCTGACCACGTGGTGTGTTTGGGTGTGTGTCTGTGTGCTCCACACATCCTCACGCTCAGGAGTGTGTGCTGGGAGTAGTCCTGGCAAATAGTTCCGTTTTTAATCTAGTTTCATTTTGGCTTCGCTTAAATTCATTTCATAGGTTTTATCAAGAAGTAGTATGTGTCAGGATATGTTTTTTTTACCCTAACGTTCATCGGAATCATTGTGGAAAAGTCATATTTTAATGTTTTTGTTTGTTTTTTGTTTTACCAAACTCTGGTGCGATGTCCTTTATAATACATTTATACCATTAGGTTTCTCCTGAGATGTAGTGTAATGGATATTAGTACCCAAAAATTCTACTCAGTCCCCAGAGTCTCAGTTATCAAAATCTTGTAATGTTTTCCGATTTGTAACAAGAATGAATACTTTTATATCAGCAAAAGACACATTCAGGGTGGTTTATTGGCGATTCGCCTTTGTTAAGTTAGTTAGTGGGTAAGTTGCTGTTTGAGCATAAACGATATTTGCAAAGTTACAAAGCTGAAAGTTCAATGGAAACTGAGATATCGTCTTTTAAAATTATGGCAGTTTAATGCCTACAAAAATGGCTGGTAGGGACTACAACAAGTTACTTCCCGGGTTTGTGACGTAACAAACCCAGATAACCCCGCCCTCGGGAAAAGGCAGCAAGGGGGGCGAGGCCATGCTGCGCTGCTGCACCCAAGGAAACACCTAGCGATGTGGCCTCGGCGTGAAAACCATAGTGGTCGAAGTATATGAATAACGATTCTGTCTTCTAAAGATTCTAATGGATTCATAAGTTTCAAAATGTTCTAAAGCAGCGTTCTCATCCTGTTCCTGGCCTCGCCCTGCTCTGCACACACTCTGCATCTCTCTCTCTCTCTCAGATCATCAGCTAAGCTCGGTCCAATTAAACACTTATTTTCACATAGCTATGAGAAGCGTTAAACATGGACGGGCGTGCAGTTGCCGTACTGTATTAAAGCTTTAATCAGGATAAAACCGTATATTAAAAGATAACATAAGCAGCAGCATTTACAAATAACAGCATATCTAAAAATATGAGACAACAACAAAAAAAAAACATAGGCCTACCATTAAAATCCATGCTTGCACAGGTTCTGCGCGATCCTCTTCAATAATAGCCTCTCAATCGGCTCAAACTGATAAGCGATATTAACGACACCGCTGAGGTGAAGGGCGGGATGTTCAGACGCGCACTGTGGTTTAGCCAATCACAACACACTGGGCTAGCTAACCAATTAGAGCCCATCGCCTATTTCTGAGGGGCGAGGCCATTTCATAACCAGGAAATGATCAGCAGCGTTTTCTCACAAGAAGGACAAGCGTGTGAATAAGGTCAAGTATGTGAAAAATAAAATTTACAATAAATTTTTTAAAAACCAAGCATTAACACATGTTAGACTGCATCCCATAAACACAATCAAGCCTAGAAAAAAAACAGTGAACCACCCCTTTAAATGGATCAAAAGTGACCATACACCATTCAAACTCAACTCCATCTGCTGACACCGATGCCAATGTTTTGTTTCAGGTCAGAAGAGGAGATGCTGAAGTTCATGGGTCTGATGAACTCTACATGGGTCATTGACGGTCATGACATAGTGACAGCATTTGATCTTTCTAGCTTCAAGACCGTCATAGATCTGGGAGGTGAGTATAAATGTTGTTTTGACTGTTTGCTTATTTATGACAGTTATTTGAGCTAAAAAATAAAAAGCTCACAATTGTAGAAAAAAAATATTTTTTATAAATTATACAAGAAGCAGTAGATTAGCAAGTCATGTTATTTTGAGATGCTTTGCAGGCTGCTCTGGTGCATTAGCGCGAGAGCTGGCTAAAGAGTATCCTTCCTCCACTGTCACGGTTCTGGATCTCCCGGCTGTGGTCCAGACTGCTCAGCGGCATTTCTCCCAGCAAGATGACACCATCTGTTTTCAAGAGGGTGCGTAATGACGCATTGTAACATTGTTAATGGTTCGCATTTGACAGATCCTCTGTCCTTCTGAACTTGTCAAAAACAACAATCAATCTAATGGCTGCCCAGACCACAGTACATTTTAAGCGCGTTGTGTTAATATAGTTAATGAAAACTGAAATAGAAACTTAATAAAAAACATTTTTCTTAACTAAAATATAAATAGAAACTACAATAACTGGGAAAAACTAAAATATTCAGAAATGGCCTCAGATTAATGTTTTAGTTTTTTATATAATATATCATAAAACCATCTGCATTAAACATGGACACATTAAACACTTGATGGCAATAACACTGTCCTCATAAATTCAATGCTGTTGTTAAATTATACCAGTTAGCACATTAACTAAGAAAATAAAAAAAATCTAGAAAACACTAAAAAAAAATTAAAAATACTACATAACATTCAAATGTTTATGGACAGTAAGTTTTTATTAGTTGTTTTTCAAAAGAAAATTGTATTCAGCAAGTATGCATTAATTTGATTAAAATGTGCCATTGGGGGTTTTTTTACAATAGATTTTTATGTTTAGACCTTTATACTCTTTTTTTTTTAAAAACTTATTTATATCTTAACTCACACAGGATCATGTGAAACTAAAGACTGGAGTAATGGCTACTAAAAATTCAGCTTTGCCATTACAGGAATAAATTACATTTTAAAATATATTAAAATATAAAACAGTTATTTTAAATTGTAACAATATTTCAAAATATCACTGTTTTACTATATTTTTTTGAACAAATAAATGCAGCCTTGGTGAGCATAAGAGTCTTTAAAAAAAAAAAATCTTAACAACCCCAAACTTTTCAACGGCAGTGTTGATGAATGAACTCATATAATAAGATAACAAAAATTCATTAACTTAGTTATGAATATATAAAACAATTAGGTATATGTTGTTTTGTATTTGTGGTATGAATTCAAAATTTTTGAAGGAGAAATCCCTCCTGCAGATTTATACATTCTGGCCCGGATCATTCATGACTGGAAGGAGGACAAAAATCTCAAACTACTGAAGAAGATTCATACAGCATGTCATCCAGGTGAGAAAAGAGGTCTACCTGGTCAGTAATATTAATAAGTGGCCCTAAAATGATAGTTTTCAAAACATTAACCATCTCTGTCTAGGTGGAGGCGTTCTGATCGCAGAGGCACTGTTATTTGAGAACCGCCGGGGTCCAACTATGGTTCAGATGTTTTCTCTGAACATGCTGGTTCAGACAGAAGGGAAGGAGCATCCACCCTCTCATTATACACGTCTGCTCACTGACGCAGGATTCAGAGACGTGCAAGTCTGTCGGACCGGAAAATCATACGATGCTATTTTGGCTCTCAAATGAAAAGTGTATTGTAAGCGTCGTCAGTAATCAGACCCCTTCTGCCTTATCTACAGACACGTCAGTGATCATGTTCATGCACATGTCAGGCATCTGTTGTTCCACCTTGGCTTGTTTTGTAAAGTTTTTTTCCAGCACAGAGTGATCCTTATGATTCCTTCAAAAGACAGTTTGAGTACCAATTAGGTTTAGTTATTTGTGAACTTGACTCCTGAGGCCTACCAGATGTAGTCTGAGAAGGGGTGGGATGAGGAGCTGTTTTGGATTGGCCAGTGATGTGTCAAAATAAGCTCCTCCCTCTATCCCGTCTTGTGTATCTATGCAGTATGCACTGTGGTGTTGACACATGGTTAAGTGTGACCCCTAGTGGTAAAATAAAATAAAAACAGCTTTAGTTGATTTTTAACTAAAGATAGTCTAGTCTATCTAAATATCAATTCCTGGCCTCGTTCGATTTCATTTTAACAACATGATTTTAGTCCTAATACAATTAATTTACCATCCTTCTACTGAAAAAAAGAATGCATTTTGGAATTTTTTTTTTATGTATTGTGTATTTTTTTTCTAGTGAAAACCTTGCACCACCCTTGACTTTGTGCCTCACATTTATACTTGTCCACCGAGAAAAAAAAATCTAATAAAAGGAAACAATGACCCAAGTATTTTGTTTTGATCCCATGTGATTTGCAGCTTTTGTATTATGTACCTTTCCCAAAAGGTTCAGTTACTCTCGCAACTGGACTGATGTTTAAAATATTAAATATGTGACCCTGGACCACAAAACCAGTCATGAGTAGCACGGGTATATTTGTAGCAATAGCCAGCAATACATTTGTATGGGGTAAAATTAGCACATTTTTCTTTTACCTGCAAAATAATTCCAGATATTAATAGAATCATGTTTTCATATGTTGGTACATTTCCTAACCGTAATAGCTCAAACGTAATTTTCTGATTATATCTGCCAGTGCTAAAGAACTGCGCTGTTACATGCGATTTCTCACACACAAAAAATTTTTGTGCCCCGCTTCAGATTCAGATTTGTCATATTTGTTATCGCGGCCAAATATTGTCCGATCACAACACCCATACGCATGGAATGCCCTTCGTTATTCAGCTTTCAGATGATGTATAAATCTCAATGAAAAAAAATGGACTCTTATACTGTTTTGTGTCCCAGGAGTCACTATTTGAACGTCTTTGACTATAGTGATGACATAACCATAATCTTTCTATATTTTACAGCGGTTTCCTATTGATTCATAATCTTAAATAAGGGTGTTTAAACCTGAAATTTCCCAAAATCCCTTCACATCTCCCAACAGATGTGGATATTATGAAACAGCTGAAATGGAAGTCATGATGCTAGTGCTCTGTTTGTGCGTGAGCACTAGCTCCCCCTGCAGGCGGACGCGGAATACAGCAGCGCATACGTAACCTGCATGCATGCCTGTGTGTGTGTTTGTGTGTGTGTGGGGTGGACGTGAAGAGACGAGAGGACTCAAACTCTGAGCAAGCGCCACATAGAAACGCCAGCGCAGGATCAGCAAGACCTTTTAATGTAGGTATACTACATTGTCTTGCTGTAGCATACATGTTTAACAGGCAGATGACAACAAAGTGATGTTTTGCCAGGATTTCCGCGAGCTCTTCATGCAGTGATCCGGTGCAAATGTAGCACGTCATTAAAATGGCGCCAAAATATTAAGTTGAGCAGCAGCAGACGCTGCCCTAATTAATGTTTGTTCGCATTTGGCCTCTGTAGTAATTTCTATAAGCTCCTGGTGTGGTTTGTTTTGAAATTTGGTAGTTACTTTCAATCGCGTCGCTGCTGGCCGTGTGCGGCTGATCTTGTTTAACCTAAAAGTTTTAGTGTTGAATCAGCAAATGGCATCAAACGCATGCCCATGTTTTGCAGCTTTAGTGTGTGTATATATATATATATATGAATTTCGGTTATGTTTCAGAGGGGTGTTAGAAAATGTTCCCCGTGCCACGGTCTGGGGTGGTCCGGATTCAGCTCTGCCATGATGTTGGGAAAATAACGGTGGGAAATATTAAACTTTTCTTTGCGTTTGCGTTAGAAGTTAAATCTGCTAAATGTATGTATATGTGCGATAAAATTAGTTATCTGATCGACGAATGTAACAACATACTTGTATGTTCTTGGTACTATAAGTTGTTGTTTAAATATACGATAGTGCAGCGGAGGTTTTGTATTAAAACACCGTGAAATTAATTTGGATTCAGTGGGAAAAATAATGCTAATAATTTTGTTTTCAATTTCGAACTGGCATTGAAATGGACGGCTATGTGACGTCAAGGGGCGTGGTCTTTCAGTAGCGTCACACACATGGAGCAGTTGCACTGCGTGAGCTGCTGTTTACATGGAGTGGTGGACGTTGTGTTTGGGCAGAATTATTGGTTTGTTTTTATTGTAATGCAGTTGAAATTAGCAGATGTGAGAGTTGTGTCTTTAAATGTATCTTTACCTTATGATTTAATATTTACAACGATCTATTGACAGAAATGCAATATAATATACATAACTATGTTTTCAGAAGTTTATAAAGACCTTACTCAATTAACCGCTATGTTTTTATTACCTTAGATTGAGCAATAATCTTCATACACCGCGGGTCCCCTTACATGGAAGTCGCCACCATGATTCTACAGTAGCCCTAAACGGACAAACTGCTCTACAAAGTGCGTTTCGTCACTGTGTTGTTCTTGCCAATAAAACACTGACACAGTGATACAGTGACATATAGGGGATCCCTATGATCTGCGAAAAGAACATTATTTTTGTGTAGTTAGGGCTGTAAGACATGTGGTTAGAGTGGCGGTTTAAAGGTTTTACAAAAACCCCTTTTCCCCAGACTGACTGTCTTAGATCTGTTTTCTCCTCTTAGCCCTCTTCTGAAACGCGTCGATTTTTGCAAAGCACATCGGTCTGAAAAGCATGGTGGTCGTGGATTGACTCTAGCTATCCATTCCGTTATATTGGGTCACATACTCAAGCGTCGGTCGACGGAAATGTTTCGTCCCATTACCAATACTTTGTGCTGTGTCCCGGCCTGTATCGAGCGAGACCAACTGAGAGTAAATGGTCTAGATGCGATCTTTTCAAGTTTTCCTTTCTCTTTGTTGAATTGTGCATAGATAAGATTTCAGCTCTCCTACTCGAAGTTTAGCAAATACATAAAGTCGCCAAACCAAGCAGATATTCTATTATCAAGTAAGACCTGTCTGTGCCTGGGTGGCGCCACTACAACCGCTCGTTCAAATAACGCCCCCCACAGATCTACGGCACTAATGGAAATAATGCATAAATGCAGCCCAAATGTTCACGCAAAAGACGAAGGCGTGGTTTCAGTAACCGCATTTAATGTTGAGGCAGCCATGTCAGGGAGACGCTGTGTTTCTAAGCAAAGCAAAAGTACTTTTTTTTGCCTTCCGGAAGTAGATGCATTTAGGCATCTTTAAGATTACTTACAACAGAACAGCACTGCATTTTATGGACGACCGTTTCATGAAACCTAGGAGAGGAGGTAATTCTGACTTGCTATGACAATCTGGGTCTTCTGAATCAGCTACTGTTTTGTTAATATTTTAAGTATTTGCTATTGACTGTTCGAATACGGAGTTTTGCGCATCCTTTGTGGGGTTGTCGCATGTGTGGCGCGCGCCTGCCAAGCGCAGCTCTAGAGAGATCCGAGAGCGGTACTTGTGATGTTGATGTGCGTAATGCGTGCCGCGAGAGAGAGCGAGTGAGCATGTGTCGTGCGCGTGCGAGCGAGGAAGAGAAATGTGTGTGGTGTGTTTTGTGTGTCAACACGCATGTGTGTGCGTGTGCGCGAGAGAGAGAGCGAGACACATCACAGTGGAGTCATCTGTCTTAACCGTTGGCTTGTGTACTGCAACACATATTCATCACTAGGCGCTTTTCCATTACAGATCTTTGTCCCACATTTGGGGGTGGCGCCATACTTTTCTGAATGGCGATAAAATATTGCGAAATGACGGCGGTTTTTCCATTAACCCATGTTATGCGGCTGAACCTACCTTTAGCCTCCGCGCCTACTGTGTCTGTCACGAGACTCTGGTCCCCTTTCGGGCTCTGTCTTTACATTTATTTTGAAAGGTATGACGCTTGCCGATTATTGTAAGGGGCGTTCATTTCGACCAGTGACGTGCGGTGTTTCAGCCAATAACACCATTGCACTGTGTTCAGCTGCGCCAATCCGAAGCAACTGTGCTTGTCGGAAGGAGGAATTTTAGACAACAAGCGTTGAGAGAGGCGGGGGGATAGAGGACACGAGCAATAGATGTACATATTTGAAATACTGTGATTTTTTGAACATTACAGTCATGTCCAACATATCTGTTACACCACTACACCAATAATGATCTCTAAAAGCATCACTATGACCTCTTTAAAACCCATTATAAACGAGGCCTTACGTTGCATATCCAAGTGGGGACATAATTAATGATGATAATTACTTGTACTGTCCTTGTTACATAAAACCATGTCTGCATTGTGATTGGAGAAATGACAAACAACAAGCCCTATCTACACTGCTTAAAACTCGCGTTTGAATCATCAGTAGGCAAATTCTTTAAATATAAAAAACGTACTTTACAGTCTTTGAGTCAGAACAGCCAGCATTTTAGTCTACTCTACTAGGATCAGGAAACGGTCCTCCATAAACTGTGCTGCACACAAATTCATATTTGGGTTGAACTGTTCTGGAACATTGTTGTAAATACAACTTCACCACTGAGTTTAGTCGTCGCCATTTCGGGGCAGAAGGAGGTGGCCAACAAGTAGTGTTTGTGTTCAACAACGAACGGCAGGCAAATCAAACGTACATCGGCCTAGGAGTGAGCGAATGCGTGCTTGAGTGGTGTGAGGCTGTCGGGCTTGAAACAGCGCGGGCTGCCCGGCTGATTCGCCGAAGGGCCGTCTGGAGGGCTTGCGTGCAACCATATGTGTGTGACCCCAAGGGCGGACTCGCTTCGCCCAGTGAAGGCCGATCGCGGTGAGTCCCCACGCTGCTGCAACAATACTACAGCGCTAATAAAAGTTCCCTTCTTTCGTTGTGTACTTTTGGTGCGTTATCAAATCTTCCCCAGCATAGTGATTAGATATTTGTGAACGTTTTAGAACGCATTTTTAGGTAGATGGCCTGCACTCTTTCCTTTATAAAGAATATCTCTTTGGATTTGAGACTTTAGTCTTTGCAACTTTACAGATCTTCTTTCTCCACCAAGAGCTTGTAACACTCCAAAGAGAAAGGAAAAATTGAAATCGCATCATATGACCCCTTTAACATTCGCATATCATCGATTTATTGAATGATTAAGTAAATATAATTCCTTAATTTACCTTTGTAAAGAAATCTCATTGCTCTCTTGCTGTCCTTTACCGACAAACATCTTTACCGTGTATCGGCCACCATAGCTTCTCTAAAGTGAGGGGTGAGCGGGGGACTGAGCCGTTGGCTGCAATTCGCAACCTCACCGCTAGATGCCGCTAAAATTTACACACTGCACCTTTAAGTTTGGCAGATCAAACCATTTATATACATATATATTAATGGGTTTGCTTTGCTTAATTAGTTGCATAAATGCTAATAAAAACACGATTTAAGAAATACAAACTCATGTGGTTTGTATTTCTGTTGTTCCTTAATGAAAAATAGTTCAGCTTTACCCATGTTAAATATTCGATATGTGATCAAAAATGTTTAATAAAGCTTAAAACTGGAAAGTGCATTATACAAGGATTGTTTATTCATAAGTTTATGACTTTTCAGGCATGTGTGCATTGCTCAGAAATTTGACAGTTTGCTATTATGCAACACGATGGATTGAGATTGAATAGTTTAAAAATCGAATTTTAATTGAATTGAATTTAATATTAATGGTATTTACACATTAATACTACATATATTTAGTATCTAGAGCAAAATAACCTAGTTTGTACGTTTCACGAACATTTCAGTCTGCCATTGGTCGATTCAACAGATAGTCTCGCCCTCAAACCCACGGCATTGGTTGCACCGATGTTACGTTATGGTGCTCAACCAAACAGCATTGGTTGGCTAGCTCCACTTTTTGGAGGAAATAGCGTACAAAATTACTTATAAATTGATTCTGCATATTAAGCTCAAATAGAATTATATAAAGTTTAATATAAAGTATCTTAACATAGCCTTCAAGTTTAATTAGGCTTGTAAAGTCTCAGAATCTGTCAAGATTTCGGCTGGCTCTCTCAGCACTCTCAGCAGTCATCTCTGCAGGATCAGTTTTCAGGAATGTTCTGCTAATGTTTGATCAACCTCTGCAGATTTCTGCATCACTTGAAGGCCACGGCAACTGACGATGAAGCGAAGCCGTGTCCCGAGCACCAGTGAGGACTCGGATAATGGAAGTAAGTAGACAGACACTTTTATTTTCTAGTACCAACTTGCCTCGAGTCATCTATATTACCCTTCTGGTAATACTGAAGTTGCATATTACTAAAGTCACCATGAAATGAAAACGGACCATTCTTAATTTTTCAGTATTACTACTTTGGAATATTGCAATGCTTATAATAAATTATCCATCCACATCATTATTTTTTTTTATTCATGTGCCCTTGTCCTCTTTAATCAAAAACCTCCTCTCTTTCTTAAAACAACATAATTTTTCTGATGCTGTGTGCTGAGGCGGGACAATAATCTGTCACTCACATGAGATCACAGTAATTTAAAAACTTTATACAGTAAAACTTTTTTTTTTCATTCTAGATGCCGTTTCACTCAATACAATAGAGGCGAAAAGGCGCTCACAATTCCCATTATGCTGCTTTTAATATTCAGCCCTTTAGTTATAGGAGCAAAACAAGCCCTCTCCTTATGCAAAACTAATACTGCCTTTTTTTTCAAACTAATATGACTAATGTTGCTGCTAAAACAGGAATTATCCCTCTTTCTCAGAATGTGGCACAACCAGACCTTACAATGACCACATGGTGGGGGGTGACTTTCGTAGCTCATTAGCTGAGGTAAACGAGGCCACATCTGATATACACTACAAGACACTCCGCGCGCACCGGAAACCGGAATGGAAAAAAGAGCCCGCCAAACGCAGTACGTATCCCACATGCCTTAGCCACCAAAATGACTCAGAGGGTACAGCCTCACATACGACCCTAACAGACAGAGATGAGAATGTTGTAGATATTTGTCACAAATACAATCAGGCATGCATATGCGAGTGGGGGGGGCCACATCCCCTGTGTCTATCGCCGCCAGGTGGGCAGGACCGACCAACCCCCTGTGGACCATCACTCTGCCATGAGCGCACGATTCATACAAAGCTGAATCCAAGGATATTATAGGTGGCTGATCCCTGGCGGCGGAGTGTGAGAAGGGTTCAAGCCCTGTAGTCCCGCTCTCCATCCGCAGTGGTACAGTAGGTAGAGCCATTTTTTTTGTGCCTGTCCACTAGGTGGGGTGGCGTTATGTTAGATGGTGGCCTTTTGTATTCTGGTTTTCATTTTTCCTGAGCACTGGAGCTGAGAAATCCCCGACAATCCGACTGTTCCATCGGCCGAAGAGCTGACATAAAAAAAAAATCAGGCAAAAAAAAAATCAGCGAGATCATCGATCATCGTGGGGATATACGAACGCGGGCTGATGGCATGTGCTCGTTATTACCTGAATGAGGAGGACGTAAAAATAAAAAAATGGGTGTGGGGCCTGCAGACGCTAACGAGAGTCAGTCAAGATTGGTGATTCTGGAAGTTTATCATTTTAACCATATATCCTCTTTCACACGTTGAAACAAGGATCATGTATGCTACTGATTTAGCTTGGAGGCTGCACCCTATGATGACTGACATGGAGCGGGTATGGAAGTTTGAGCGCCGTTGCTATGACAACATGAGCCACGCCATGGAAACGAGAGGACTTGGCATTGAGTACGATGAGTACTATGTTGACTCCTGTCTCCCCGCGCGAGGATGGCAATGAAATGGTGTTTCTGTACAAGTGCATACATCTGGGGTGCTCAGGTGTGTGTGTGTGTGTGAGTGTCTGAATGCATGTGTGAGCGCATCTGAGTTATATAACAATGTACCTCCCCACAGGCATGCTATGGTATACTGAAGGTTCCTGAGGGCAGCTGGCTTTGTCGTACCTGTGCGCTGGGCATCTTTCCCAAATGTCATCTGTGTCCCAAAAAAGGCGGGGCTATGAAACCCACTCGAAGTGGCACCAAGTGGGTCCACGTCAGCTGTGCCCTCTGGATACCAGAAGTAAGGATGCATGCACAAACTAAGACTTATAATGTGATTTTGTTTAGTGCTGTCAAATGAATAATCGCGATCAATCGCATCCAAAATACAAGTTTTTGTTTACATAATATACTGTATGTGTGTGTACTTTGTATATTTATAATATATAAATGCAGGCACACAACAGTAGATATTTCCTTGAACATAATAACAACATATTTTTCTTGAACAATTTTACATGCATGTGGGGTACCCGTATTTAGAATATCATAATGGTGACATATACAACCGTGAAGGGGCCGGCGTGCGCGTTCATTTGTAAACAAAAAACGATATTTTGGATGTGATTAATCGTTTGACAGCACAAATTTTGTTAAGAGGAGTGTGTAAACATTGTTGTGTGCTCTTTATCTCTAGGTAAGCATTGGTAACCCTGAGAAGATGGAGCCTATCACTAATGTGTCTCATATACCCAGCAACAGATGGGCTCTAATATGCTGCCTGTGTAAAGAGAAAACAGGAGCTTGTATTCAGGTACACAGCGCTGATGTTTATCATTGTTTTATTATACTATTCATACAGATATTCAAAATCTTCCAGAGGGTCCAAAGTGCATTTTAAACCTAAATATTAATCAGTAATCAGCATCAGTAATTTAAAGTTAAAGCGCTTAGTTTTTCTTCTTTTAATGAAAAAATTACACATACAAAATGAATAGTATTTCTGAAAAACGTTTGAAATGATGTACATTCACAAAGGTGGAGGTTATATCAGTATTCTGATAAAAGCTGTTTAATTTTCTATGGAGTGAGTCACCTCATGGGGGCCTGCGAGTTGAGATCACATGACTTCTGTTTATTTCAGTAATCCCCCTCAGCTTTTGGACACTTTCACTTGTGGAATAAATTGCTGGAAAAGAATTGCAGACTGCAAAAAGCAGTGTTATTCATTCAGTTTTTTATTAATATAGTTCATATTTTGAATTTGCTTATATTTTTATTTATATTTTTAATGTTGTTTTAAATTTGAATATTTTCATATAGTTTATTAGTTTTTTTGTTGTTTTGTTTTATTCTGTTGAGCTTTGATTTACTCTTAGTTTTTAGTCATTTTAGTACTTATTTTATTTCAGTTAGCTGCCAATTTTACAGTATAATATTTATATTTTGTAGATTTGTATCAGTTAACAAAAATAGTTTTTAGGTAACTAATGTAACATTGGTCATTCTTCAGTGGCTTCGATGACTGAACTTTTTTTTCCATGCTACTTAGTTTAAATGTAGAATTTTGTTAATTTATTAATAATCAGAAAAAAAACTTCTTCACATTTCCCCCATGTTCTGTGCTTTAATCCTGAGATCCTGTCTTTCTAAATCCCCCTAGTGTTCTGCCAAAAGTTGCCGTGTGGCGTTCCACGTGACTTGCGGTCTGCAGTGTGGGTTGAAGATGAACACAATCCTCACAGAGGCGGATGAAGTCAAGTTTAAGTCTTTTTGTCCCAAGCACTCAGGCATGGAATGGAATGAGGAAGAGGGAGATGATGACAGGCCAGTGAAGGTCCAGACCAGTGAAGAGAAAAGGAGGAATAGGGGAGTGGACATGTCATCCTCATCACAGCCCAGACTCACACAAAACCCAGAAGAGACCAGACTCAGCGAGCGCAAACTTCGAGTCCAGCAGCTGGAGGACGAGTTCTATCGCTTCGTCGCCGCTGACGAGGTCGCAGAGCACCTGCAGTTGCCCCTGGAAACTGTGGACTTCCTGTTCCAATACTGGAAATTGAAAAGAAAGGGGAATTTGAACCAGCCGCTCATCATGCCGAAGAAAGAGGAAGAGGACAGCCTTGCCAGACGGGAACAGGAAGTGCTTTTGCGGCGACTCCGTCTCTTCACGCATTTAAGACAGGATCTAGAGAGGGTAAGTTTTGCAAAGCCCTTCTGTGGCCATATTACCTCACATTACCAGTTGAATCAATATATGGGAAGACAGCAGCAGCCAATCACAGCTCAGGACAGTTAGATGCAGGATCCCAACTCTGCCTTTTCTTCATGATTTCAAATAAACAGTTAGTGATTTGGACATAGTTCAGTGTGGGTTTTTGTGCGTAAGTGTGAAAATAACCATGGCCCAGTATTCAGATATTGGATTCTATTAATAATGTCCTTTTTTATTCAATATTGCAGGTAAAGGTTTTAAATGAGTGTCATCACTAACATTTGTCATCATTTCTGTGTTGTTTTGTCACGCCACAGTCATTACAACACCTGTATCTTTACCATTAGACCATAAAATATGTTGCTAGGCCAACCTCAAATAGAAAATACACACAATTACACCCCTTTTTAAAAAATGTTTTCCAAATAATAGGCTATGAGTGAAGACGTCAGTAGTGGAGGAATTTGAATAATTGTTTTGGTATAAGATACCAGATGGAAATGAGGTACAACTATCTGTGAATTCCAGCTACAAGAATTTTAGATTGGTAACCTGAACACTATTCCCACTGCAAACAGAAACAAACATTTTTACAGAGTAGCTATTAAGCCTCTAGATTATTATGTGCTGTATTGCCACTGCTGATGAGAACATGTCTTCCATGTGTGGAAACTGACTCCACACTTAAAGGGTTAGTTTGCCCCAAAATTTAAATTATTATTTATTAATCCTCATGTCAATCCCCCAATCTGTTCAACTTCGGTACACAAATTAAGATATTTTTAATATTCTCTCATATAATTCTTCATTTCAATTCCATGCAACCATATCACACATTATTAGTTGAAAAATACATTGTAAAAGTTATCTATATGAAACCCAAGTGTCAATCACTTTAAGTGAACCGATTTCATTTAGGCCTTTGTTTATATATTAACATTGTACATGGATAGAGCAAATCAAATATGATAAACAAAAGCTCAGTCATACTTGCTTGTCATGCAAGAGAACAAGCCCCATTGGTTTTTGCGTGCCAAGGATGAGAAAATATTAGGAGTATGTTCATTTGTGTTCTCAAGATGAATGAATGAGGGTTGAGTAAATGACAGAATTTAAAAAAAATTTTATTTAATGTGTCTCACCTACATATATGTGTGTTCAGGTGCGTAATTTGACATACATGGTCAGCCGTCGGGAGAGAATTAAACGAACCTTGTGCCGAGTGCAGGAGCAGATCTTTCATCACCACGTCAGGCTGCTCGAGCAGGGACGCGTCGCTGGTTAGTATGACGCTTACTGCATGCACTTGATGAGTAGTTGATTCGTCTAGTCTGTTTTGATCTTTTTTTTTTAACAGTTGCCTTCTCTCCTGCTCAGGTATATCTTCTACTAGACGTTTGGAGGAGGCTATGTTTTACTTTCAGACAGCACCTCCTGTACCTACATCCCCCCAGCCTCTGAAGGGTCACTGCGGCCAGAACAGTGCCCTAGGCACCACTGTTCAAAATCACGAGAAAGGGAACAACCCATTTAGAGTCTCAAAGCATATCGAAGCAGACAAGCCTACAAAGATGCCCCGACTGGAAAGCCTGGTCATGGACAGTGTGCCCAGTTCTGGGTTCGTCGATTCAGGCTCTGGAGCATGTAAAACTGCAGCATCAGCTACAGCAAAACGGTCGGAGGGCAGGCTGAGGGGAGGTGAGTCTCATAGAAGAGATGAGGAAAGCAAGCGCCCCCTGGAGGACAGGAGGAGGAGGAGCAAGCTGTGGGAACAGGTGTCTATAAAAGACAAACTGAGACAGTCGAAGTCTATGGAGGACACGGGGAAGAACGAAACTGAGCATGACAACATGGACGACAGATTACTGCTGTCTCACAGCAGAACCACTGCTAGTTCTGTAGTCACTGCCTCGACCACTTATAACGGATCGCCGAGGAAGACAAATGCAAGCCAACATCAGGGGAAAATAGTGCCAAATGGGCGGCATCTGAAAAACTGGGGCAGTTTCAGAATCCCTAAACGGAATGAAAGAACGTCAACAGGGAAAGATGGACAGGACGGAAATGACGTGGCGGACCAAAATTCTTCCTTAAAAACTTTTAATACAAGTCCCGCCTCCCCCCCACAAATTAGGACCCGGCTGCGGACAGGAAGTGAGAACCAAAGCCACGTGGAAGAGTCTGATCTTGGCCAATCAGAACAGGGCAAGAGGTGTCACGCCCAAAGACTTCGAAGCCCGATGACTAGACGTTACGGTTCAGCCGTGATCCAGCGTGGAGTTCTTGCATCATGAAACGTGTCCAAAAATTTTATATTTCTCATTTTCATTTGCTCTTCAGTGAAAGGCAAACATATTTATTTTTCTATTTTGTAATTTTCTGCTGTTGCTGAAACTATTTTTTTGAGTGTATGTTAAAAACATACGCAGAGAGGTTTCAAAGACCAAACAATTGACTAATGAAGAAGATAAATATCATCTTAATGAATGAAACTTTAGATCAGGTGGAAATTACTGGCACAATTTTGAGATGTTATGAGCACTTACCAGCGTGAAACCAAGGCAGTGCGTCCCACAGAATTACTGCACTTAAAAATATCTGACCACAACAGTCTAAACGGTGTCCAAAACTTAGAAAAGACTTTTTAATTGATTTCTCAGTATTCTGCTAACTTCACAAGCCATCATGTTGTGGCACCTTTTCCTTCTCAGGTGAAATCTGCTTATATTTGTACTTAATTTATAGAGTTATGTCTTGTTTTTCTTTCAAACAAACTGAGCATGTAACAGGTCAATGCCTTATATGTACTCTCTTTGATCTCGAAGTAATTCCTTTCCAGAAAAATACAAATAATAAAAAAATGATTTCACTTAACCATGTTCTTCAGCAATAGATGGACTCTAGATCCAAGACAGACAATTCCACACTCAGTATGATGAAATGTTGACACACAAGACGTACGCCATTTTCAGCTCTTTTCAGGAAGGCTTTTAACAATCATTTACTTCCAGTATCCATTACTTTGAATTCACTTTTGCACTTGATATTAAACAATAACACAAGACACTATCATAGGTCTAATAAAGACACTGTTGCATTGAAAGGACTGATCTTCTTGATATGGTTGCCTTGGAGTAGTACTCAAAGTATGTGTTCTTGCATCTTTTCTTTATAGCTGTAAATGTCTTTTCTCATGCAAAATGTGAGTTGATCTCCTCGAGAAAAAATGTTGTGCCTGAGTGTTTTTGTTGAGATGTTGCACTAGAACATTAGCCAGAGAGCTTGGTATAACTGTGTTCACAGAAAAAAATATTTCTACATGTTTATATAATCAAGCGCTGCTGTATTTTTCTTCTTTCTTTTTCTTTTATTCTTATGCAATACTTTAGTTTTGTTGCAGATTGTGAATAAATTTTCTTGAGGTTGCTTCTGGAGATGTCTGGATTGCTTGAGAGGAAAGTAGATGTTTTCTGCATTACTTTAAATACAGCTTCAGATTAACAATTGACAAATGATAGACATTGGATCCTACATTTAAACCATGTTTGGAAATTCTTACTTTTTTTTTTAATTACAAAAGTAGTTTAGTTGGTTCCCATTTGATGGTCATTGTAGTGATTCTAATTGTATATGTGCCAATCAATGTGATTACAATGGAGTCATCGGGTCAAAACAATTAATTAATGAATTGTAATTTAAAGATGTAATTAACACCAGCTCACAATGTAACATCTCAAGAGTCTTTTCCCAACTCAACAATAGCATTTTAGGCTAGACTTCTAAAATCACAGGTTTGAGTCCCAGGGACTATATAAACTAAATCTGTACTTTTAATGAATCAGCATCTGTCAAATGCATAATTGTAAAATATATACAGAGTATATTGTTTGAACAATCTTTTCTGACAGACCTCACTATTAAGAGTGCAAATGTCATGGTAATGCACAAGTTAAATTGAAGGGCATCCTTAACATCTCTAACTGAATTCTGGCTCCCACCAATTCCATTTTTAAGAAGAACAGTTTTCAGCTCAAGGCAGTAAAATATGTTTTACCCTACATTTCATCACCAAATCCAGTGCTAAAAATAAAACTATAATCATGTCACTCCTCTGAAGTGTTCCTCTGGTTCTTCAATATCATATATAGTTTTTTTTTTAAAGTGGACTTTTATCAAAGTTCCGTAAAATCCCAAACGGGCAGTGAATGTTCGGTTAATGGTGGGTGCTCAGATATGACTGGGCCTCTTCTACTGGTTCTTTGTTCATGTTGGTATGTTAGTATCTTTGCACGTGTGAGTCCAGATAATGTCTGCTATGTGTTATCTACTGATGGCATGTCATGTAACGTCACAATAGTTGAGCCGCTGTTGGTGCTGAAATGCTCCCCATTACTCCGATTCACGTTTGCCAGGTCCACCCGAGGAATGCGGTACCCGTTCTCTGAGGACACGTTAGACGGCACAAAGCTTCCAGAGACTGAGCTCGCACCCACGTTGCTCATGGCCAGGTTTGTGTTTGTGGTAGAGGACACCTTCTTTCGTGGTTTGGCCGAGCCTACAGCCAGCATCCTGTTCGCATGAGTCCTCCTGTCAGATAAATAATTGTAAAAATGGATTGATAAATAAAACATGTTTTATAAAATAAAAAATTGGTAGCATATTGATTAACTGAATTTAGTGGTATAGCTATTGGATATTCAATTGTTCATGCTTATCTCCTCTATGGAAAAAATCAATTCCATTGCAAAACCCTAATAACACCTTTAAAAGTAATTAGCAAATCTGCAAAATTCATATTGATTTTTCATACTGTACTTTGTTTTGATGCATTATTGAAATTGTAGCTTTTAATTTTGTTAATATTGTTTTAGTGTTTTATTTGATTTTTTAGACAAAAATAGTACATACTGAAAAAATGTATGTAGGACCGTTAATCTATTTTCACTCAGAAATGACTAGTACATTTCACAAATATTCACAAAGAAATGACAAGTAACATTGAATTAAACTTGCATAAAAACACATTTTTAGGTAGAACGACTAAAACATGCCCCAATGATCTGTATTTACAATTTTGAAAAAAAAAATTAAAACATATTTTACAGTGTAGAATTTTAATATTGGCCATTTGTTTATTTACTGGCCATAACATGGAAAAACTGATCTGCCTATTAATATTGGTTTTAATACTGGTGCATCCTTTAAATGATAAACAACGTAAATCAGCTCAGTTCTTGTTACGAAACAGCTATGAAGTCTTTCAAAACATGTTCCTTTCAGCCCTGAGAACATTTTTAAGTGTTCTTCTCCTCTAATAGATTTGGAGAATGTAGTGTGAGCCTGGTTGAAATGAATAGGTCTTTATCTATTTTTAGGCCTCATTACAAGGTCTGTCTAAAATTGTTCTGCTATTGTGAGGAGATAGACAAGGTATTCACCTCATGGTATGTAACTCATTCATTATGGTTCACATAAAAATGTCGCCATACCTGTTGTACGTCTTGAGGACTATCAGCAAAAATGTGAGAATGATGATTATACCAATGACAATTACAGCTATCATGGCTCCCGAGCCTGTGAACACAACAATATAGCGAATGATTTATTAGACATATTATCGGTTGGGAAAACCACACATTCCCTATTAATCATTCAATGGAAACATAAACATGAATAAAGCCAAAAGTGCAAGAAAAATTCTATATGAAGAAAATCTAACATTTTTAAATAAGTTAATTTGATCACAAAATGTGGAAAACGATAGTAGAATACACCATACAAAATTGAATGTGAATTATTTAAAATATGCTGTAGAACAAGTTCCAGGAAGTAAGGCGAATTAATGCACATGTTTCTAGATTTCTCACTTTCACACAGTGTCAGCTTGAGACTGTCTACACTGGACGTCAAAATGAGCTTTCCAAATCCATTTGTCCTCCATGTCAGTTGCGCAAATGCATGGAGTACGACAGAAACAGAATCCAGTGGACATCCAGTGTAGACAGAATCACTAATTAGTATGGGTTCTATTTGCTTTAGACGTGTGGTGTCTCAGTAAACAGACTTTATCTGCATAAAGTACAGATCTGAAACGTACTCTGCGTGAGGATTTGTTCTCTAGACTTGGTGACGACTGTGGTGTTCTGTGTGGTTGTGGACTGGGTCACGGATGCTGTGACGGCTCTTTGCATTTTTAGATTTGTCCTGAAAAAAAAAACAAGGAAAAAAAGTTTAAACATACAATACCACTTTGGTTTACAGATTTTAAAGGGATGGTTCACCCAAAAATCATTAATTACTCACCCTCATGTCGTTCCAAACCCGTAAGACCTTCGCTCATCTTCGGAACACAATTTAAGATATTTTTGATGAAATCCAAGAGCTTTCTGACTTTGCATAGACAGCAAGGGTACCACCATGTCCAAGTCTCAGAAATGTAGTAAGAACATCGTTAAAATAGTCCATGTGACATCAGTGGTTCAACCGTAATTTATGAAGCTACAAATAACGTTTTGTGCACAAAGAAAACCCAAATAACTACTTTATTCAACAATTCTTCTCCTTTGCGTTACCCTGGATCAATTTTGGAGAAAAGTATTATTGTAGCTTCGTAAAATTACGGTCAGAGAGCTCTCGGATTTCATAAAAAAAAATCTTAATTTGTGTTCCGAAATGACAAAGGTCTTACGGGTTTGGAACGCCATGAGGGTGAGTAATTAAAGGGATAGTTCACCCAAAAATGAAAATTTGATGTTTATCTGCTTACCCCCAGGGCATCCAAGATGTAGGTGACTTTGTTTCTTCAGTAAACCTAACGAAGATTTTTAACTCAAACCGTTGCAGTCTGGCAGTCTTATAATGCAAGTGGACGGGAATCACGGCTTTGAGAGTCAAAAAAACATACACACACAAAACCAAATTAAACCCTGCAGCTAGTGACTACATTGATGTGTCAAGGAACAAACGAGCGTTCTGTGCAAGAAACTGGACAGTATTGTTATATTGTTTTTTACCCTGATACACCGCAATGTCTGGACCGTCTGAGCGAGTGACCGCTCGTCTCCCGCTTGCTTTAACGGTGGATTCGCATACTTTAAGTTCATTACGCCACCGTTCTGCAATGGAGCCTTGACATTCCCTAATTGAATTGTATATAGTGTGTCATGGTCCTTTGAGAGAAGGTGGCGGTAATTTATAAGCGATCCACCGTAAAGCAAGAAAGAAATAAGAGAGTGACTGCCGTTGCAGACCAGCGCATCAGAGACTGTTTGGACATTGCAGTAAATCAGATGTAAAAAACTATATAAATACTGTTCAGTTTCTTGCACAGACCGATCGTTTTGTGTCTTTACACATGTATCGAGCCGCATGGTTTAATTTGGTTTTGTTTGTGTATGTTTTTTTGACTCTCAAAGACGTGATTCACATCCACTTCCATTATAAGACTGATAGACTGCAACGGTTTGAGTTAAAAATCTTCGTTAGTGTTCTACTGAAGAAACAAAGTCACCTACATCTTGGATGCCCTGGGGGTAAACAGATAAACATCAAATTTTCATTTTTGGGTGAACTATCCCTTTAATGACAGAATTTTCAATTTGGGTGAACTATATCCTTAATTTAAAATTCATAAAGAAGGAATGACTTAATATTATCATTTTACTCAACAACATTTCATAATGTTTTCTTTGTTTTGTGCTGTGACTTTAGCTCTAATGAAACTGTTTGCCTTGTACAAAACAAGACATTAATTAGGCCAAATGGCTGTTTGGGGGAATTTAACCACATTGAATACATGATTCATTATATTTACCGAACTACTAATTAGTTTAGAGACACAGCTGTGTATTGTAATCTCAAAACAGTTGTATAGTTTTATGGCTTTTGAGCTGTTCTGCTAATTCTACATGGTTTATCTGGCACCAATTTAAAGATTTAGATTTCATGTCAGGTCCCTATTTATGTACATTAGTTACTTGACAGAGTGATTATGTGTTTTATGTCAATCTGTTAAAGAAAGACTGAGAAGAGTATATAATTCTCCCATATATCTGTCAGCAACAATAAATCTCACGCCCATCAAGTTCCCTTTTCTAATCGCTCGTTTGTCATAATTTCAGCACAGTCAAAACACAGCACAGTCTGTCCAGCGTGTTTCTGGGGATGAATTAGAGGCATGGTTCAAACCAGAAGAAATTGGATTTACTTCAGGGTTTTGTACTCGGTGAACTCTCAGCCATGGTGCATCACTGATGTACTGAAATTATACAGCTTTGTGGAGTATCCTCGACAATACAATCAGAGCTGCTTCAAAACAAAATGGCATTGGCTATAAAAAGCTTAACAACCCAGCACACACATGAATCCATCCATTTCCCCCCAAATCACTCAACCAGATGCATTCAAACAGTGTAAGTCCTGCAGACTCTCTCACTCCTACAGACTTTTAAGCACAGGTGAAGTCTATTCTTCACCTGCTGATTATATTAAAATAGATGGGCAACTACAAAACATGCAAAACCTTCAGTTTCATAACAGCTATTACACATTCTGACAGCGTGGGCTTCACAGCAGCGGAAGGCCAGAGGAACCAGGTCTTCTCAGTCTGAATGAGCAAATCTGTGAAAAATATGTTTACCAGTTGTCTAATTTTGTGAAATTGTGATGGATTTTGGAGTGAATTACAACCAAAAATTTTGAGCTCATTTGCCTGGAAAATTTGAGATTTATCGATATCAGGTGATATTTGATTTTTAATTATTCGTGTGCATTTTAAAGAGCATTATTTTAATTATTTTTTGGCTTCAGTCAGAATTTTAATATTGGAAATTCTTAAGACATTTTTGTTCCTAACAATCCATGTGCAGGTGCTACATATTTACTATATGACATGTTATTATCAACAGATGTCCATCTATTATTGATCACCTCAGGGAAGTCGAAGTAAACAGAATAATCTAGATCTGAAACAAGAATAGAAAACTTTACTTTTGAGACAAAATTTAGACCTTAATAATCTGCATTTATTTATACAGTTGCCAGGCTCATCTTTGTTATTTTCAGCACGACTTTGTAAAACAGCCTCTTCTGTTCCAGACAGGCCATAATGTCCGAGGCTGGCTCTTATGAGTATTTCTGACAGAAGCAATCAGCGCTGATGGAAAGAAAAACAGTGCCTGTACCACCGAAGAACAGCAAATAGTTGTAAATTCTGTTGCCTGAGCTACAAGGTGAATCACAGGATATCAGTATGGAGCTCAGTTTCACTCCACCATAAAACAGACCATAATACCCTCTGAGGTTTCAAATGTCAGTCTGTGCCACTTGATTTAATTTACAGCCACTTTAAACTCACAGACGAACAGAGCAGTTGGGACAGAACAAGACAACCTTGAATCCTGCCAGAGCCACAATTTCAACTAAATTCAATCTTAACAGTTTAGAATCTTGGCTGAAATTTAAAACAAACAAAAAAATAAATAAATAAACTAAAATATATATATTATAATATATATAATATTATAATATATTTATGTATCATTTTTTGTAAAGGAAAATAATAAATCAAACCAAGCTTATTTTTAATTTAAAAAATAGAATAAAATCCACAGTGTGAAAAAAGCTTGTGTTAAGTATTGATGAATAAAATTTACAATAAATACCAGCAATATAGTGTAGCTTTGATGAATTTATATTCATCAAAAAAGTGTTTGGCTCTTATTAATATAAACATCTCATTGCATACCATATTATATAGTAATTAGCAACATTAATTCAAAAATGTAATTAGGCCTGTGCATATATAAGTCTGAATACCTTTTCATGAAAGATGTCATCTCTGGTTTAGAAATAAAAAACTATGGAGAAAGCCCCAACTCTAGAAAGCACTCACTGTGATCTTTCACCCTTTCTCAATCTCTCTATGTTCCTTGAAGTGCTTTTTAATCACTTGTTGCCAGCAAAATGAAGGTGTGGTCATAACTTGTTGCAAAAGTTTCTACTTCTAACAATTGGCTTATAATTATATATTCATTCATTCAATCCTTTTAAATAAGCTGTCATGATTGCTTCTGACTAAAACTTAACCACCCGTCCCTAATGTAATGTAAATCCACCATTCTATTTTTAACTAAATGAGATAAACCGTAGGTCAAATTCATAAACGTATGTATGTCACTGTCGGTCGATTTGGTGAAACAATCAATTACACACACAATAGAATATAAATGTGATTGATTTGGGTTAAGATCATGGGTAAATATTTAACCAGTAAAAAATGATTAGATCGCAGGTGTGCTCACGTATGTCTCCTCCAGTGCACGTCACAGCCCTGACTACAGCCTTTCTATTCACACCAGATCAGTCCTCAGTTCCCTTGACTCAAACAATGGCCCATTCATCACTTTCTTTTACAGTATGTGTCCGTCTGAAGCCGGATTTTTAAACGTGTCTCCTACTTCTTACACACTTGCTAAAAATAAAAACAACAACTTCAAAATACACCATCGAAAATTTCATCTAGATCTAAAAGAAATCAACCTGACTAGAACCTCCTGTATTGTTCCTGAATGCCAGAACACAATAAACATTCACTGCTCTGCCAGAGCTTTGTGTGCAATGTCAGTCTAAAATCACATCAAAAGCAAGTGAAAAGGAAAGTTAAAGTTATTCAGATTCTCAGAGGATGTACAAAACAGAACATCCTCTTGGGTCCTCTCAACAAAGAGGAAAAGCAATTCTGCGATAGTTCCTACCAGGAACTTATTAGTTAAATATCTTCATCATATGATCAGACATTAGTCAGAAACACAAAGGAAGCGGAAGGAAACTAACATCAAGGCTTGACATCAAATATTATAAATCATAACATCATGTAGTGCTTATTGTTTCTCATAGTATCAGGACTAAAATTTCAGGTGCTTCATGTGGTAACTTCATTTAGAAACTTGGAAAATGTCCAAAATATGATTCAATTTGACTAAATCCACCAGAATATATTACATAACAACAACAAGTCATTTTTAAGGGTCTGTCTGGATATAAATTTCACCTCAAGATCACTTTTTACAGTGTTTCTGCCAAAAACCACAATCCGACCTACTGAGATGAGTTTTACTTTAGGTAAACGTACTTAAAAAAAAATGTATAAACAATTTTCACTCAGAAATTGCTAGCAAATTTCACAAATAATTTCAAAGTAGCTGCAAATAGTATTGATGAAATAGTTTTCATTGTAAAACATATAATATTTTCTTTACAACTTTGAAAAATCATTTTTTACTGTGTGGTTTGCACCTGTTTGGCTGTACAACAGAGACCGTGAGTTGAATAATAGTTACTTAAATATACACAGTCTGACGATCTAAATATCTTTCCTACACACACCTGGAGGCATGCAGCCAGGGACCCTCAGGGGTCCTAAGATGACAGGTGACAAATCACACACAAAACTGAAGGTGCAAAGTGATAATGGGTAAAGTTTGGTTGCATATTGGCTTACCTGTACGATCAGTTCCCCGTCGTGGAGTTCTCTCTCCACAGTATCAATTCCTCCACTCCCCCTCCTTCAGTTGACTGAAGTGAGCATAGTCCACACGCTCCTTCCCTCACACACACTGCCGCTAACAGAGCTGGGGCTTAAAAACACAATGGAAACCTGTCTGAAATGAGTCTGAGCAGGTGAAATGACTGAATGTCCACTTCAGGCGTGATTATAAACTGAAGAAGTCGAAAGCGAGGGATGGTTTCAGCCCTTGGCAGGGAGGTAGACACGACGTGCCATATCAGAGCTCTCTGGACTGAAAGCGGTAGCTGGTTTTTCAGGTCTGGCCTGGCCCCCAAGGCGTGCCACATTCACAACACAGTTCACACACTCCACTCTCAGTCAGTACTCACTTTTAATTAAACACACACATACACATACAGTGCATTTCTCATTGACTTTCTCTGTGTAACAGAATGTAGAATAGTAGAAAATCATTACAAGATTAGCACACGTGCTGTACACATGCAAATCAAGGGCCACAGAGAGAGCTGATGTGGTTTACAGAAGATGTCTTATCAGCCACATTTAAATATTCAATCAGATTCCCTTCAAGTACATCCTTAACATACACTCAACTGCAAATAGATTTGAGCAGATACCAGAACATCAGAATTGTTGTGATTCACTTGGTTGATGAATATCCTGTTTTTGTCTGTCATTTAAGCCAATTAACCTATTCTAATCTAATTATCAGACATTATTAACCAAGTTATTAGACAAAATTGTATTGTGCAATTAATTATTTAGCATTTAAATTTAAAAATAATTTACATGTGTATAACTATAACAGCATAATTAAGATGAGTCATACCTTGGTGTTTTCTGCAACTCTTTCTTTTCAAAAGCAATTTCCTTCAGAAAAGGGTATGTTTCATCCCTCACACCCCGACACACACACACACACACACACACACACACACACAGGTTTGTTTTTGTGAAAAGTGGGGACATCCCATAGGTGTAATGGTTTTTATACTGTACAGACCGTATATTCTATTGCCCTAAACCAACCCTACACCTAAACCCACCCCTCACAGAAAACTTTCTGCATTTTTAAATTTCAGATTTCAATACACTCCATTCTGTGTGATTTATATGTTTTGAAATGTGGGGACATGGGGTAATGTCCTGAAAAGTCACCTTCTCCTTGTAATACCTATGTTATACCTTTGTCATTATACAAATGTATGTCCTCATTTGTCACAAAAACGCGCGCACACACACACACACACACACACAAACAATAAAAGAAAGGGGACATTTGTTCTTTTTGAGGGTATCCTTCCTCTAAGGGATCTCATGATAGAGTTTCACTCATGGGTTTTCCAGTCGACCAGCCAGTGCAATATGCCTCAGCGGGAATCAAGTTACTTGTAAAGAGCAAAAGTGTTTTCTTTCCTTCTTTCTTTCTTTTTTTTATTTCTATTTATTTATTTATTTTTGTGAGACAGCCACTTTCGGTTTTAGATATGTTCGAAATGAAATAACAGATATTACCATACTTTCTCTACACTTCTTGTCTCGTTCATGGTCCCTGATACAACTTGTCCCAGTGGGAAATTTTGTGGTTCTTGTGTTTGGCAGTTTGCACTCTTTTTTTCAGATGGCATCATTATATAACAAGAACACGTTTAAATGTCCTTCTCAGCTTTCACAAACAACTGGAGGAGAGTGGAGACTTACAGAAGAGACTCTATTGTCCTCGGCCTCAATCTAGTTCAAACAAAACTGATCCATAACGGTCACCGCTGCCAGTCTTACATCATCTGGTTTGATTGATTAATAAAGCAATAAGCCCCGTGAAGCCGTGGTTTACAGTGAATTTATAACAGCTAATGGGCGTTGTTAGGCACGTTGTTAGGCATGTTTATAACAACCCCCTTTGCTGTTATAAATTCACTGTAAACCATGGCTTCACAGGGCTTATTGCTTTTATAAAACGGTTATTCCATACGTAGTAAGGTTTCACAAAATAAAACAGAGCAAATGAAGTGTAATGATATTAATAAAAACATTATTCTTCTGCTAAACAAACTTTACCTCAGAAACGGTTGTGGTTTCAACAAAGTGGTTGCCGAACTTGGCTCAACCAATCAGAATCAAGGACCGGAACTATCCGTTTTATAATTGGAATTTTACAAAGCCATGGAATGGGCTGTTCCACATTTTGCGAAATAAATAATTCTGAGGGACTGTTCTGCATCTTCGCAGAAATGTCAGCTTTTAAAGGATATTTTAACTTCTGCTCACTTGTTAAACATTTAAATGTACAGGTATTCAAGATGCAATCTGTCGAGGTTCGTCGTCTCGCGATACAAACTGTAATTTGACGCCACTAGCAGTTAGCCTCACATCAATTGTCTAAAAAAAAAACACTAACATTTTTGTGACATATTTGTCATATGTACTTATGTAATAAAGTGATAGCCTACTTAATAATAGTACTTTTTGTGCTTTATCGAAGTACTACCCAAAAATGTTTGCAATTAAAATCGTGTGAGCAGTGTTGTTACCTAGTCTGGTGTGCGCGACTTTGTGGGTTCGTTTCAGAGATTTTTTGGCGACATATACAGTTACACACTCTAACCTTACCGTTATTATTACTACAGCGTTTTATATTTCTGTTGAAAACAAGATATTTTTGTATAGTAAAAATATCCCGCAAACTTTCAGTTTTGATGTCATGTTCAATATACTCAGCAGCACCATTATTCTCACCCTGAGGTATCTTCAATAGACATGCATGCTTACAACAATAATTCATAATTCAGTCAATTAACTTAACTCGCTCTTCAAAGTATCTTGCATAGACTATCTGCTCTACACATACACAAGATAAGAGCTGAAGTCAGGCTGTTTCCATTGGTCATCAGCAAACATATGGCGAGCGCAGGTACACATTGCACTGCAATCAGTCACCCATCTCAGGGCATTACACATCCGGCCCGAAGATTACACTGATTACATAGTTTAAGCTGCTTTCGTTTGTCCATATATCACACTGTGGCTACCTTTTTTTCTCCCTCAAAGAGAGACTGCAAAAACAAGGCATTATAGCCTACAATACAGTGGCCCCAAGAGTTTGGTCTCTTAAAATTGCATGATTTACATTGCAGTCGATAACAAAATAAAAGTAGATAACAAATTATTTAATTAATATTTTTAATTTATCAACATTTGTTGATATTGGATATAGATAGCATTGTCTATTTGCTGACATCTGATGCTCACTTAAAAAAATCTTTAGTAACAGTATTTAATAATATTTTGAGTTTGTATTAATTGGATAAATTAGTAGGCCTATAGGCCTATAATTTACATATTTATCGGCAATTTATCGTTTATATCACCTATAATGTACTGGGGAATGTGCTCATTGGTATCTGCCAGAATTTTAATATGCACCTAAAACAAACCTCTTATTAAATATTTTGCATGGCTTTTGTGCTTTTTATTATATATGCTACAGTTTGATATTTGATAATTGTACCAAAATGCATTTGATAATTTCAGTGTGACTTACAATTAAGTGTCCAAATACGTTTTGGGGCCACATTTTGAAATATTAAAATTGTGGCGAGTATCCCGAGTCCAGATTAGCGTCGCCCTGGAAACGCCGCTGCCACACTGATCACCGACGCACAACACATGTGCGCGATGAGTGGCGCACCTGGAACTCGTTCCCGCTGGCCTTAAAAGCCAAGAGAAGAGACACCAGCGGGAAGGCCCCCCGGAGCTCCAGGCGACATTAATGCTTGCTTCTCCTTATTCACAGACTCCGACGGAACCCCAGGAGAAGGATCTGCACCACGACACTTCACCCCACGAGCACCACACTGAGACGGGCACCGAGCACCATTCATCAAGGGCACGAATGATCAGTGTGTGGGCTAATAAATCACCCTCCAGGGCTCTTTCGACCAGTACCGAGTCTGCGCTCTCATTCACCCCGCGACATATGGTGGAGAATGCGGGCAGACCAGGTGAATTGAGACACAGACGGGTACCGCCAGGTTGCCTTAACGATATCTGTGCTTCTTCTAAGAGAAACCGCTCTCTTCCCCCGGACACATGAAAGAGGTCATCCGCCGCCTAACGGAGCTCTCGGCCAGCCAGCAGCAGTTTAAAGAGTGACTGGCCGACCGGCCAGGAAATATACTGAACCGGGTGTGGAAAACAGCTGCAGGCCAGCGTGCGGGGCGACTGCCCCTCCGGAAAGCGCGGTCAGAGCGCACCAAGCCTGTTCAGCGAGGCCGGGGAGAGAGCGGGCCTGGCGCCCCGCAGGGTGATGGAGCGGCGTCCGCTCTAAGGTGCACCGCGACTAGGCAGCAGACCGGTGGTCCCCGACGGGCGGATGAGCCAATGCCCACGGAAACCCCAGCTCTGACGGCTCGGGCATGGATGGCGGGGTGTGTCCTGCACCAGGACGGACGTCCCCCGAGCCCCAGCAGGATGGTACAACAGGATGGGAAGCCCGTCCAGGCCTTCTTGGACTCCAGCAGTTCAGTCACCCTCGTGCAACCGTCCCTGGTGCGACCTCGGCCCGAGCAGAAATCCCAGTTGCCACTGACGTGTGTGCACGGAGACACCCGCAATGTACCGGCCCGTACAGTGCGGATTTAAGCGGAGCCCGGGACCTGGGACATCGAGGTGGGCATTGTGCCGGATCTCCCCGTACCTCTGCTCCTGGGACAGGACTGGCCGGGGTTCCAGAAGCTCCTCCTCGGATCCAGGATGCCACGCCGAACCGCCCGGAATGGGCCACTGGCGACCCTGTCAGGGACCTCCCAGCCCCAGGCCGGTCTACCTAGCGACGGACAGCGAGAGGGAGGGTGAGTGTCAGCCTCCTAACCTGCCATCTGTTTACCTCGATGTGTTTTCCCAGGTTACGACCGGGGGCTCGTTCGGAAGAGAGTAACATGAAGACGACCGCCTGTGGAACTGCTGGGATCAAGTGCGCCGCATTGATGAGGTAGACAGGCTCCCAGGGCCTCACCCCCTCCCTCACTTTGTGATACGTAATGGTCTGCTGTACTGTGTCGCCCACAGGCGGGGGGAGGACAAATGCCTCCTGGTAGTGACTAACCACCAAGACGGAGCACGGCATGAGCTGGCACACGGCACCAAGGCGGGAACCTAGGCGCCGACAATACAGTCAGCGCATCCGGGACCGTTTGCACTGGCCCGGACTAGAGGCCGAGGTGAAAAGGTTCTGCCGTAGCTGTCCCACCTGCCAACAGACGTCTCCGTGCCGTCCTCCCCCCAGCCCGCTCATTCCACTACTGGTCATCGATGTGCCCTTCGAGCGGATCGGGATAGATCTGGTGGGACCGCTGCCGAAGTCAGCCCGGGGACATGAGCACATCCTGGTCATACTGGACTATGCCACCCGGTACCCGGAAGCCATCCCACTTCGAGCGGCCAAAGCCAAGAACATTGCCCGCGAACTGTTCCTGCTGGCCAGCCGCGTCGGGATCCCGAAGGAAATCCTGACTGAACAGGGTACCCCCTTCATGTCCCGGGTCATGGCGGACCTCTGTCACCTCCACAAGGTCCAGCAACTGAGGACGTCGGTCTACCACCCGCAGACGGATGGCCTGGTGGAGCGGTTCAACCAGACGCTCAAGCGGATGCTGAAGCGGGTGGTGGCCGAGGATGGGCGCGACTGGGACCTCATGATCCCGTACGTGCATCTTGGGTCAGAGAGTACAGCAGCATACACAAGGCTTCACACCTTCGAACTGATGTTGGGAGGACAAGGCCACGGCCTTCTAGACGTGGGCTCGGGGAAGCTGGGAGACCCCGCCCGCCACTTGTAGGCCTCGATCGAGCACGTGCGGGAGAGACGGGAAACGGAATAGACGGGTCATGCGCTGGTGAGGAACATCTGTGACCGCCCAGCTGCGCCCAGCAAACGGCTTCCGGACCGGCCCGCCCAGGGCCCGGGAGTTCCAGCCGGAAGTGATCGATGGGTGTAATGGTCCCGACAGCGCGTGCAGTTCTGGAGACCTGGACAGGGTCCTACAAGTAGTGAACGGATGGGACGGTGACCCAAACGGGCGCCGACGGAGGCGCAAATTACCCCACGGGTTTTTTCAACTGCTAAAAAGTGGGTTCCCGGCCCCGAGCAAATGGACGCGCTAACAATAACGCTGGGCCCCCAGTAGGGGACATGGAACCGCTGCTGTCGGCGACCCAGAAAACGGAGCTCGAGGCCCTGGTCAGTCAGTTCAGGGATGTGTTCAGTGAGACCCCAGGTAGAACCACCATCATCGAACACGAGGTCCGCACACCACCAGGAGTCAAAGTCCGGCAGCGGCCCTACCAGAAGCTTGCCGGCCGGCTATAGAGGATGAGGTAAAGAAGATGCTCCAACTGGGAATCATCGAGCCCTCCCGTAGCCCATGGGCCAGCCCCATCGTTATGGTTCCAAAGCCGGATAACACCCTCCGGTTCTGTAACGACTTCAAGAAGGTCAACCAAGTCTCGGCCTTTGACGGCTATCCCATGCCGCGGGTGGATGAGCTCCTGGACCGGCTGGGCAAGGCTCGCTACATCAGCACCTTGGACCTCACCAAAAAGCTACTGGCAGGTGCCCCTGTCCCCCAAGTCCCGGGAGAAGACAGCCTTTAGCACCCAATGGCCACTGGCATTACCGGGTGCTACCATTCGGCCTACACGGGGCACCAGCCACATTCCAGCGGTTGATGAACATCTTGCTCCGGCCCCACCAAGCCAAGGCTTACTTGGATGATGTCGTCATTCACTCAGAGGGTTGGGAGACTCACCTGGAGCGTCTACGGAGGGTGTTGATGGAGCTCCGGCGGGCTGGCCTGACGGCCAACCCCAAGAAGTGCCACCTCGGCCTCACCGAAGCAAAATACCTGGGGTACAAAATTGGAAAAGGGCTCATCATGCCCCAGGACAAAAAGGTCGAGGCGAGGTAGGTTTGTGGGGAACGGAGTTTCCCATCGGCTACTACCGATGCTTAATTCCGAACTTCTCCTCTATAGCCTGCCCCCTGTCAGACCTTACCAGGAAAGGGCAGCCAGAGAAGATAGTCTGGACTCCCGAGACAGAAGCCGCCTTCCAGGCCATCAAGACGGCCCTGACGTCCTCCCCAGTCCTGCATGCCCCAGACTTCGGCTGCCCATTCACCCTATATACGGACGCCTCCGGCATCCGGTTTAGGGGCAGTCCTCTCCCAGATCCGGGATGGAGAGGAACACCCCATAGTCCACATCAGCCGGAAACTCTCCCCCTACCCCCACCCCACCCCTCCCCCCCCCCACCCCCCACCCCCCCCACCCACCCCCCCCCCAACCGCGGAGGGAGACCAGTACGCAACATGAGAAAGAGGCCATGCCTAACGTGGGGCAGTCTGGAGTTAAAATCTTACCTTGGGGGCCGCCGGTTCACCCTCGTCACTGACATATGCGCCCCTGCAGTGGATGTCCCGGGCAAAGGACACAAACGCCCGGGTGACACGGTGATTCCTCGCACTCCAGGACTTCTGCTTCCAAGTACAACATCGGGCCTGGGCCGATCACGGGAATGCGGACGGTCTCTCCCAGGGCTGGTCCGGTTGGGCAGGTCTGCCAGGTAACCTAACCCCCCCCCGTAATACCCCCACAACGAGTTGTGTATTTCCCCACAGGACCAGGGCGACGCCTAGGGGGGGGGAATGTGGCGAGTATCCCGAGGCCAGATTAGCGTCGCCCTGGAAACGCCGCTGCCACACTGATCACCGACGCACAACACCTTTGCGCGATGAGTGGCATACCTGGAGCTCGTTCCTGCTGGCCTTAAAAGCACCATGCTGAGACAGGCACCGAGCGGGAGAGACACCCAGAGCTCCAGGCGGCATTACGATTGGTTACTTATTTCACGATTGAAGGCACCCCGGGATGCGGGATTGCACCCGGCACTTCACCCCACGAGCACCAGTGTGAGACGGGCACCGAGCACCAGTCATCAAGGGCACGTGTGATCAGTGTGTGTGTGTGTGTGCAAATAAATCACCCTCCGGGGCTCTTTCGACCAGTACCGAGTCTGTGCTCTCATTCACCCCGCGACAAAATGAATAAGTCAATAATATTATACTGTATAAGTGATATATGATCCAATCTTCAGTAAATTATCAGATTCCTTGTATAGCCACATTTAAGCGGTTATAAGCAGATTTTCAGTATACACATCGATTTGCATTATGCAAGGGGAAAAACGTTACAAATTCAGGCGGATCTAGTTCTTGTTGTACATCTTGTTCAAAGCTACTGGATGTGATTCACAAGCTCCTTATTATTTCCCTCGAAGAATAATTCCCAACAGGACATGTGAGAGCCTGTATAATTAGTATCTTTGTATCAGTATTTGTATCCCAGGAGACTGGGCTGGGATCTCCTCATTGACAGGTAAAAACAAAAATCAGGTGTGTCCCATTCTCCTCTGGTGAGGTGGAGATGAACCTCCTTTTACTATCAGATAAAGAAAAACTGGATAGTGGAAAGTAGGCTAATTGTGTGACTGTGACAGTTAAACCTACCTTTGGTAAAAAAAAGGGCAAAAACAGACAATAAGCACAACTGAGATATTTATAAACCCTGGCACAATTGGAATTTGATATTGTTTTTGCATTAATGAGGTAAAAAAAAAAAAAAACAGTAAAATTTTACACGGACAATGTCTATTCAGAATTGAAGTTTTTGCCCACGCATTACCACTCCTTCAAACACAGATGGAATGAGGAAGAGAAGGACACACACACACACAATTTTGTAAATATTTCCTGGTGGGGACATCCTATCATCTATGATTAATAAAATATGGTGCCAATAAACGTTATTCACACTTAAACAGTATTGAATCATAATGGACTTGATGCACACTTTTCTGTCACGTTGGGAGGTACTTGACTACTTGGGTGAAATAAACACATTACACTTTTTTTTTTGAAAGAATCAGTTTTTTATATATATATCTTTATTTATATATTTATATGCCAATGAGAAACAAATAACAATCATATTTACACAAACAAAAGCAAGCTAAGAGTCAGAGAAGAGCTCTGCAAAAAAATAAAATAAAATAAAAAAAAAATGTATACCATACGGGACACAGACATATAACTGTAAATTATTGCTTCGTGTTCACGGGTTATGAACTACACTTAAAGTACTAGACAATATCTAGATCCAAACAGAACAGCAACGGTGATAGAACTGACTATCTGTAGGCTTCCTTATAAAAAGAAAAGAAAGAACAAGGTAATTTTACTGATACGGAGCAACTGCAACAACAGCCTTAAAGACAGTAAAAAATATCAATACATTATGCTGCCAATGGTAGGCTTATCTTACAACTCGGTACAAATTTGCTTCTTGTGTTCATATACTTAACTTCTTCCTTTTGTCTTAAAGGTTAACACACACAAAACTCAAAGAGTCCAAAACATTTGTTCATGCTGGTTATCAAGAACTTAAAGAGCTTTGTTCACCATGTTTCTCACCTCTGTATTGACTGAAACACAACAGGATGAAACAGGCAGGAGAAAAGGGCTGCATTCAGAGTGAGATACAAACGGGATAGACTGCATCTATGGAAAAGTCACAGCATGCAGAAGTACAAAATAAAAAAAAGTTAAATGATTTATTTCTATATTAAGTTATTTGCTAAATGAGTCCTTCATCACTAAAGGATTGGCTTTTAAACAAAACACTTGAAATCTTTTTCTCACATGTATGTAAGGGAGCAAGGCAATTTATAAAGTCACATGAATTTCACAGTTATTTGTTTGCATTATTTCTTTTTCATTGCATTTCAAAATATGACTGAATATCACTCAATGTTTAACTGAATTTTCTTTCCTTTTTTTTAAAAATTATATTTTGACTAAAATGTGACTTTTTTTATAAGGCTAATTTAACCGCCATCTTTATAAGCCTCTCTGCAATCCTCAATCTGATTGGTCAATCGTGACATTCTACTTCACTGACTGTACATTATTACTAAAACAAATATCTTAAAATGACATTTCATCTATTTTTACCTTTTTGGTATGAATTAACACAGTGGAGGTTTATAAACTGGAAAAACAATTATGAGACACAAAAGAACTGGGATAGTTCCACAGAAGAAAGAAAGTCATACAGGTTTGGAGTAAATGATGACAGAATTTTCATTTTTCGGTGGACTATCACTTTATATGATTTGATCTGTCATTGCAAAATGCACAACTTAACAATATGACAGTATCATTATCAGTACTCAGTTCTGGGTCACTCGGCACATTGATTTTCATTTCGAAACTTGAGCATGTCAATGTATATTCAATAAATCAATGAAGATTTGAAAAACACCAAACATTGTCAAGTGGTACAGAATCACGCCAAAACAGAGATGGTGTAAAACTAAGACCCAAACCATGTGCTTTTTCCTAATTGTTTATCTGGCCTGCAAGTGAATGATGCGCTATACAAATACAAAATATCGAACTTTACACCTGACAACTGTTTCTTCGCTTTCCAAGGCCAATCACTCTGAAAGACAGCGATCAGATATGCTTAAAGTTGCTTTAACATAGAGTATAAAATACGCCAGTCAGCATGCAAAAATGTGTGGTATCAAATACACAGTAAGAATAATACACATCTAACTTAGTAAACACCCTCTCATCATAACTGTTCTTACCATTTCCATTTAACAACTTGTCATCTCATTCTAGCATGGTATGAACAGGCATAAATACGCACACGGGTCACAATCCCAGCGAGCCGCGCCACCTCTGCAGGAGTGCCAACCTGACCGATATGGAGATGAATGCGGACACGGCTGTCGAGAGAGACACGGAGAAAGCAGAATGGGTCGGCTTCCTTTTTTTAAAGCGTTATTTTCTTTGATGATCAATCAAAGTGACAAACAGTAACAAAGTTTACATGTAACCTACTTCTACGACTGTTAAATACAATTACTGCTCTTCAATGCTACAGTACAAAGACTCTAAATGAGGGAATGAAAGCGCTATGATTGTGAGACGGGGGTCGCAATCTCATCGCCCCCTGGCTGTCCCGTGAGCAGCAGTGAGACAGTGTGTTCAGTTCACGAGTCCAGTTCAGAACACCACACGTCACCTGTGCACGGAGCACCCCTCCACATCCATCCCATTCTTAGTTTAGCTTTTTTTGTTATTGAAATAAAGTGTGCCTTTCCCTGGATGAGAGAAAGAGACACAGAGAGAGAGAAAAACGTGTGAAGTGTGCCAAAGGTTTTAGTTGTAGACTTTTGGGGGACCGTCGGGGCGTCCGGTCTGGACAATCTTGGCTTTTGGGCGGGCTTCTTCCTCTTCCTCAGTATCGCTCTCACACACGTGGACCACCACACTAGGAGTGGACTCTGTACCCGCATGCAGCTCATACTTCTCACCTAGAGAGACAGATAAAAGATGAACACCTTTTGAAATTAATGGACATACTAAAAAAACATGTTAGTTAGTTTCAGAACGCAAGCCTTCCTTCCCAGCCAAATATGTCCTCAATTTAGCTATGAACATCTTCATCATTGAAGAAAGCCATGCTGTGGGTAGGACATTTTTAACTTTCATGAAAAGTCTAGTACAAACACATTCCCGGACATTCTGCATCCGTCATGGCTGCATTGTCTATTGAACCAAATGTTGACCTATGATATACTGACAACAATCACAAAAACTGTTAAAGAAGAACTTCCCAAGAACAAGAATTTACCAATGAGGAAAACGTTCTTTGCATGGCTTGGACAAACTGTACAGCTAATGTCAATTATGAGGTAAATTAAACCCTAAAACCATAGGTCCCTATAAATTAACAAAATGGTCTGTGATTAAAAATAATAATAATAATGTTGTACAAAATTATTTTTGTCTCTAGTTCAACATTGTGTGTGTTCTCGGTATATAATATAAAAAAAGATATTATATACGAAGCTACAAAGTATTTGCCTTAGCTCAACACAGTGTTCTTCTAAGACTAGGCTTATCTCTTTATTCATCCATCCATCCATCATATATATATATATATAAGATTTTTTTTTTGCATTTAGTTCAGGAAACCCCCATGGGGGGGGGGGGGGGGGGGGGGGGGAAAAAATTTTATTTGGGCCGGATTTTCCAACAACTCTTACTGAAGAGTGGATAAGAGTATTATGTCATATCATCAACAATTAAAATGAGAAAACCCAGATATGAAACATTTTTTGTTAGATTGGTTTTGCCATCTTTTCTGCATTGGGTGGACATTTTATAGATAAATGTCCACATAAATGTCCTCTCACTAACCAATTATGAGATTTGAAAGCCATTAAAAGATTAAGTAATAGAAGCACCACCATTGAGAACACACAAACACTGAGAAATAGAATGAGGGTTGCTATAGTAACGAGCCAACCAATAAGAGGTGATCAAAGGTTTGTCTGGCAGGAAGTCAGAGTGTGTGTGGGTGTGGTGTGTGTGTGTGTGTGTTGTGTATGTAACGTCGGGGGCGCAGAAACAGCACAACATGAAGAGGAACATCTAAAACTGTTTTAACAGTCCATTTCTGTTTACTGTTGCCACCTATTACAGTTCAGTTTTTAAACACAATATTTGATCACCAACCACACATTAAAACATTAGTTGATAATTTTTTTTTTTTACAATACAGCATCCTTGTAATATAATTTTAGCCTTCTTGCCATTTTAATTCATCATACAGTAGAGTGATATCAGGAGATGGTGAAGAAGATGGAGGAATGGGATCAGGAAATGTGGCCCCAAAAATTATTTGAACACTAAAGTCACATTAAAAAATGTATCTGCCATTGAATTTGGTCAGGGAATGTCAACATTTTCCAATTCAGGGACCACCTTATTTCTTATATCTTAACAAATAGAAACAGCTGTTTGAAATTGTAATAATATTTCACTATATCACTGTTTTTACTGTATCAAATAAATTTAGCCTTGGTGTATATGACATTTCTTTTAAATACATGAAAAATACTTTAGTTTCTTAGTTTACCATTACATATTCTGGATTCATTGCATCCAGTGCCTGACAGAAATGTGCATTTTAAGGTTTATACACTAAACCTTAAACAAAATAAAGCTATAGAAGAAATTGTCCACATTTGGGGACTGATAAATATATCAGTCCCCTTTAAGGACTTTATATATTGTATATTATCAGTCCATAGCCCATGGCAAAAGATAAATACAAAAAAAAAAATTTTTTTTTTTAAAGCACAAGCACACTTTTCGAGAAAATGTTTGTACTCCAAATGCTTTTGGGGTCACTTAATCTATCTACAGAAGTTCGCAAGTGTTTTTAATCCACTTTTGGTGTGAAAACCAGTGTTTAAGTCCGTGAGGACACACATTTGGTTCAGATGGTTACACACACTTACACTCAGCACAGCTTGTTTGTATGTGTGGGAGTAAGTGGCATATGCTTGTATGCTGACAGTGTGTGTGTTTGTGTTTTGTACCTGGTCCCAATTTGGCCACAGCACACAGCAGGTCGTAGTTGATCAAAGGTGTGGCATCTTCACTCTGGCTCCATCCCACAGGTGGGGACGCAGGTGGAGAAATGAGGAACTGCTTGACAGGTTGAGGTGGGGCAAGGTATGTCTTGTCCATGTCGTCCCTTGAATTCTGCACCTGTGGTCAGAGAGAAAAAAGATGGGGTGATAAAGCGAAAAACAAGACTAAACAGTACAAGAAAAAACTCCTCTCCTTTTAAATTAAATACATCCTCTTAGCTAAATATAGCACAGTTCAGGCCCAGATCTAATTGATTTGAAGGAATATTCTCACCATAATTACATCTCTCTGAAGGAAACAGGCTAATCTTTCACTGTTTAAAAGACACACGTTGTCCTACCTAGATTAGGGTGACCATATGTGCCATTTTCCCAGGACGCGTCCTGGCCAGGATTTCTATATTGCCTAAAATATCTAGGTTTTGGCTTTGTTTGCGTGTGCAGACAAATCGGTGTATGACATCAAATACCATACCGGACGGTTTGCTCTGCGAAACGCTTCGAGGGTACTTTGATGTCAAACACTGATCGGTCTGAGCCGCACTGCTTTTAAGTCGAACACACCTAATATGTACGCGTAATTGCATCGCTTTGACCGTAGATCCCACCTTCTCACCCGCCATGATTGGTCCATTATGTACAATGCTTGCATGTTATTGGTCAAACTACTTTTCGATCATTACCTTCAGCAAGCATGAAAACAGGAAAACAAAGCCAAAACAAGTCCTGGCCAGGACGCGTCCTGGGAAAATGGCACGTATGGTCACCCTAACCTAGATCATATCCGCACTCCTACACAGCAGCACACAAATACACAGAATCATTGTGAGGAGTGCGTCCACTCTTTCTGTGCTCTGAATAAAACACGTGGAGCACATTTACTACATACTGATTCTAGAAATATAATTGTATCTGTCTGATTTCACACAATTAATAGCAATGATGATTAGTCTCCACAAATGTGTGTGTGTGTGTGTGTGTGTGTTACTGTGCTGGGAACTGTGTGTTCTTTGACTATCCCCAGCTGACAGACCTCTGAGAGGAGAAATGAAGAACTAAACTCCCCTCTTCTCTCCTCTGGTCTCCTGCTAATGTTACACTGACAGTCCTGAGATCTCAGCTCATGTTGCTTCCGATAATTGTCCAATTATTGTCAAAGACGATGTTTTAAATGAAACAAATGCCTTATGCACCTTGCTTGATTCATGATGTTACTGTGGGTACAAACTTGCTATGCCCTTCCTCGTTTACATCTGGTGTAGCAAGTAAAAGAACGGTATAATTATCTTTTTTGTATGTATTTGTTTTTGGGTATTTTTAAATGTTCAATTTGAAAATGCTCCAATAAACATAACATACAAAAAACATTGTATGAACATTGAACAGAACATTGGCTATATGCAAGCTTTAGGGGAGAGCAAAATTATGAAAAATGAATACATGAATTTGAATGAATATGAACTTACATTGCCACTCAAAGGTTTTGTCAGTAAGCTTTTTTAAAGAAATTAATAAAAAAATGTTTTATTTTAATAGTTTCCACAAAAAATATTTACAGCACAACTGTTTTAAACACTGATAACAAGAAATGATTCTTGAGCATCAAATCAACATATTAGAATAATTCAAACAGATATTGTAATTTCTGAAGGAACATGTGACACTGAAGACTGCAGTAATGACTGATGAAAATTCAGCTTTGCCATCACAGGAATAAATTACATTTTAAAATATATTAATATAGAAATTAAAGGAAACATTTTATTTTAAATTGTAATAATATTTCACAATATCATTGTTCTTACTGTATTTTTGATTAAAATAAATTCAACCTTAAAATAAAACTTCTTTCAAAAACACAAAAAATCTTACAGACACCAAACTTTTGAACAGAATTGTGTATTTCCGTCTTTTTGGAACTATATCTTTAGTTTATAGTATTTGAATATAGTTCCCAAGTCACATGGATTAATTTAATATGAAGTTCTTTTGTGCCGGTTTGGAGTTTGACAGCTCCTGCACACAGGTTTGGAACAACATGAGGGTGAATAAATTATGACAGAATTTTCATTTCTGGAAGAACTATCCCTTTAATGAAGAATGAAACATAATAAAGATTAAAGCACTGACCTGTGCGAAGTACAGTTTTAGTTTTGTGCCGTTGAAATCGGATTCATGGAGCTCGATGCGTGCGCGTGCAGCAGCCTCTGGAGTGCTAAAGCTGATCCGAACTCTTCTGAAACTCTTGAACATCTGGAAGGACGTCTGATCATCATAGATCCTGAACAGAGCCTCAAACCGCTCCTGAGGAGAATTACAAACAAAACACATTTCAGAACTGCTTCAGTTCTCCATTAAATAACTTGATGTCTACTGTAAACATTTGCAGTGTGTAATTTCACAATTCTGCTGATGTTTTTAGCATTTGTGTTATTATGAAACTAGCATCATGCTCTCCTGTGCCCTAGAAGCACAGTACAGGACCCTTCAGTGCTGATTTAGACGGTTTTGAACAGGAGGCAGGTGAAATATGAAGAGTGACCTTTATTGTGCTGATGGAGCAAGTACAGAGAGAACGGTGACAGGAAGAAAATAAAACAATAGGTTCATTCAAGGACACCAGAACAACTTCTAGATTTACCCCACACAATGTCCATATTCACTATACTGAGAAGGCCAATTAACTGTTGTTTAAGATATAAGCGTGTTGTTTGATATTTTTTTATATAAATTTGTATCATTTCTCTATCCCTTTTAATTTCTATGAATAAAACTATAATTTGAATAAATGTAATATTTAAATTGTAAGAATAATAATTTATTATTTTTGCTGTCTGTATGCAGCTTGTTTGTGTTTACATTTCAGTGTTCCTGTTCCCACACACACAGAAGGTTTGTGTAACAAGAGGGGATGTGCCAATCACTAATTCATGTGCAGCTCTGAGTGTTTCCTGCAAGCGGTGTAGACTTACACACTACCCAGGTGGAAGGAGTGGACATCCGCCTTCATGACACGCCAGCTCTTTGTGTGTGTAAGGGAGAGTGTGTGTGGCATGTAAAATCAACACCAGCTAAAAACACCATGATTTTAATGCTAGTTATTGCCACGCTGTTAACCAGCAAATCTCAGCTGATTAAACTCGTCAATCTGCAAGTGAAACTTGTTTATCATCATGGATATTTCATTGGTTAAGCTGGCTAAGAAGGCAGAATATACAGTGTATGGACTAATTTTATTGTGTTCTTTTTTTACCTTTTTAGTGCTTGACAGCCCCTGGTCACTAAACATTCCAGTATACAGGTTTGGAACGACATGAGGGTGAATAAATGACTTCATTTCTGGATGAACTATTCCTTTAATGAAAAATGAAACATATTAAAGATTAACACGCTGACCTGTGCAAAGTAGTTTTAGTTTAGTGATGTTGACATCAGATTCGTGGAGATAAGGAGGACACATACCATGATGACCTGCTTCATCATTAAATGAACTGTAACATATGAATGCATACATGCATAAAGGAATTGAAATAAACAAACAAAATAAATATAATTAAAAGGAATACTGATAAAAGTGCATAATATTAAAATTCTGGCCAATACATATAAGAAGACTATTATTTTCATGCTATGGTTGCTATTAAAATTATATGCTACTTTGACAAAATAAATAAAAATAATCACTAAAAGCTCAATTTAAATGTATAGTATGAGCAATGGATAATTCTTTTGAGTTTTACAAAAGATTACATTTAACAGTATTAATTAAACAATTAATTGATTTAATTACTAATTAAATAACTACGTTTTTAAAGGTTTTATTTATTTGGTATGGTATTGATATGTTGTGCATCCCTAATGCAATTTCTTTAAGAAATTATATAATATATAAATATATGATTGTATCTATTATGATGGCCCAGCATCAAAAAAGGAGAGCTGAGGTTTCTCTCGCAATGTGTTGCTGGACAGACACTGCAGCGAATCTTCAAAGATCACATCAGCATCCAGTAAACAAAAGCTCATTGTTCAATCCGATAGCAACATTTCACAGGTCCCTTTTCAAAGCAGCATTGCAGAGAAGTGTTCAGGACACTGGTGTGATGTAAGGCCTGTGTAACTCTGTTATGCAACAGCACAGGTGTGTGTGTTGGCTCACTTCACACCTCTGCCAATCACGTCTTATACACCTTTTACCTGCCTAGAAAGCATAAGCAGGTGGCGACACATGAGATCACTGTGGTCAGCTTTAATGGAGGGCAGAGAGAAATATTTACAACTACTGTACTGATGGAAAACTGCAATCTGGAAAAAAACCTTGCAGATATTCACACCCCAACAGAGCAGAAAAAGTGATAGTTACATATTAAAAAAAGTATTTGATGATTAAATTGATGTGTTATTCTTTTTATCCCTTCATTAAAATAACCATCTAATTCATTTATTAATTTAGCTTTTTTTATTTGAATGCAACCAAATGAAAGCAAAACCAAAACTTCATAGTTCACACTATCCTAGACATTTTTGATGAAATGTTTGGAGAGGCTTCTGTTCCTCTGTGGAAACACATCTGGCTAGTGAGGTCAAGCATTAAAATTCTTCAGTCTGGCATTAGTCCAGGACAGTCCATCAATTAACTCTGTAAATAGTATTTCGGAAAGATGGAATGCACATGACTATGAGATTTAAACAGACTTGGGATAGAAATTCCCAAAACAAGAAGAGTCAGACAAAGAGTCAGAGAGATTTAGAGAGACGACACTCTAAATAAAAAGCCTATAAAAGCCTCTTAGAAGTAAAAAGCCTCTAAAAAGAAGTGCCAGAGAATTAGACTGAGAGAATTGTTTGAGAGAGTCAGTAGAGACCGATTGAGCAGAGTACAATATGTGTGGTGCATCGTTTGCAAAACACATAAAATTTTTTTACGCAAATTACAGTGGTGTCTAGATGACTGCATTCACTTATTTCTGCTCTCATTGCATTCACTTATGAATGTTAAAACAATGAACAATTGAGCAGTTTCAGATACATGATATGCATGAAAAATGCAACTGACGTGTATTGTCCGATGCAGCAATGAGTTCAATCTTTATAATTCTCAAAAACTTTATAAATATATTAAAAAATGTTGTATATAAATGTTTTAGCACTGAATATTAATAATGTAAACTACTGAGATGGTAACTGTGATTTTTTTCTAAACAGAGGAAGCCTTTTTTTCAGCCAAACAGCTATTGTTGGAAAGTGGATTAAAAAATTAGAGTAAAACATTTAAAAAATTGTTTTAAAAATTAAATAAATCCTTGTTTTCTATACTATTTTACACTAAATGAACAAGAAGAATTATATTTTCACCTATATAGTACTAGTACATAATGATAAACAGCAACATTTTATTAAGATTTTAATAGAAATACTAGTTAAAAGAATACATATTTGCAATGCTGCCTAAATAAATATCGTCAGATAAATGATTGTGAATATATCATGCATATTTAATCACCAGGCCCATACATTACACGGCTCAGAGTATACTTATCCTCCTGTCCTCATACTATAGTCTCCTCAGAAAGTGACTTTAGGACAAGCTCCACACATGTACTCAATACAGAAAGCCATTAAAAAGCAAGTATGACCCATGAATCTGGGGCATATGGTGCACTGGGACGCTAGCATGATTTTGGGCTGAGAATAGAACCATAAATAATTAAGAAGATTAATCCCTTAAACGAGTGGGAGATGTTTTTAATTACCCTGCTGATGTTACACAACCCTGACGACTAGCCGCCAATCAAAAAGCCCTTGGGTGATACAGACTGGAGCAGATAAAAAAAAAAACACTGTACTACAACTACAAATTCCTAAATATAGACAAAAACATATTCACTCGAAAAACATAGTTCAACTCGACAGACGCACAAATTTTATTACATGTCCCTTATAAAGACCATATCACATCTGGTTTCCTGTAATTCAGGTGCTCATTGTTCGGCCTGTCAGTAAATAATGAGTGAACTTTTGCTGCCTTAAATCAAGTCTTTGTCCAAAACAGAGTCTGGAAACTGCAGGACCAACCCAGAACACAAAATCTAAATGTTATCATAATGTCACACATGAGTCATTCATCCAAGCCGCCGAGGTGCCAACTTGCTAGGCACAAAACAGTTTTGCACAAAAGAAGCTGATCCCTGACCTTCTGTGAAAGGAAATCTCTGTAAGTGGCAGAAGCGATTCATCACAAGTGCCGTAAATGCAGAGGGCACTGTTTTCCCTCAGCGTTATCAGCACAGAGTTAAACAACAACAACAAATGCTGTCATACTGATTGGCTCTGGTGGAATTGGTGCCATCGCTCAGGTCTGTTGTGGTTTTTATACAAGGATCAATGGTAGGGAACAAATCCAATTGACAGACCTGATGAAAAAGCCCCGGGGAATTTTCCAGAGCTCAAAGATGGGTGCAGTGATATCCATCCCATAATTCCATGCCGTTATGGGAATTTCTGATATCTGAAAAAACCTTTGCTGACTAAACCGACTGATTTCTTACTATGTTCAGTGCAGTTCTTCAATATGGAATTCAATCAAGATATCTATAGAATGGTATCTGATAGGGGTGCTCTGACATGAAAAGCTTATCTTGCCCTTATTTTTGTGGTGATCCTCCCTGTGCTGCCAAAACAGCACTGACATGCCAAGTCATGGACTCTACAAGTCCCCTGTCTTGTGGTATCTGGCACCAAGACGTTGACAGCAGATCCTTCTTATCCTTAAAGTGATAGTTCACCCAAAAATGAAAATTCTGTCATTAATTACTCACCCTCATGTCGTTCCAAACCCGTAAGACCTTCTTTCATCTTCAGAACACAAATTAAGATATTCTGATGAAATCCGAGAGCTTTCTGACAAGTAATGTAACTGAAATATTCCCAGGCCCAGAAAGGTAGAAAGGACATTGTTAAAATAGTCCATATGACATCAGTGGTTCAACCGTAATTTTACGAAGCTACGAGAATACATTTTGTGTGCAAAGAAAACAAAAATAGTTATTCAACAATTCTTCTCTTCCACGTCACCGTCCTCCACCATTATCTGTCTATGCAGGGTCAGAAAGCTCTCAGATTTCATCAAAAATATCTTACTTTGTGTTCTGAAGATGAACCAAGGTCACACAGTTTTGGAACGACGTGAGGGTGAGTAATTAATGAGAGAATTTTCATTTTTGCGTAAACTATCCCTTTAAGCTAAGAGGTTGAGCCACCATGGATTGGACTGGTTGGTCCAGCACATCCCATAGATTTTCAATCAGATTAACTTCTGAAGAATTTTGAGATTAGGACAACACCTTGATTATGTTTCTTTAAACCATTCCTGAAAAATTGCTGAAAGAGGCTATTGCCATACCATTGTAATAAACAGTGTACCTGGTCTGCGATGAAGTTGAGGTAGGTGGCTTGTGTCAAACTGACGTCCACATGAATGGCCAGAAACAGGGTTTCCCATTAGAACATTGCCCAGATCATCACAATCCCTCCACCAGCTTGTCATCTTCCCGTAGTGTATCCTGGTGCCATTACATCCAAGTATACACAATGTAAAAGAAAAGGGGACTCATCAGACCAGACATCCTTCTTCCACTGCTCCAGTTCTGTTGCTTGTATGCCCATTCTATGAGCTTTTGGCTGTGGACAGAGGCCATCATGGGCATTCTGACCAGTCTTCACATTCACAGGACCATCATTAAAAGTGTTTCCATAGACCTTCTACTATCGATGATCCATACACATGCTGTAACCAATTTGTGGTTTATCCGTCTTTGGACCGCTGTTCACAAATGCTGACCAGGAGCATCTTACAAGCCTCACTGTTTCAGAGATGCTATGATGCTAAAATGCATTTTAATATAAAATTGTTATTTTATATATAATATTTTATTCATATGAATATATAGTATAGATATATATAGAAATAAACAATACTGTGAAAATACTTATTCTTTTATAAATGTATTAATTTTATATTAAATATTATAAAATGTTTTTTATTAATTTTATATTAAAATACATTTTAAATGTTAATTTCGTCCTATGATGACAAAGCTGAACTTTTAGCAGCCACTACTCTAGACTTCCGTGTCACATGATCCTTTAGAAATAATTTTAAAATGCTGATTTGGTGCTCAAGAAACATTTATTATTTTTGAAGTTGACAGCGTTGTCTTGCGTTTTTTCCGGATTCTGATTAATCATAGTTCCAAAGACAGCATTTTACCTTGAAATAATATAATATTTATATATTTATTGTAAAATATCAATGTTTTTGAAATGTCCGGATATCCTGATCTAAGCAACACTTATATCAAAACTAAAGACACTGGTACAAGTTTCAGTTACACTGTGTGCCACCCTACAGAACGTATCTTTAATTCTCTGACCACAAAGTTACATAATTCGGCGCGGTTGTCACATCAGTTGCTGTTTATTCCTGGCTCTATCATCCGCAAGTGCTGAGGATTCAGGAAGGTTGTTTGAAGTGCTAGGACTAGAATGTGCAGGCTGTGTTGGCTGGTAACACGACCCACAGGAAAACAGACCTTTCAGAGTGACATCTGAGCGCTGCCTATGCTCTTGGGTTACAGATGTATCTAACCTCCCTCCTCCATCCATCTTTCTGTTTCATTCATCTATCGGTCCATCTAAGATGAGTGAAGAGAGAGAGAATGAGTGCTAGCATGGCTGTTGCAGGCCTATATCTCAGGCTGCAGGCTTTAGCCTCCCCACCTGCCAAAGCTCAGATCCTGTTACCTACCTGAGTAGAACCTGATCCAGGTATGCTTCAGTCCTATGCTACCTTCAGTTTTACCTGTCACTCACTGTTGTAGCTAATGTGCCATTTGCTGTGACACCCACTCTAGACAGAGATATCTGCAGTGTCGATTAATCGTCAATTTGAGAATATTAGCATTTGACTATAGTCTGTCCAGAATCAAAATCTTTGAAAATGTTCCTTTTTCCTATCCCTTGAATAAACTCAGGAGTGTATGCACCTTAATCATTATTTTCAAATGTTTCAATGTTGATGTTATTTTTTAAAGTTATCTTCATTCATAATTACTGGTACATTTTGGGGGTCACACATGACATGTCACAACCTGAATTAACCTTGCCTTCTTATAAAAATATAAAAAGGTCAAATTATCTGATAAATTAAAACACCCATTGACCTTGATACACAAATATTGACCTTGTTTTATGTTTTTACTGCATGTTGGCAATTTGGTAGACAAAAGTTTTTCAAATATGTTACTGTTTTAATTGTTTTACTGTTTCTTTCTACACACACATACAAAAATTATGTCAAACTACTTACCCTAGTAAAAATAATATAAATAAAACACATTTATTTCATACCAAGTATAGTTCAAATCTATTAACATATTTACTGACAAATCGCTTGAGACTTACTGATATAAAAATAATAATTAAACTTTATTTGGAGTACTACTTGTGCACAATGCACATTTATTAATGTCACTATTGATGTGAGGAAGATCATTGTATGACTTCAGCACTACTTCTGCACAAGTAAAGTGCATTGAAAATTAGTTGTTCCAATTTAGCAGACTTTAAGTATACCAGTTTAGTAAACTAATAGTACAATTACTTACTAATTGTTAACTAATAATTAATGGGGTATTTTTTAAAATTAATATGTAAATGTACTGTAGCATACTTATAATTAATAAATTATTTCAACCCATTTTAGTATATTTATTTTTCACTAAGGTAGTATTTCTTTTCAACAATTTTGAGGCAATTGTTTCTTCATTATGATATCAGGATAGCTGTATCACCCTCATTTTTTCTTGAATTTATCCTCCTAAAAAATTTCTAAATTAATTCTATTTTAGCAATGAACAATATGCTCATTATAGATGAATTGTATTTAAGACATTGACAGGGCAAAATAAAATTAACCTATTTATTACCTATTTATTAGCCCTCAGCCTTTTCTAGATATTAGAGAGATCTCTCTTCCTAGATCTGCTACTTGTGACTGGACCAATTATTCCAGCTAATATAACCTTTTTTTATTCAAAGCTGAAAAGGCTCATCAGCTGAAAGACTGACCATCACTAACTGTTATTTGACTTTCTTGCAAAGGGATTTACAGCACTCTAATTGTAAGAAAAGTCTCTCTCATGCTTTGCTCAAAGGCAAGTAGAGTAGAACTGTCTTAAATTCCTGTGTCACTTCCACTTGGGACGAAACCTAGATCACTGACCAGCATGCAACCACCATTCAATGACAAACAGATCAATTAAAAAGCCAGTATAAACAAATAAAGTGCACTGAAAGGTGGCAAGACAAATGACAAATGTCGATGAAAAGTTAACAGACTATGTGAACCTATCCGTCATAATATCTAATGTAAACGCTCCATGTACCCTATCAGAAAATAATTTCTAATTCCTTAATTTATCCATTAATGAAACCAGTTAAAACTTCATTATGCACTGCCTTATCGATTTATTTATATAAAGACACACATCAAGGGAATTTTCAATGCTCCTGTCCAGTGAGAAAATCAGAGCAGAGAGTAAATGAATAAACCCTTAAGCGGCGGATAAAAAAGACAAAGTAAAAAACAAAACCAAGCTGTTGTGCAGAGATCAGTGTAATCAGTGACTGTTGCCTACGTGCTGCATCTTATAATCTCCTGTGTCCTCAAACCGAGCCAAAAACCCAGATTAGAAGCAATACACACACATACTGACATTTTCAGACAATCTTTCTTTCTGACTTTCTTCATAAATCTTAAGTTGTCTTTCTTTCACTGCTGTCGTTTCTCGCTCAGGGCAGGACACTGCAGGCAAAGCAGAGTCACTGCAGTCTGCGGTATAGCCGCACAGAAACACCTGTCTGTCTGACTGCCTGCCTCTCTATTTGCAGTTTACGGCACAGAAACACTGACCAAACATGGAAAACACATAAACTAGATTGACACTTTGACACCACATGCTTAATGGCACTTTTTTCTTTTAATTTTAGTATCACACGTTTCTTGTGAAACTCATTTGAGCAACTATCACAAACATCATACATGCATTTCCATGCAAAAACTTGTGTATTTGTTTAAGTGAGGCAGATGTTTAAAGGTGTAACAGAAAAACATATAATAATATAATTCTAAATATTAAATCTACGAATGTTGACATAAAAATGCATCTGTGCATTTTCAGCGCTGCACACTGCAGAAAACTGCACTGGCTCATGCTGGAATGCATGAAAGTGTGTGTCTGGGTGCCCTACTTCTGGACTAATTTCAAATGAGGAATCCTATCAAATGCTCAATTCAATTTAAAATAAAGCGCCATTACCAATTACAAGCCAAATCATCGATTATTGCAGTATGATAGGTGAATGCGTGCAGAAAGCAAAAGGCAAAGGTGAGTATGAGTATGCAGGAACAATTGCATCTACAGCAGATCTCAGCGGATTATAAAAGAATTGGTTTTTAAGGGTATAGATCACACACAAAAATGAAAGGGCAAATGTTAAGAATAATGTCATGAACTCACAGTTTGGGCATACAATGAAAGTCAATTCTGCTCATTTTGCTCTACAGAAAGAAAAAGAAGGGGTTTGGAACAACATGAAGGTGAGTAAATGATTACAGAACTGTCATTTATGGTTTGAAATATGCCTTAATGTAATGCAACTTAAGTGTGCACACCAGCTGCCTCATCCCATACAAACGGCTGGCGCAGCCCGTCAGGAGCTGCTCAGCATCGAGGTCGTTCTGAGCAGTGACGCCATCGGTGCGCATGCAGCAGAATGTTAATGTGAACTGCGGATTCATTGAGAACTTCCAGCGATGAGTAACAATGAACTGGCGGCGTGCAACGTCACACAGACCGCGCGCATGCAGTGAAAGCGCTCCTCGCGCACAGTCACAGACCGTTCATAAACACAGCATGCATTTACTTTTTTTTTTCTTTTTTAATTTGTTTATAGATAAACTTGCAGTACCTGCATTTTGTCCGACGTAAACACCTCCGTGTCTACATCGCAGGCGATGAGCGTCAACATCTCCAATTTCATGTTTATCGATGGCATGCCCTCTTTTGCAGCTTGTAAACAGATAAATAAAGAAATTTGGTCTTTTATTCCCTATGCTTCTTTTCTTTCTCGCTCGTCTTCTTTCTGTATCTGTGCGGCTCTCTGAGAGACTGGAAGTATTTTGTGTGTTGGTGAGGTGACTGACCCAAACTCTCTGGCTGTCTCTGACTGAGATGCTGCTCTGTGTCTGTGAGCGCTTACCAGAGCGCTCAGGTTCATCCGCACTGACCAATCAGAGCGCTCAGGTTCCACCGCACTGACCAATCAGAGCGCTCAGCCGCCACATTGACGTCACCGACTTCTTCGTTTGATTCTATTCTGATGTGCACGCGCTCCTCAGATAAGTGAACGCAGAACGCCGCAGAACGGTTCGGTTTTGCTAACAAACGATGCCGTCATTGTTGTCCTGCTCCTCTGATTTACTAACAGTACATGAAACAGTTCCAGGTGACAACTAAACTTGTAGTAAAAGAGGGGAAACATATGTCATAAATTCCTAATTTATAAAATTACCCCATAATCCTGCCAGAATGACCACAGACCTTAAATAAATAAATAAAGATGTGAATTACAGGTGGGGATCTGATACATCTATTCACAGCATGATCTCTTAAGGAGGTCAAAACAAAAGGTTGGGAAGTCTTGACAATTTTAAATCAGTTAATTCTATGTATTATGTGATAATATATCTAATAGTGTTTTAAAGTTTTAAGTTACCACAAAAGTAAGTTCTGTTCATATGCTCGTGAACAAAAGTCGCATCCTTTCAGAGGGAACAATTGCAACAGTGTGCCTGCTGGATAATTAAGCAAAGTTGTGTCATAACGGAGCAATTTCAATTTACTTTTTTAAAAGGAGTTTATATTATAATAAAGGTGTGTGCATGCACCATGCACCTTTTATATACTAGTATTCCCTCAGCTTGTGGAAAAGCTATTTGTGATTAACTTTGATTAATTATCTTATTATATACTATATATATATATATTATATATCTAATTACCACACACACACGTTAAAATATTCTTACATTTTAAATGGTTAAAACAGATTATAGGTTAAAACAGATTTTTTATTAGGTATTCTTTCATTACTTCAGTTAATTAAATATACGTTCTTTTCCTTTTACAGTAAGCTGTTTCCAATGGACTGTCCACTCTAAAAAAGTCAGTAAAAATAGGGCCCACTGTATGTTATTTTCTGCATTAATTTTTGACATTGCACACTGCATGTGAAAAACATGCAATGCAACACATTGCATTGTGTTGTGTTTTAAAGGAAATATCCAAAACATATAATGTCCTGGCAGAAAATTACCAGTACCTTTTCCCTTTTCTACTGACTTTTATTTTTATTTTTTACAGTGTCCCTTTAAATTTGTGCACCATAAATTGCATTCAGACACAAAGCACTATTTCATTGTTATTATTCAATCACACCAATCAAAATAAAGCTCTCCCACACTTGTATTTCAAACAAAACATGATGAAAGTACAGTGAAGGATGATTCTGCATGACAATCTGTGCAAGAGACAATGCTTAACAGGGTCAGTCTCGTTACACACAGACACACATGCACTGCAGAGACACTGCACCATCATCATGACTTACAAATGTGCATGTGTAAAGACTGCCAGTCTACCTCGCTCATGTACGTACCATGCCGTACCAGCCCATGGCACCACTGCAGCTATCACAAACTAGGGCAAGCTATTTATATCACAAAGCGAAGAATGAGAGAGAGAGATTCAGAGAGACGAGAGAGAGAGAGTTCAGGTGCAGGAGAGTGCAGGAAACTATAGAGGAGTAGAAGGTGATGCAGCAGATATGAGATGCAGAAGAGACAGCGATAAAGGAAAACCGCAAGTCAGGTAGTTAATATGACAGACAAGCTGAGATATCAAGAGAAAAAAGATAATTGAAAAAAAAAAACCAGCATGTGGAAAATAAAGGTAAAAAAAGCGACACAAAACAGATCAGATAGTATTTCCAGTACACTGCAGAGGTAAGGTATTGTGCATTTCTAACAATCACTGAGTTAGAGCTATTGCAGTTTCTATGTTTTTCCCTGTGGAACTTGTTTATACACAACACCAAAATGTCACCTATGTAAATGAGCCACATCCTGTCCTGAATAATAACAGCATAATATTCTCATTATCCTCTTCGCAATTCTTTTTCATCCACGGGTCAGCAGCAGATCTATGGACTACTCACCACAGCACTGAAATGAGCAATGCAGTATATCTATTTATGACCTTATTATATAATAAATAATGCGTGGATGTGTCATTTAAGGAAGTGGCTTTGCTTCCGGACCCAGATTTCACATTGGACATCAAGTGCTGACTCAACCCTGTTAAAAAAAAAAACAGCATATGATGGTTAGGTAAGTTTTGAAGCTGGGATGCTGGTTTAAACTGGTTTAAGCTGGTCATTAGTTGGTCATGTGCTGGTTTAAGCTGGTCATGTGCTGGTCATGAGCTCAAACCAGCAGCCATGCTTCAAAACATACCTAACCAGCATATGCTGTTTTTTTAACAGGGAACACAGTAGCAAAACTGTTTATTGCACACAAAAAAAAAAATTTAAATAAAAAATCAAAGTGAGGTGCACTTCATTAAAATGATAAAAAGACAACATGCATAAAAAAAGCAAATGTGTTTTCTAACATGGAACAAACCGTGGGTCGAATATTGTATTAGTAGCTGTAATTTACAGAAAGAATCCTGAAACAAATGTATCATGGTTCCCTTTCAAGGGAACTTCGAAATGCGTCCTCTAGGGGTCGCTTTGGGAAACGCCTTCAGCGTGACCCATGTCTGAAGCATACATTCAAAAAACACCAACAACATGTTGGCTGGCGACAGCCCATGACAGCACTACCGGTGCGACAATAGTATAAATAGGCGCCGGGAGCTACACATCCTTCTCTTCTTCGTCTTCATTGACTGTTTTGTTTGAAGCGTGCATTTCCGGTAAGAACAATTATTCTTCTTTAACATGGCGAGCACTAGTAAGGCGTTTAAGAAGTGTGTGGTTCTGTGTCCTTGTTATTTGACACCTGATGACACGCATGATCTTTGTGTCTTTTGTTTGGGCGAAGAGCACGCACACAATGCCCTCGAGGGGGCAATCTGCGTGCATTACGAGTTTTTTCCAATGAAAAAGCTCCATTCTCATTTGTCTCTCTTTTCAAGTAAAGAGGAGCAGCTGTCCTGCTCCCCCCCTGCGCGGTTTCAAACCCCCCTGCTTGAGGCACGGAGCGATAGCTAGTGAGGATCGCAGGCGCATCTGTCTGATGAGTTTAAAGGGGGCTTTCCTCTCGACGCTCGTCGTCCGGTGTGGACGAGAGTTAGCCGCTGGAGATTGACTTCGTTGAAGTGGGCTAAGAAAGTACGTCGCGGAGGGGTCGTCTCAAAGAGTGTTTCTTTCTGACCATAGCCTCCAGCTCAGGTGATCCTTCATTTCCTTCCTGATCATCACACAGAGATCGAGAAGCATTGAGAGGTCGTTTTTCCTCACCATACATCGTTTCCAGCCTACTAGTTATGCACATCGAGGGATGTTCGAAAGCTGCTTATTGAGAAAGCCCCCTTTAGAAGAGATTCTGGGATATCTATCTCGCTATGGGGAGACTCCTCTCTTAGCTTCCCTCAACTTGCCATCTAAGCCCTTCCGGATGACATCTCTCTTAATGGCGGGCATACGCACAGCAGGTCAGCTGTCGCTTCATTGCCACGAGTGGCTGCTTCAGGCGTCAGCAGCTTACTACTGAAGCCCGGATAAGCGAGGGCCTTCTCCCATGAGGTAGCTGGTTGCGCCGCACCAACAGATCTCGCTCTCGCATGCCACTAAGCAGGCCTCCTCTGCTATGGCAGGTCCATGGGCGCTATGGTGGTACGGAGAACATCTGTTGGTTAATAACCTGGCAGATATTGGTTCGAAGAGAGGGGCTTTCTTTCTCGCTGCTCCTTTCGCCTTCACGCTCAGCGGCCTTCAGATCCTTCATTCCACGAAGGTCCAGGTCTGAGCCCGAACAATCCAAGGGGTCGTGGCCCGTCTCGGTTTGAGGATCAGAGATTGGCTCAGAAGGCTAGTGTCGCGGCTTGTGCTCCTCCCCCGCCTGTGGGTAGGGGTAGGAGGAATCGCAGGTCAAAGGAAGGTGAGTTAAAGACCTAAGGGATGTGATCCAGACGAGGCTTTAGTGCTTTCGTCCGGATCAGAGTTATACTTGAGTATCTACTAATTTCCCTTGGGGTGTTTAACATCTGCCCTAGGCTTCCCCTTCCTAATTCCCCGGTAACCACCATCTCTCCACCTGACCGAAGTTAGGTAGGAACTTCCTGCATTACAGTCTCCTATGCTTGACCTATGATGTTTTGGTTGGTTCTATGGCTTCATAGTAACCACCTTACTGATGGTCCGGACTGTGAGCAGATGCTTGGGAAGCTCTTAAATCCATTGTAACAACGTTCATATTCACGGGAAGAAGGAGGCAGGAACCGGCGAACAACATAATAAAATAAACACAAAACAGTGCAACAGCCCCTCGCGGACGACTGTCACGCACAAAATCAAATCCAGGCCTGGTCCTCTCTCATCTTTCACTGTCGTAGCTCCTCCCGTGGGACTCGGACATGAGTGGTTCTCATGTGTCGCTCATTAAAATCATTACTCCACTGGTCTCGCTCCGTTCCCACGGCTCTCGGCCCCGCACCCACTCGTCACATTCATGCTATGGTAAGTGCACACGCTGAGCTTTGTGCACTTTCTGAAATCCACATGGCGGTAAGTGTGCATGCTGAGCACTTTGCGCACTTTCTAAAATCCTGTATGTGAAGCGTTTGCGCGGCGCTTCGGCCCTTTCTGGGTTTGTTAAGCCCCGTTCGCACCTTGGGCACCACTCCACCATTACCTCTGGCATACTCCTTTACGGGTGTTGCTACTTAGGGTCTGTTGAGACAGGGACTTCTGCAAGCGCTTAGCCCCGTGTGACGGCCAAGACTTATGTATTTCTGCCAGCTCTTGGTCTATCCCCTTAACGGATCTATTCCTGATTCCCAGCCTGAGCTCTACCCCGGGCCCAGGTGTTCTGGCCCTAACAGGTAAGTTTTTGGGGTGTGTAGCCTAGGCCTTTGGTCGTAGGGGATAATGTCACGGACAGCCGTCTAACGTCCTAGGTTGGTTTGCTCTCCCCCATGGCTATAGTAGAGTTGGTACTTAGTGCTCGCCATAGTTTCTTGCATGCACTCCCCTCAGCATGGTGGCGGGGGTATACCGTTCCCCATAGCGACCCCAAGAGGACGCAGTTCGAAGTTCCCTTGAAAAGGAACGTCTCAGGTTACTTATGTAACCATAGTTCCCCGAGTAGAGAATGAGACACTGCGTCCTCTAGTTTCCCTGCCATGCTACGGACACAAGCTTCAGACGAAGAAGCGGATGACGTGTTCTCTCGGCGCCTATTTATACTATAATCGCACAGGTAGTGATGTCATGGGCTGTCGACGGCCAACGTGTTTTTGGTGTTTTTTCAATGTATGCTTCAGACACTCCCCTCATAGCGACCCCTAGAGAACGCAGTGTCTCGTTCCCTACTCAGGTAACCATGGTTACATAAGTAACCTGAACGTTTTCCCAAAAAATATTAAGCAGCTTTTTACCCTTGATAATAATAGAAATGTTTTCCCTGAGCGAGCAATCGGGAATGATTTCTGAGATAATTTGACACGTGTGTGCCCTGCTGAAAATTCAGCCTTGGGTATAACAGAATGAATTAAATTTAGCAATATATTAAACCTAGAATCAGTTATTTTAAATTGGCAATACTATTTCCCATCTATTGCTTGTTACTGGATTTAAATGCCGCCCTGGGTGAGCATAAATCATCAGAAACCCAGGGGATTGTGTATTATTGGTGATGTAAACTATCCTTTAACGGATCACACAGCAAATCCATCATCATTCCCAACAGCCTGATCTCGTGGGTGAGTTGTACGAACATTTATAGACTCTAATCTAAGGATACATGGCTCAGATCCACTGTTTTGACTCCTATCTGGAGAGTCTCTGCGCTGGGGCAGACAGGCAGGACTTTGACCTGAGCGCTCATGATCAATGGGAGGGGTCGCGGCCGTTCCACCAAAGAGGTCACATCTTTAATGAAACAACATCGCCAGGATGCCAGACGCAACCAAAAGAAAGACTTATGAAGTGTGTATTTGTGTGTGTGTGTGAGAGAGAGAGTGAAAGGCAAGGATGGAAAGAGTTTCTCTCGTGCCACTTACACAAAGTAAATGAGATTTTCAGGGTTGGGGTGGGGGGGTCTGTGAGAGCTCTAGTTTCTGAAGTTTGCCCACAAAGAGGCTCCCAGCTCTACCCAAAGACACAAATCACACACTTAGTGTATCTCAAGACTAGAAAGAAAAGAGCATTTCTGTGTTTTTCAAACTGAGAGAGACAGAGCCATTTTTAGTCCTCTGGGATGCGTACAATACATTCCCTTCAACTGTGTGGTGTTTTGACAGGACAAAAGTGTGATTTTGAATAGCCATCTCAAGATAAATATTACAAAGTGATTGTCAAAATACCATTTCACTGTCACTCACAGCAGTACATTCATGGCTGCTCTGGATAACTGCACTCATTAGTACAAGGCAGGGCAGTGCACAGGGTCACAGAATAAAAGGCGTTATTGGTAACCTCTAGCCCTCACTGTTATATCCATCTTTTTTACCCTCAGGATAATGACCCAAATATACTATTCAAACACACAAATTGCACCAACATTCACAGTCATAAAGCACACACACACAATATCAGAGATGTAAATCATGCTCTTACTGATAGCAAACACTCTGCAATGTTTTCCAAGCCTCAGTTGTATTCATTAATTATATGTTTTTTTAAAAAAAAGAACTACTTCTTAACATTCTAGAAACACCTCTTAAAGGGGTAATATGATGCGATTTCAATTTTTCCTTTCTCTTTGAAGCGTTACAAACTCTTGGGGCATAAAGAAGATCTGTAAAGTAGCAAAGACTAAAGTCTCAAATCCAAAGAGATATTCTTTATAAAAGTTAAGAGTCAACCACGCCTACCTAAAACTGCTCGTTCTAACACGCCCCCACATGTATACGTCACGATGTGTGAAGATTTGCATTACGCCGCCCAAATGTTCACGCAAAGAAAGAAGGCGTAACTTTTATTCTCGCTGTAGTATTGTTGTTGCCGCCGCCCTGCCGTGAGACAGGTTCCGTTGTGAAAGCGAAACTACTTTGTTTGGCCTTCCAAAAGAGGACGATATCTGCTCGTCATGCCTAGGGCTGATCCCTTGCTGGTACGCTGATGAAACGCGCAACTTCGCGCTTGGATCACGCGGATTGGCTTTCACCGGGGATGAAGGGGAGTCAGGCCAGGGTGCACTCACACTGCTTGCGCCGTCTCAAGCTTACTGCCGCCTCTCCCTCAGCCGCCGGCCGTCCTCATCTAGTCGCACTGTATAGCTGGCCCCAAGAAACTCAGTACACCTCGCGTTTCAGACCGATGAGCTTTGTAATAATCTACATGTTTCAGAAAGGTGGGGTATAGAGGAGAAACAATAATGTGCAGTGTGTGGAAAATAATGTTTTTTTTTTAACCTTAAACCGCATAACACACATTTCATTACACCAAATACACAAAAAATGTTTTATTTATTGCAACATCATATGAACCACCTAATATTCTTTTAAGTCTAGATTTGTAACCTGTACGAACCATTCCAAGAATGTGGCAGGGAGGTTTGTGTTGCAACCTACAGATCTAAACAGAATAAGCTATTGGTCTTTTTAGGTTTTTATTATGCCTAACCATTTAAAGTCCTGGAGTCACACAGAGCTCAAGAAATTAATAATTTAATATAAAAAAGAACCTTTACATTTTTACAAAATGAGTTCGAATGTGGCCATTGGTGAAGTCTAATGTGAACAGGAGCTAGAAGCACGTTTCGCACGGGGCAAGATATGAAATATGAATAAAGACACTACTGGTCCCTTATGTTGTGGGTCCGTCCATTTTATATACAGACATTAATACTTTTTTAGCAAGGATGCATTAAATTAATCTTAAGTGACAGTATAGACATTTATAACGTTACAAAGATTTGTATTTCAAATAATGCTGTTCTATTAAAAACTGATAATAAGAAATGTTTCTTGAGCAGTGAATTTGGATAATAAAATGACTTCTGAAAGATCATGTAACACTGAACTGCTGCTAAAAATGTAACTTTGCCATCACAGGAATAATTTACATATTAAAAATATATTCAAATGGAAAACAGTTATGCTATTTCAAATTGCAATAATATTTCACATTATTACTGTGTTTGCTATATTTTTGGTCAAATAAATTCAGCCTTGGTGAGCATAAGAGACCAATTTGTAAAAAAACAAAACAACTTGTTCCTAAATTCTTGGATTTCTGGTCTCAGAAACCTGAAATAATTAACTATCGCCACAAAAAATGTTAACTGGGCAATTATGCAAGGAGATGTAGGGGGGAAAATATTATTATTTCTGAAGAGAAAAATGAAAGAGAGGTCAACCAAAACCTCCTCTTTGTCAGAAAACAGGTCCCCGATCATTTCAGTCTGACCTTCACATTTTGTACAGCACATTTCTTGTGTCACAACATAATGCTTTGTAAAGAAGCAGTTATTAAAGGATGCGGCTAACAAACTATACCGAAAAATAAAAACCCTGACTAATATTATAAGCGGACCTCAGGGAAAAAATTATTAAAGATGCATATGATGCCTTAAGGAAGAGACCAAACTGAAAACAAGGAAACAGGTTTTAGTTCTACTGCTGAGTGTGTACACAAACAAGATATTCATTTGTGTTCCCAACACAACATTAACGTATTCGGGTTTAATGTTTTTAGAGAAGCACAAGAGGTTTTCAGAAGGAAGCAGGTATGCTTTATTTTCAGCCAGTGACCTGAGTGACTGTTTCTCTCTCTCTCTGTAGAGAAATCACATTTCCGCTTATCTCCTCTACTACAGGGGAAGTAAAAGCTTTTCTCAGTCCCTGCCACTCCTCAGGTAAGAGGTTACAGCTTCAACAGGCAGCAAAAATATTCCATGAATGCTGAGGCAATGCAGTGTGAACATCAGATGTTGTCCTCGGGGCCTTAAAGTGCTGGCTTCAGAATGTAGGTTAAAATGTACTGCTCACAAGACCTCCATTATATTTGGACATGCCCGTTTTTGGAAAACTAGAGTTTGCTAAAAAAGATAAAGAGACCTAGCAATCACTCAAAGCCTGAGGAACTGAGTGTGTTGTGTGGAAGAGAAAGCCTTTCATCCCACAATGCCTCATCTCAAGCTCAGATAGACCCTTAAAGGAATAGTTAACTCAAAAATGAACATTGTTCCAAACATGTATGAATTTTCTACCATTGTACGGACTGTTTTTGCCCGTACAATGTCAGTGAGGTTCAAAACAACAATGACTTTCAAAGTATAGGCAAAAAACACTGAGACACTTTTCAAGTAAATGGTAATTTTCGGGTAAACTATTGTATAAACAGATGTGAGCACTTTTTTAACTATGCAACTGTGAACAGAAAGAGATTTTTTAAATATTAGTTCTTACCCTCTGCCTGTCCTCCTCGAACACAGCCTCATGCACGCTGCAGGCAAACAGAGCTGTAGGTAGATCACTCAAGTCCATCATCTCTTCAGAGTCTTCCTCAGCCTCGCCGAACGCCATCCCTTCTTCATCATCCTCTTCAGGATCACTGCTGTGACCCTCTGAGCTGTTGCTCCACAATTTCCCAACCTCACGCATCATTCCACTGCCCCACCAGGAGACAGCATTAGAACAAATTACACAATCCAGTTGAAATGTTGAGGCAACAAACTAGTTTGCTTTTCAGTATAGACAAAACTGGTGCTCGAATTGAGGGGGGGCTGGGGGGATCCGGGAAAATAGTAAAAAAATATTTTTTTAGGATACGGTAAATGTTGTGAATTAATTGTTATTTATGTGATTGAAGTTTTCGGTTAGTTGCCATGTTCCTTTAAAGGGGTCATATGATGTTGCTAAAATGAACATTATTTTGTGTATTTGGTGTAATGAAATGTGTTTATGAGCTTTAAGGTTAAAAAAACACATTATTTTCCATAATGTACATTATTGTTTCTCCTCTATGTCCCACCTTTCTGAAACGCGTAGATTTTTACAAAGCTCATCGGTCTGAAAAGTGAGGTGTGCTCTAATTGGCCAGCTAATTTAGTGTGTTGTGATTGGCCGAATACCTAAAGCATGTGACGGAAATGTTACACCCCTTACCATATTGTTATGCACTGTCCGGACTGGCGACGTACAAAACTTAAAACCCATTATAAACGAGGCATTTGTTGCATCCAGTGGGGACATAATTACGGATTATAATGACTTTGCGTTGCATTGCGCCGTGTAAACATAAAACCATGTCTGCATTTGTGATCGAAGAAATGACAAACAACAAGTGCTACTCTACACTGCTCAAAACTCGAGTTTGAATCATCAGTGGCAAATTCTTTAAATATAAAAAAACGTACTTACCGGTTTTTTTTCTCTGTGAGTCAGAACAGCCGGCATTGTAGTCTACTCTCCAGGATCAGTAAACAATCCTCCATAAAATGTGCTGCACACATCTGAATATTTGGGTTGAACTGTTCTAGTCGTGTCCTCTTTTGGAAGACCAAACAAAGTAGTTTCGTGCATGAAGTTACTTGTCACAGAAATGTGAAACTCATTCGCGAATGTAAAAGGGTTGTTCATTGCTCAGAAAGGCTGGAATTGTAACATTTTCACTTGTGAATGAAGATAAAATAATTAAATAAATGAAAGTCTTTTAATGTCCATTTGAAGTTACTGACTTCTCCTTTATCACTGCTATCTGAAACATTATAAAATAATTATTTCTGTCCTACAGCTGAATCCGACAGTCACTGCCTTTAGTTTGAAGCCAATCTGATTATCTTCTACTTTTTTGTTTTAGACATTTCAATGTAACGCTTTATACATCCATCATTTCTATCTATTGTTCCTGATCAACACAAAAGCCTATTGTTTTATGTAAGCATGTTTTAATGAATGGTATATGGATATTATGATCAAATTAATATATTTTTTTCTTATTAGAGATATATAAAAGGTGGGGATCCCCCCTAAGACTTATCATCGAGACTGGGTAAAACACTTACAAAAGAGAAAATGCCATAACAACACCATAAACGTATTCATGTGACTGTTGTGTTTTGTTCATGACCTGAAACATGATCTTTGATGAGCCAAACCAACAGTTTGTGATTACTTAAATACATACAAAATAGACTGCATTATTGATTCTTTTTGACAGAATGCTTTAATATATATATAATATTATATATTATAATATATTTAACTGTTTAAACATCTTGTTGCCAAATGGGTAACTTAGTGTTTGAAGGATGCCAAGATTTAAAATTACAATTAATTAGATTTGAGGGGCTGCACTGTGATCAGTAAATCATGGTAAAAATGTATGATAGTCTTTTTTTTTTTTAAGAGAGGACACAATCTAACGTATGAAAACAAAAACTGTATTAAACTTTCATGCTTTGACCAATGTACTATTTTTCCTTTTATGGTGCTTAACATCTGGTCATTATTCACTTTGATTTATAAAACTAGCAGCGTGAATATCTTGCCTCAGTTTGTTTTCAACAGAGAAAGAAAGAAAGTCCTAATGTTTGAGAACGACATGAGAGTGACTTGATGCACAATCTCTTCAACAACTGAACATGTGCTTGAACATTCAGCTACGCGCTCACTGTGTTACAGCGCCATCTAGTGGCTGTTACACGAGTACAATGTGTGTACATAATGGCTGTAATCTTATAAACGTGTCTCTAAAATAGAAAGTGTTGTGTTCGCTAACCTGGAGCGAATGCAAACATGCGTGGAGCTGAATGTATGTTCATGGCGATAAAAATAATTAATGTACATATAATATTTTCTGGGAAAAATCATCGCTGCTGCTATATTTCATAACAAACCGATTAGCATGCTTAAACTATCAAGATGACATTGGTAACACAATTGTAGTAAGCATCTATGTTAGTCTATTAATTCTGCCACTTTTATTTTGACGTAAATTTCAAAGCAAGTCCATCAGAGTCAAATATAATAGCACGATAATGTAAGTTTTATAGATGACTTACCAGTTATCTTTGCAACTTATTCGAAATCGATGCCCAGGCAGGAGGCCATCCACTTTAAAATCCGAGGTACATAAACTTTAATTGAATAATGGAATATTGTTAATCTCAACTAGAAACGCGTCTTTTCATATAAACAGTAAATTCGTCGTATGCTATCAAAAAGACGTGACAGTGAGGAATGACCAATGATATTCAGGGTTATCTCATAATCAGCCAATGGGGTTCGAGTTCGCGGAAGATTGACAGCAGGGATTGATGACGTGTGACAGCGGCCTCGACCCGCCCTGTTTAGTGTATCACATCAGAACGCATTACGGATCATCTTTGACACATTCATTTTTACCACATGAATTGACTCATTTTAAACGTTTATAATTAAAAAACAACCGTCTAACTGAAACATTGTATTGGATGCAACTGCTATCCTTCTTATAGCAGTATCAAAATTCCTGTCGAAATGGTCATTACAATATCTGTGCTCAGTATGAGGATATGTTTTCACCGGATGTTGAGACCACTAATAATTCATTTGACCGCCTGTTGTTATCTTGACTTGCACAAGCAGACTCTGAGTCTACTGTACATATATGGCTCCTTAATAATACAGAAATGGTCCTTGATACATGATACACAGACAACAATTGGTGAAATAATACTATTCTTAAATTACACAAAGGTTGTTTTACATATTCAAATTTTAGGTCAGTTATTGTGATACTGAAATTAATCTTCCAGTTCAATACTCTATTATACAGCAGTCCACAGCAATATGACTGAGATTAAAGGCTGTAATACATTGGTAAGCTTTAAACTACCTGCTGACGTCTTTTTTTACATTATTTATTTTGATTAAAGGCATAATGACTGTCCTTGTGGAATGGTTGTAATAGCATAAATAACATTAAGTAAAAAAATAAAAATAAATAAATTTCTTAACACAGTAGTAATTGCACTTAAACAAAACCAGTCAAGTTTCCAATTATCTTTCAACAATGGTGTCTCTGTCAACGGTATAATAAAATACAGCATTAATGATTATTCTGTGTACAAGACACATAAACAACACAAACTTTTACACATTATTCTAACTCCATGGTCTTTATGATAAAATATCAATACACGTGTTCTAACAGTTTACAGAAGGCTCTGTACTTTCCACCCACCACATGTTCCAAGTATCCAATGTGATACCTACAAACATGCAGATTTGTATAGAAATGCCTATTTGGTATGCTTCAGATAAGCACAGAGAATAAACAACAGGCACAGCAGACATTCAGGTCTGAAGACTTCAAAATGGAAATGAGAGACAGTGCGTATAACTTGAAACAGTAATTTGAGCCAGTACCTAATATATATTTCTATAACATAGCTGGTATTGTGCAATCTACATTAGTCTTTGGCCTTTGGTTGATAAAGCTGGACCTGTCCTGTATAATCTCTGGTACAAAGCGAGCAAGCCATTTTCTGAGGTATTTTTAGCCTTTCAGGTTATCCTTATTAGCTTTTTGAAATTTGATAGGAAACCGGGAGTGGTCATGAAGTCAGTCAGCACATTTAAGGTATGATTACAAATATGAGTATCATACAAAGATAACATGCCAATTTCTTAGGTTAAAATCAACGCCACCAATGAAAGGACCTTATTTGCATCCTAACACAGTGGTTCCCAACCCTGGTCCTTGAGGCACCCCAACACTGCACATTTTGTATGTCTCCCTTATCTGACACCCATTTCAGGTGCTGGAGTTTCTTCTAATGAGCTCATGGGTTGAATCAGGTGTGTTTGTTTAAGGAGACATGCTAAATGTGCAGTGTTGGGGTGCCTCCAGGACCAGGGTTGGGATCTACTGTTCTAACATACAGTAAGTCTGTTATAGCTTGGTTTCCCGGCTCAGGATCAGACGAGAGAAAGTTCTAGAATGATCCAATATTCTGGAACTGTGCTCTAGAAGTGCTGTGAATAAGCAAATGCTTCAACACAGTAGCATTTCTCAAGTAAAATCAGTCTTAATTGCACTTCAGACACATTTCCGCTCAGTCTTTTTTCAGTTCTGATGGTTGGTATGGGCTAACAGGACTGGGAGAGACAGACAGCTCTTGGTCCACCGGAAGCGTCACAGGAGCCACACTATCGTTGTTCTCCAGTGCTCCATATGAAAAAGAGCCGTTATAATCTGGCTGCACAGCCCAGCCTTTGTTGTGAATGGTCGGAATGCCTGATTTGACAGAAAAGACAAGAAGTGTTTAAACTAATAGGATGATTAATTGTTTGGCTTGATGACAGAAATGACAAGTCATACCTTTTGCCATGTCCATAGTGACATATGGCTCAAAAGCTTTGGCCTTCCTCTTGGTTTTAGTGATCAGGAACACTCCAAGAAAGCATATAGCACACCTGCAGGAATGTTAAAAAGACACATGGTAACAAATCCTAGATTCCAAGGGCCTCACCGCTAGTCTGTTAGTCACTGCTACCGCTAACAAAACAAACTTGTGTGGAATTTCATGGCCAAATAGTACTCTTCCTCACACGGATGTGTTACAGAGTATCACATAGTATTCTATAATAGTCACATAATAGTAGTACAGTGAGCATTTTCCATCTTGATAAATTTAATGTAAAATGTAGGGCAGACAATGAGATCAAAAAAAAAAAAATCATTTTTCATGAGCTGTTCCAGAATATTTCTGACGTTCATGTAACTTCAGCTTTCCCATCACAGGAATAAATTACATTTTAAAATATATATAAAACATTGAAATATTTCACAATATTATGGTTTTACTGTATTTTTGATCAAATGCAGCCTCAGTGAACATGAGCAACATCTTTCAACAACACTAATGTTTTTTTGTTTTTTTTACCTCATCTCACCCAAACGGTTTAATGGTAGTGTATGTACTTAGATAAAACCTACCCCAAAAGAAACATACATATGTGCAGAACATCTTCGTGGTTAAACTCCTGATAAAATATGGCCCCTGTTATAAAAGAAACAGAATGAGAATGAGACCACTGATACAAAATGAAGACAACCCTGTCGTCTTAATTGAGACAGAGATAGAGAAAGACATTTCTGAGTCCTACCTGCCACAATTGCAAATGTTGTGCAGAAAACGTAATTCACACAGGTGATGAGAGAGGAATCATACAGGTGAGACGCCTGTGCTAAAAATCTAATAAAGAAAGTCAGGTCAGATAAAAACATACAGCATTCCATTCCAAGCTCACTGTCCTACAACAGAACATTAACACAACAAACACCAGAACTTACGATGCTTGAAAGACGATTGTTGCCACCATGCAGACGAACATGACATAGAAAATGGGATAGGACAGCTGTAGAGGACCCAAGATGCTGAGCACAATCATTCCTGAAACCGCCTTCACCGTGATTACAGTCACTGAACCTAAAAGGGCAAAGGTCAAGGGAAAGGTCAACTCCATTATTTTGGTCTCTGGTACATTTATGAGGGCAAAATAGACAATGACTTGTTGATCTGTGCATTCCTTCCTTGTCAAGAGAGCCACTTTGCTAAACAAGTACTTTGAGTAATGTTGCATGCACACAATGGGCTCTACAAACAACAAATGCTGTGTTATTGTCCTACCAAGTAGTGCCACCAGCAGCAGAATCAGGATGAGGTAGTTAGCATTCCGCTGTTTATAGAAATACAGCACCAGACAGAAAGTAATGATCCCCAGAAGCTGAAAAAAAAAAAAAACGATACAAAATTATCTGTTCAAATAAAGTGCCTTCATCAGACATCAAAACAAATTATATTTCTACATACCAAAAATAATGCGCACTGTAAATCAAAACGATATCCTTTGTAAAATAAATTTGGTTCGATATTTGCCATTTAAAATTTGGAAGCACACAATAACTTTCTAAAACATGAGGGTGTGTATTACCAAGTATAAGAGGAAGGGCCAGCCGATAACATGTTTTACTATGTTCTCCGCATTCAGCTTCTCGTGAGAGTTTGGTCCAAACGTCACAAAGAGGTAAGTACCGCCTGCCGTCAAGGCACAGCCCAGGAAAGTTAAGATGTAGCGCTCTACAAAGACAAGCACAGGGATGTTATACTGCTCTGCATTTAATTTATTATATTACTAATACAATATATTAGCAAGTAGTTACTTGTTGCTTAGCAACTCATGGCCTCAATCTTTTGAATAAATAGCTGAGAAAATACAGCTGGCACATCAAAGCTAGCATTATGTTGTGAGTTATGCAACTGAAGGCAATCAGTATGAATTATCAGAATTTTGTTTCTTTTATTCCTTTATATGTACTGAGAAAGATGAGCAGAACTCACTCAAGAATTCTTGTGCCTTCCACTTTTCCCCCCCCCCACCGCCAAAACAGGAAACCCCAGATGGAGCTTGCTGTGAAAATCAAAATAACAGTGGTTTTCTTTGAAATAAAATAAAATATACCTAAAAGGTTACTTCAGCTAGTTGCTAAAGAAACATCTCTCATTAGCATTCAATTTAACTTCAAATACTAAAACTAAAATAAAAATTCATAAAAACTACATAGACATATTTCAAGAAAAAATTCGAACTAAAATCAAAATGAAAAGAAATTCAAAATATTAATAAAACTATACTAGTATCATGATACTAAAATAACCCTCTATTACATATAAAATTAACATGAATATTTTAATTATATCATATGGTAAAAAGTTTAGTGAACAGTAAGTCAGACTATGAATACCTACATATAACAGACACAGCATTAAGTGGTGCTATAAGAGAGAGCGGTGCAAATGCGTAAGACACAAACAAGGCGCCCTCCCCCAGAACCATCAGCATCAGGCCAGACCACCAGGTCTTTGTGTAGTAGTATTGCCTCGGGTCTTTATTTCCTGCCAACGTCACATGACTTTGTTTCTGCAAGAGAAAACATCAGTCGTGATGACGTGTGTGTCTTTTACACCTTCTTATTAAACCCACTCCCTTGGATACTGTAACAAACAACAGCTGGGTTATAAAACAAGATGTTGAGAAGTAAATAAAAGCGTCTGAATTTCACCTGACAGGGCGTAACCTGAACACACCCTGACCCTGAATCACAATGCAATTAGAAATGTAGGCTGCAAATACACACTTACCTGAATGCTGACTGAGATGCTGACCAACAGGTTTCCAAAGATAGCTAACAACGTTCCAATGAGGTTTTCCTGTGTATAAATCACAAAAATAAGACTTTGACGTGTCACCCATGGACAGGATAATAGTTTACAACATTTAGTGTGCATAAAAGCAAAACACAGGACACGTAAATCATCACGCAACCATCCGGAAAGTCATGTTAAAATGTATAGATGTTTACTATAACAAGTAAATGTGTATGTAATAGGAATGTAACGGTGACTAAATTGGATTACAGGGAACTTAATGGTTGCCTTGCTCTTAAACAGCCAGTTTAGAAAAAACATACTAGTTATTTCAAGATCAGTTTTTGTAAACTCGTAAAAAAGAGTTTCGGTTTGTATTTGTAGTTTGATTTTTACTACAAACATCACGTCATAGACTCACGGTGTAAGAGTCTGCCGTCACACCGTCCTCCTCTCGTGCCATCCTCACGCCGTTCATCCTTAAATCAGATGATATTCCCGTTATATACGCATCACCGAGCCCGTCCCACAGCTCGGTCCAGTCGGGACTTGGACGAAAGTCAGCTCTACTTTCCTCTGTTTTGGCAGCGACTTTCGTAGATCGCCATTTTCGAAAAGTCGCACTTCTTTCCGGGTACACCTGTCAAGGGACTTGTGACGTTGTACACAGGTTCTGTTGTGGCGGTCGATTTTGAGCGTGATGAGAACCATTCTGCCAAAAAAAAAAAAAAAAAAAAAACCCGCTGTGTGAGCAAAGAGTACTCTTTGGTATGATGGAGGACAAGTGAATCCACAATAAAATTTTTGCTGCTTTGACGAGTTTTATTTGGATGGTGAAAGTATGGAGGCTGTAAAGCCGCTTTGTTGTACTATGCACTTTAAAAATAAATTGAAAATTGGAATTGAAAATAATGTTTTGCTGTTTACTTACTTAATTCAAGGTAAATGTTATCAAGTTATTTAATTTAGGATACAACATCTTACCTTTATAATACCATGCTTACTACTTTCTTACACAGTAGCCTAAAAAGTGGTCTGGTGGTCTACACTTGGAATCAGTTTTGGACAGCAGGTGGCACAAGTGCACCTTCGTAAAAAAAATTCCAAAGTCTGGTCATGGTTTGACTCTGCTATTGTACCACACAGCATGGCATAAAACTCAGCTTTGGATATACAGCTTTATGTGAGAGTAGTTACCTCTAGAAAGCACAGTTGGAGTTAAGATCCAACTTTCTCAAGACCTACACCCAGACCAAACTAATATCACATCTGGGCCATAACCACCATAGACAAGACTGGATCAGCAATATATCTTTTAATAAAGTTTCACTTTTGGGGAACCAGTTTTGAATGTGTAGTTACATCCTTATGCCAGACCCCCTGAGATCCAGACTAAGATCTGATTTAGTGAACTGAAATGCTGATTTTATACAGTAACCAAGTAGTTTAAAGTCAAGTCAAGTCAAGTCACCTTTATTTATATAGCGCTTTTAACAATACAGATTGTGTCAAAGCAACTGAACAGCATTAATTAGGAAAATAGTGTCAATAATGCAAAATGACAATAGTAAACACTAATTTTTCAGTTAAAGACAGTTCATCAATGAATTCAGTGATGTCAACATCCAGCTCAGTTTTAAATAATATCTTGCAATCAGTCAACGATATCGCTGGAATGAGTGTCCCCACTAAGCAAGCCAGCCGACAGCGCAAGGAACCAAACTCCATCGGTGAAGTAATGATAAAAACCTTGGATACCAGCTCAGTCCGGGGGCCAGTTCTCCTTGACCAGACGAACCGCAGTACGCAAAAATCAATTTAAGCGTATAAAAAAACGTACGATAATAATATTAACACAATTTTATTGATGCAATCACCTTATGCCAAATGGGTATTCTGTATGTTGTTCAAGTTGGTTGGCATCATCTGAGGTCCTCTGAGGGCTTGCATCATCTCTTCTCAGGTGTTCTGGATCCAGACTGAAGCTTGTGTAAATCCTAGTTACCACGGGATGTCAATCCCAGCAGAAACAGAGACACAAATAGAGACATAGTAGCGCTGCGGTTCCCACAAAGCAAATTTGAGTTGTTACCCCAAACTAGAATAATACATGTCATTTGATTGATAGACTGCAGTACAAGATTTGAGATGCATTATTTGAATGCTTGGCTGAAGAGATGTGTCTTTAATTTAGATTTAAACGGAGAGAGTGTGTCTGAACCCTGAATGTTATCAGGAAGGCTATTCCAGAGTTTGGGAGCCAAATGCGAAAAAGCTCTACCTCCTTTAGTGGACTTTGCTATCCTAGGTACTACCAAAAGTCCAGAATTTTGCGACCTTAGGGAGCGTGATGGATTGTAGCGTGGTAGAAGACTAGTTAGGTACGCAGGAGCTAACCCAATTAAGAGCCTTATAGGCAAGTAATAATATTTTGTAACTGCTACGGAACTTAATAGGTAGCCAGTGCAGAGACTGTAAAATTGGGGTAATATGATCATATTTTAAGGACTCTAGCCGCTGCATTTTGGCCTACCTGTAGCTTGTTTATTTGAAGATGCAGGACAACCGCCTAGCAGTGCATTACAATAGTCCAGTCTAGAGGTCATGAATGCATGAACTAGCTTTTCTGCATCAGAAACAGGTATCATGTTTCTTAACTTGGCAATGTTTCTAAGATGGAAGAATGCTGTTTTTGTAACATGGGACATATTTTTAAAAGACATGTTGCTGTCTAATATAACACCTAGATTTTTGACTGTTAGAGGAAGTAACAGTACATCTGTCTTGTTGCAAATTGTAATCCACGAGATTCGGTGGACTGTCTTTGGTCCCAATAAGTACTATCTCTGTCTTATCCGAATTTAATAGGAGCAAATTATTGGTCATCCAATCTTTTACATTTTTAACAGACTCTGTTAGCTTAGATAATTTAGAAGTTTCATCTGGTCTTGTTGAGATATATAGTTGAGTATCATCGGCATAACAGTGGAAATTAATCCCGTATTTTCTAATAATATTACCAAGGGGCAACATGTATATCGAAAATACAAAGCCATAGAGGTCTTGTAAATTCCCTGCAGTGGTAAGGATATTGTGTCAATCTGTGCTTGAGGTAATTATTATCTGTAGTTTGTTGGAAATTATTTAGTTAATTAAGAGTAATGACCCACGTACCCACAACAACATGTTTATATGAGACCAAGACCACAAGATTCTGCCTGAAAGCAGTTGTGACTTCACCTTGAGTAATACAATGTTCCAACACTGATATTTTGCAATTTTCCATTATCATATCCCAGAGCTATGAGGTTCTAACTAGGAACAATGATTATGACATTCATCAATTATATCTTGGCACAGCTGAAATGACGCACAAACCATTCCTGTTGTTTTAGGGTCCACTAATTCCTGTAGGCGAAACAGGTGTATTCCAACTTTTTTTCACCTGCCAGTGACAGATAAAACACTGTGACAATAATGAGTAAATGTAAATGGGTTATGGTGTGACTGACATGAAACAAATCTGTGACCTTTCACCATTTCGTCAAGGATAAAAGAAACTACAGTCATTTCATTTTTTTGTAGAGAAGAGGTACACCCATGTTGTAATAGCTACTGATGTTATTAGAAATGTGTCATCACTGTACGCATGTTCAGATGTCATTGGGTTTGAAAGGCCTGTGGAGAGCGGACCTTCAGATCATCCAATGAAAGTACCAGGACTATTTTAAACTCCTGATCAGTATGCAAAATGTCCAGAAACATTTAATCGATTAGTCTGGATATCAGCTCAAATGGATTGGAAATAAACAGTAAGACAAGACATTTTACCTAGCAATAATTTGAATAACAATTTGCACAAAAAAATAAATAAATAAAATAATAAACCTGTAGTTTTTTATGATTATTATTTAGCAATAAAAATAACCTGTAAAAAATAGGAACAGAAAACATCTTTGACAGCAAGGTATCAGATTTCTTTTCCTAGTTCCATGGAATATATCAGGAATGATCATTTGACTTGAGGCAAGATCTGAATATCAAAAGTTTTAGAAAGAATTTTACAAAACATTGGAGAGATGCCACAGTAGCCTGTAGATGCATCAGACAGTTGCAGAGCATCAGGCTTCCCTGCCGCGATGTTTCCAACACTAATTATGAATGATTAATAATGCTTCTATCTCTGTGGTAATTTACGCCCTTGCACTGACACTCGGAAAAAAAGGAACATTCTTTCCCTTAAGGCCTGTCCTCAGGAGGGGAACAGCACTTCTGATGGAATGGTGTAACTTACTGTGAAGTTTCAGAGTAAAATCTTTTGTAAGGCCTCTTTCAATTTCAACTTTCTCAGAGAAAGAAGTACAACAGAAGCTTTAGCTTATGTTTTCAAAGTTTTAACAGTTGAAGTGAAGACATTGCAGTTGAGTTTTGTACAATTTGTCATGTACATAAATTTTTTTTGTACCGTTAAGTATAATATACCAGAAAATTGTTTATGCCTGTCACTGTCAAAAAATCTGTGGTGCAGGAAATAACCCCTCAAAACAGACTCTAAATACGCAAAAAACAGAAGTTCAAAGAAGGGGCATGAAATCAGCCTAAAATGGAAAATGACTTTCAGGACGATTGTGCAAGGTGTAATTCCTCTTTACCTTTTGATGTATTTGGGAAATACCAGAAAATGATCTTTTCACTTCCTGAAACTCTATTATTTTATGTGTAATAAAATGGAATGACACGGGGAAAAAAGTATTGAACTACTGAAATGTGTTTAATACTTTGTACAAAAGCCTTTGTTTGTAATGACAGCTTCAAGACACCTCCTGTAGGAGAAACTGTTCGCATGCATTGCTCAGGTGTGATTTTGGCCCATTCTTTCACACAAACAGTCTTCAAATCTTGAAGGTCCCATGGGCCTGTTCTATGAACTCTAATCTTTAGTTCTTTCCATAGATTTTCTATTGGATTCAAGTCAGGTGATTGGCTGGGCCACTCTAGCGGCTTTATTTTCTTTTTCTAAAACCAATCGAAAGTTTCCTTTGCTGTGTTTGGGATCATTGTCTTGCTGAAATGTCCACCCTTGTTTCATCATCGTGCTACTGTAGGTGTTGGGACTGAACCAGCTAATATTAATTTCTCAGGATTGCTTTACTGATAGATTTCAACTGGTGTCTTGGTTTTCCATGCCTTTTTTGCACCTCCCTTTCTTCATGTGTTCAATAATTTTTCCCTGTGTCATTCCATTTTATTACACATAACTTAATTTCTGAACTTATTTTATTTTATTTTTTTGTATGTAAGGATTACTTGGGTCGTTACCGACATCTGGTGAAAATTTCATGTCAACAGCATCTTTATAAATATATTTTCTGAGAAAAATGGTGACGCGTTCAATATTTATTTTACCCGCTGTATATATATATATTAACTAAACGGGTCAAATGTATGTAATCTTCAGGTGTGGTTTTGTTTCATATTGCAAGTGTATATTCTCTGAAAAAGAATTCTTTAAAACGTTCCTTTTAACCACAGCATTTTTTCTGTTGTTTGTTTTAGTTTATATGGAGCACATTCAGCTCACACCTCAGAAATGAAAACATACTTTACATATGAGTAAGTCAAAAGCTCTCTAAATAATACGAAATTAGCTTGCAGTATGTGACAGCAGCCACCTGTTTTAAAGTGTCAGTGAAGACCTGTTATGATGATTTTAATTAAGCAATATCTGTACATTGCTTTTGCGTCATGATCTTGAAATTAGGTTTATGTGACACAATTATAAGGAACATATAGTTCTATTTAAACATATAGTTCATCCACAATTGGAAACATGACTGACTCAGAATGAGTTATTCTGAAGACTGTGCAGTGTCATTTCTCTCCATGAATTTACTATTAATAGAGACTGCAACTTCAAAGCTTCACAAAGGATGCAAAAGCACAGAATACAGTAATTAAAGTGGCCTATAACTTGTGCGCTGTTTTCAAAGTCTTCTAAATGATGTGATATTATTAGTTTTCAGTAAGTAACAACTTCAGTTTCTTGGAAACAAACAAACAGACAAAAAATGAAGAGTACAATTCTTCATAATTTTCTTATTATGTAACACATGAAGAAAGAAAGTTGGTTTGGAACAAAACAAGGGTGTTACTTTAGTGCATTTCATAGGGAAGACAAAAAAGATTTTTTTTCTCCTGGACATCAGTCAGATTAAATGGAGTTTAGGTCTCCTGCTTCACTGATTTTTCTCCTAAAAAATATCTCTCATGTGTCTCTTTAGCAATGTCACAATCTGTGCTCAGATTATAAAAGACCAATCTTTAAATATTAACACATTTCTCATCCAGCATCTCCAGGACCATTTTTCCATGTTTGAGTAAAATGTATTCCTCTGGTATGGTATATAATACTTCATAATTTATCAGTCAGTTCTTTCTTTGTTGTATTGAAACAAGCTAGGCAAGGCAAGGGAAGGCAAGTTTATTTGTATAGCACATTTCATACACAATGGGGGTTTTAAGTTCAAATTGCTTTACATAAACTAAAATCAAAACAAGAATCACAACAATAAAACAGGAATGTAAAACGTGAAATTATTTTAAAAAAAAATTATTAAGGTTAAAATGAATTTAGAAACGATTATACATAAAATATAGTGCAATCTGTTTGGACATCGCACAGTGCTCATTCAATAAATGCACAGCTAAACAGATGAGTTTTGAGTCTGCATTTAAATGTGACTAATGTTTTAGCACATCTGATCTCTTCTGGAAGCTGATTCCAGCTGCGGGCGGCATTATAGCTAAAAGCGGATTCCGCTTGTTTTGTGTGAACCCGTGGTATTTCTAACTGACTCAATATTAATGATCTGAGTGGTCTGTTAGGTTTATATTCAGTGAGCATATCTGCTATATATTTAGGTCCTAGGCCATTGAGTGATTTATAAACGAGTAAAAGTACTTATCAATCCTAAATATAACTGGAAGCCTGTGTAAGGACCTGAGGACTGGTGTGATTTTCTGGTTCTAGTCAGAATTCTGGCAGCAGCGTTCTGGATGAGCTGCAGCTGTCTAATGGTCTTCTTGGGAAGGCCGGTGAGGAGACCGTTACAGTAGTCCACCCTGCTGGTGATAAAGGCTTGAACAAGTTTCTCCAAGTCTTGACTAGAAACAAAACCTCTAATTCTTGCAATGTTTTTTTTTTTTAGATGATAGTATGCTGATTTTGTTACAGCTTTGACATGACTACTGAAACTAAGGTCTGCCTCCAGAATCACACCAAGATTCCTGACTTGATTTTTAGTTGTTAGACCCCTAGAGTCAAGGTATGAATTCACCTTGAGAACTTCATCTTTGTTTCCAAATGCAATGACTTCGGGTTTTTTTTAGCGATACTGTTTATAAGGTTTGAGAAGAATGACTGTCTAGCTTTGCCTAGTTCCACATTGAAAGTACGAAGGCTGTCATTATATATGCTGTAGTGAATTTCAAGTTTCGTCTTCCGCGACATCTGCTCAGCTTTTCTGCATTGTTTTTTCATACTCTGAACTGCTGTTGATTTTTCTCCAAGCTGATTTCTGTCTGCCAGTCTTCCTGCTGACTTTCAAAGGAGCAATGTCATCAATACATTCTTAACTTTTGAGTTAAAGGATCAAGGAGAAGATCAACAGAGTCTGCAGAAATACTTGGTGTTAAAGATATAGCCTACATAAATAGCACACTAGTGTTTTCGTTAATGCATCTCTTTCTGACTGAGACCGATCTAGATTCAGTGGTAACAGAGATCAATATATCAAAGAAAATACAGAAGTGATCAGATAGTGATACGTCCTTAATAACAATGGATGAAATGTTTAGACCTCTACTGATGAGTAAATCTAGAGTATGTCCCCGATTGTGTGTGGGTTCATGCACATGCTGAATCAGGTCAAAAGTATTTAAAACAGTTATAATTTCTTTTGTTTTTTTGTTTTCTGCATTATCTATGTGACTATTAAAATCCCCTGCAATAGCAAAACAGTCAAACTCTGAGGAAATCATTGATAGCATTTCTGTGAACTCTTCAACAAAGGCTGGAGAGTATTTTGGAGGCCTGTAAATAATGATAAACAGAATGCGTGGAGAACCTTTCAACACAATCCCTAGATATTCAAAAGACAAGTACTGACCAAATGACACTTGCTTGCATTGATAGACATCTTTAAATAGAGCAGCTACACCTCCACCTCTCCTAACAGTCCTGCAAACACTCATGAAAGTGAAGTTAGGAGGGGCTGTTTCATTGAGGACCGTTGCACTGCAGCTGTCTTCTAGCCATGTTTCATTTAGAAACATAAAATCCAGGTTGTTTGTGGTTATTAAGTCATTGATTAGAAATGATTTATTTTTTAGTGAGCGAATGTTTAAAAATGCTAACTTGATGGCATTGCATTTTGTCTCAACAGCAATATTAGTTTGATGCATAACAGGCCGCAGATTAGATAAGTCAGCCGTACGGCTTAAGAAGGCTTTAGACTTTCTATCACGTGATAAAACAGAAATAGAGAAAAGCTAGCATACATGCAATTGCTAATCTTAATGTTAATACTAAATTAACCTCTCTCCCACCCACTTTAACAGCAGAAACTATCATATTTCATTATGCACACATTTTGTAACAGGTTTTCCTGATTGTTGCTATTGAATTTCTCAGAGACTCATTATGAGTGAGAATTTCCACAGCCTACAGCAGATAAGCATCAAGCAGCAGTGTAAACATAGCATAAACAAAACATAACTTGAATGTCACAAACTAGACAATTTTTTAAGGGCACAGTGTATTATGATTCTTCATATGCTTTCATGGCCCTATAATCCTTCCTATGCCTTTATGATACTGTGTGTCTGTGTGTGTGCGTGCACACACTCAGGGGGTTATTCAGACTAGCTGACAGACCAGTTGTCGGCACTTCATCCCTCTAATAAATCAGGCATTTCTAAAACTCTACCTGTATTCATGCTACCTGCAGGCTCATACTTCAATGGCACTTTAGTCTTTCTTTACAGCCTCTGTCATTTGAAATTCAGCAAGACAACAACTTAAATGCAATGTTTTCTTCATGTTATGCTGGCTGATATGACTCCAGTTTCACTTAAATTTACAACTGAAAGGTTTTTACAAAAAATTACAACTGAAATCTTTGAATCTGAAGTTAATCATTTGAGAAATTTATCATTTTAACCTTCATTTATTAATAAAAATAATTTTCTTATGCAAATTTGCTGAAACGAGTTTATATCTTCATCAGAACAACTTGCTCACCGAATGGATCCTCTGCAGTAAATGGGTGCCGTCAGAATGAGAGTCCAAACAGCTGATAAAAACATCACAAAACCCCACAAGTAGTTAACAACCCCTTCCTATCATCCGTCTTGTGAAAAGTTGCATAGAAACAAGTCCCTTCCTTAAGATATTTTTCAACTTTAAATCACTGCTTCTGATCAAAATACCAGAGTCCGTAATCCATAATAATCCTTCCTCCAGTGAAAATGTCCATCCTATGTTTGTTTCTCCTCCGCCTAGTTTTTTTAGAACCGGTGCTAGACTGTTTGTGGTGCTTTAAAAAACGAGCAGGCTTTCACGGTTCACAAGGTGGACTGGATTGTGTAGATTATTTGTGGATTATTGTGATGTTTTTATCAGCTCTCATTCTGACGGCACCCATTCACTGCAGAGGATCCATTGGTGAACAAGTGATGTAATGCTAAATTTCTCCAAATTTGTTCAGATGAAGAAAAAACTCGTCTACATCTTGGATGGCCTGAGGATGAGTAAATTGTCAGCAAACTTGCATTTTTGTGTGAAGCATTCCTTTCAGTCTCTCTGTATGAAACACCTTGATTTCAACATCCACATGAAACAAGACTTTTTTAGCAGCAGGCCATCAATATGCTTTATATAATTGTAATGTTTAATTTAATGTTTTTATTTTTATATTATTTGCTTTTAGTTCTATTTATTTCTTTGTTTAAATATAAATTATTCAAAATAGATAACTATTCGTCATAGACCTTATGGGGCCATGCAAATGAGTTAGTCACAGTTGAGCGGTTCTACACAGACTCATAAAATTCATCTTCTCTTTTAATGTCACTTCTTCGGTCTTGTCATATGTGGGTGGCTGTCTTTAAAATCCCCTCCAGCACGAAAACGTTAGTTGCAGACCAAAGGTAATGAAAACTTCCCTGACAAAAGGGCTTTTGAAATAGCAAATAAACTCAGTCCTGTTTCATTAGTCAAGAATGCGTGAACGTTAGCGTTTGCAGCAGCGATGATGAAAACGAAGCTAGCTCCATGTCACTCTATTTTTGGCCTTCACATTTTACTCCGGAAGCGAGTTTCTGGCGATACCTGATTTTTTTGCGATGGAATGAAGGTTCGTTAGAGGGTTGTAGTAAGGCAGGCTTTTCCTAAAACTTCCACAGGTTTAGACATGCCTTGGTATGCACTCAAAGGTATTTAAACATTGATCCAAGAGACAACAGTGACAATGACACCTCAGTCCAAATGTGAGCGCAGCCATGAGGGAGAAATGAAGCATAACACTGTGACTCGCTTAATCAGAATGACAGTCATTAGAGGATAACAGGGCGTAACCATACCTTCTTCGTGTGTCATAACATTTGCCTTAGAAACACTAATTAAAATGTTCTCATGGCAAGAAAGTAAAGGTTTTGTAAAGCCTTATGCATACAAATAATTAGGTGATGAATACACAAAGGTAATGTTGTAACTGAGCACAGTATGACTGTTTGTATAAGACCCTGTAGCACAGTGCAGCACTTCACATTCATTTTATTTTTTCTTTGGTAGAAGGATGCTGCATGCAACGCAGATATCAAATATAATAACGTCCACTGAAACAAAATGTGCATAATAATCCCCCTACATTGTCATATGGGCCTCTGGAGCCTCTGGGTCTCTTATGGGCCTTATTGTAGCTGCATGTTATTCTGCTTAAGAAAACTGTGAGGAATTGTGTTTGATTGGATGTTTTTCATTGTAGAAATACTCATCAATGATGCTACTCATGCCTGTGTAAAATATATATGACCTGCAGTGTTAAAATGAAACCATTTATAGAATTTACCGCTGGCTAAATTTGTAACAATTTCGGGAATCATTATTTTTTGCATATATGTGTGTGTGTGGATAGATAGATAGATTTTTGAAGTGCAAAGACTAAAAGGGTATTTTGCAAAGACTGAAAATGTAATCTAATAATCTTTTCTTCAATCTAATCTTTTAACAGCAAATAATTATTTTTACAGTGTAACAAGTAACACAAGTTACATAATCACATTACGTTTTTATTACATTTGTGTATTGCTGAATAGTGTTGAACTTTCTTCTCTTGCATCATATTCTTAATGCAATTTGTTTGAGCTGCACCCTCTACTGTACAGACGTGAATTTACATTTCCTTCCTTTACATTTGTAAAATAACTTTTTATATTAAAAACAAACAAGCAAGCCCTGCCCAGATTTAAAATGCAACTCAAAAGTAATGTGATGCATTACTTTCCATAAAAAGTAAGTAACGTAATTAGTTACTTTTTTAGGGAGTAATGCAATATTGTAATGCATTACTTTTAAAAGAAGCTTTTTATTACTAGTATTAGGTATTACTTTTGTTTTTTTTGGTAAGAGAATTTATTTAGCATTTCATTATTTCAGCATCCCATAAAGGACTAAATAAGAATTTAGAATTTCATGCACGGTTTTAACCTTTATATTTCCACGATTACATGTCATATGTGCATGTAAAAGTGTGCTTACGTGCATATGATGATTTCTGGCAGGTTATTTATATGCACGAGTTCATAAATATATTAGGGTTAGGGTTAGATCACAACAACTTAAACATATTTAAAATGAAGCATAAAATAAAATAAAGTATATACATGTGTTATATATATTAATACATTAAATACATAATTTATTTTGATTGTAAAGTTGCAAAAAGGTTTTTTTAGGAGTAGGATTTAGGTCTGTAATAGACATCTATGGGATGTCCTAACTGGGTAGCTAAGCAAACGTGTGTGTATATGTTTGATGACTTTTCGAGTGAATTGTCACCTGTCTAGGTCAGTGTTAATGCAATAACGGTTTGTTTGTGCAGACTTGGTGTTAATCGCCTTGTGTGTGTGGTGAAGACAAGAGAGGTTAATCCAGATGGAGAGATGGACATATGGACAGACACACAGGCGCAGGGGAATTGGAGCTTTCCACGATGAGCCCTGACTTTTCAAAAGCCATCACGTTGAACAAAAGGCCCTGTTTCATTTTCTTTCTGTTTGTTTGTCTCTCTTCCTTCATTTTTTCAGCACCTTGTAATCACAGCCTTTGTTAGCATTCGGTTCAGGTTGAACCTGTTGTGTTACTGTGGGCACAAACCAGCACCTTTTACTTCTACCTCCTCCGCTTTACACGTTGGCCCCTTTCTCTCCTTAGCCCCATCCTTTCATTTACAGGAGTGTACTAAAGCCATAACGACATGCGGCATTTGTCTTAGCCGAGTCTCTTCTGTTCTTCAGCAGGTGTCTGAGCAGGTGCATTCTGCATTCTTTCACTCCATGAGTCACCTTCTCTGGTTAATCCACGGAGCTTCACTAGATTATAATCCTCTTCCTAGCCCATTATTCCTTGGGATTAAATACAGTGATATACACAAGAAGTCATTAATTAGAATGCATGAAAAGAAAGAGTTAAAAAAACATCTAAAGCTTTAGGTATACAGTGAGGCGGTCCACATTGAAAATCTAGGTTTGTAAATCGAATTTATAAATTAAAATAAATACACAGTTTGGGGATTTGGATAAAAAAAAGAAGCAACAAAACATAAAATTAACAAGAAATATTTAGGATTTTTCACTATATCTAGGTTACTGATAAAATGAACAAATCTGTGACATTGATCATGTGACGACAAAGCAAAAGGAGGAAATGCAAAATATTACAAAATTCTGGAATTCTGATAATAAATCTTTTTTTTTTTCCCAAATCATAATTTCACTCAAATAGTTTAAGATAAAATGTGAAATAGATTACATATTACAATTATATATTATTTATGCATTTATAAAGAAATTAAATGTGAAATACAGACATTTTCAGTTTGGACTCCACTGTGTATAAAGATATATTAACAGGAAATAGGAAAGGTTAAACATTTTAAAAAAAAATCAACATTTAATGTCTAAAATTTGACAGAACTGTAAAAATGACTAAAAGCAAAAACTATGTTTATAAAATATATCAGCCTTTGTTGTATGTATTTGTTCAGTGTTTTTCTAACATGTCTGCCATTTTAGAATTTAAAAAAAAAGATTTTTTGGAATTAGAATGCTTCAAATGAAATGGGATGGCATATTTGTTAGCTAGCTTTTTTTTTATACCAGTGTTAGTATCATTAAGATACTATTGTAGTTTTTTAAAAATGTTATTATTATTATTCTTTTGGATTTTAATTTTAGTTAAACTTCTAGTAAACTTCTAGTAATTAGCAATAGTTGTATTAACAATAGTTGTATGTTTTTATCCTTCTAAGTTTTTATTTTGTTTTGTTTTGTTTTAAATATGACTATATAGTTTTAATAATTTTTATTTCCATTTTAGATATTTTAGTTGAAGTTAAACTAAATGAAAGTGCAAAATAAAAGAAATAAAATAAGTTGAAAATAAAAAATGAAAATAAAATGTTCTTTCATTTTTAATTACATTATATTACATTTTTCATTTTCCGGTTAATATTTATTTAATTTGTCTTTTATTAACAACGTATTATTTATAAAATAATAATTTTTATTACTTATAAATATTAAAAATCTTATTACTTTTATTACTTATACGATTACTTTTATAACAAGTTTTTTTTATGGTTTTAGTTTTTGTTTTGTGTAACAACCCTGCTTTGTATTTGACATTAAGTTTCACGGCTTAGAGATAAGTTGTTGATTTTGATTGGTGTCTTTCATTTGTAGTAGATAATTGTGATCATTATTTCTAATTTTATATAAATGGCAGTGTAATGCAAAAAAAAGCAAAACAGATGTTAAAGCTAATTTTTTTTATAACTTTCGCTTGTCTTCTCTAAATGTACTATTAAATGAAACTTTATTTTATTTTATTATTATTTTTATTCATTATTTTCCTCTTTACAAGGACATCAAACAACATTAAGGATTTCAGTAGTTACCTGAGCTCTACAAATGAATGGTTTAAAATGCAAATAGAGTTGAGACTTGTGATGAAAATCCAAAAATCTTTTCTGTCTCTCTTCCTCTCACTCTCTCTCCTGTATGTCTTGCATTCTCTCTAACAAGACAGGACTTGTAGAGTGAAACTGGGTGAGAGATTTTGTGTTGCACATGTGAGAGGTGTGTGTGCTCTCTAAAGTTGGAACAAAAGTACTTGCAAATTTTATGTGAGCGGTAGGAGGTGGTGTGCGTAGATTTTAAGGATGCAGTATGTGTGTGTGTGTTTGTAGGGGGCACATGTGTGTGTTATAGGAGTGTTGAAGGCTAGCTGGGTGATGGTTTGGACTTGTTTCCAAGGTTATTTACAATAAGCACGTACTCTAGATTTTGTATGCGGGGTCTCGACATGTTTAGTTTCTAATGCTGTTCCCAATGTGGTAACAAATCCTGGAAAGCACGGAAACCTCACAATCCCACGGGAACATCTTAACCCATCCAGGGAAAGAATGAAAGGGAGAGAGAGGCAGATGCCTATCACACATACTCGCTGCCTCCCTCTTTCATTTGGTCTAATGAGGGATTGCTTCTTAATTATGCCAATTTTGCTGCCAGTTCCCAGTGAGAATCCCACAGACCATCACAAGAGCTTAGCAAATATTATTCCTCAGCAGCTCTGCTGATAGAAATCGAACGCCACACTAGCACAAACTTTACATGAGACACTAATCTGACATAAGAACAGTGTGTGTGTGTGCTGCTTTAAACCCACATTCACTCTTTATTCATCTACTCTTTCTTAATTTATATAATTTATGTTTTTCAAAATGACCAGCTGATAAGCCAGACTTGGAGTGATTCAGTAAATGAAGCTTCTTCCGTTAAAACAATTGCATTTCCCAATGTAAAGATTTATTCATGACTTAAAAGTGAATTTTGTTGAAATGCGTGGTGGCATTTTTCTCTTTTCAAGTTAAGTTATCCGTCGATTAATGTTGAATAAAAAAACAAACAATTTTTTTGTAAAATGAATATTTTGTGAATGGTTTTGCATAAATGCTTGGCATGACATGTTAAATAAACACTCCAAATTGTAAAATTACCCAGTTAACTGAAAATTACATGTATCTGTGCAATTTTCATTTATAGTTTATTACTTCCTAGAAAAAAGTAAAAAGTCCCTAATTGTAAACTAAAAACTTATAAATGAATTGCAAAATAGAGGAATTCTGACAAATGCAGCATTTCTCGTAAAAACTAGAAAAAATACACAATAAAATGTTTAAGGTTATAATAATTTATTCTCTAAACTAGAATGATTACTTAGAAAAAGCTATTTTAAGCTACTTTATTTAAATTCATCCTAAAAGGTAATAACAGATTTATTAATACTAGTGTCACAATATTATATATAATCTGCAAATATCTATAATTGTCACATAGCTGTTGCTGTGTAGGAGCATTTTACTAACTTTAATAATCAAAAGGAAACAGGAAAACGCACGTAGCAAATGTTGACATGAACAATTCCAGACAAGGGAGAACAGAACGGGCTAGATAATGAGGGGTAGACAGGTGATGAGGATAACTAAATGACAAGGAACACCTAGAACAAATTGGAAACAATTAGGACAGGAATGGGAAGGACCAAATAAGGGCATGCAGGAACACAGGGAAAACAAAACAAAAAACGACCATAAAATACATTACATTACTGGGGGTGTGGGCGCCCTGGAGGCTGGTGCAGGACAGGAACAGGGCGAAGACAAGGAAGGCCTCCAGGGCGGATAAGGGAGTTTGGGGCGCCATGGCGAAGCAGGCAGACTATGAGCCAATGCGGAGCAGGACAGTTCAGAGGCCATGGGAGCATCGAGACTATAAACCATGGCGTAGCAATAATTTGTCAGGAGGCCATGGCGGAGCAGGCAGACTAGGAGGCCATGGCAGAGCAGGCAGACTAGGAAACCATGGCGGAGCAGACAGTTCAGGAGTCCATGGCGTAGTATGCAACTAGGCACCCCTGGCTGGCGCAGGCAGACTAGGAGGCCCTGGTGTAGCGGCAGTTCAGGTTGCCAGGCGATCAGTGACTCAGGAGGCCATGGCGGACCTCCATGACCTTAGCCGCTCGTCCACACGGCCCACAGGCTATGGCCCCCCAAAAAAATTTTCTGGGGAAACTTAGGAATTCTGGTGGGCACTCTGGAGGAGCAGGCACTTGAGGGCGCTCTGGAGGAGCGGGCACTGGAGGGCGCTCTGGAGGAGCGGGGCTGGATAACTCAGGGGAATCAGGACATGAAGGAGGGCTGGACAGGACCAGCGGAGATGAAGGAGACTCTGAGGGATGATGGAGAGCTGGACGGGACCAGCGGAGACGAAGGAGAACTTTCTGGAGAGGATTCTGGGGTGAGGATATGAGCCGAGAAGGCTTTGATCACGAGCTGTTTCTGGATCGTGGATGGACACTCTCCAGACACCGGGGGATCCCTTCCCTCCAGCTTAGTCCCGTGGTGTCTGGGAGGTCCACGGGGCGATAGTAATTAGCCCCGATCCAGAACAGCGAGTTGAGCGTGGCGTTGTCCAAAGCCGTCGCTGTGGGCCAAAGCGGCGAAACAAGCGGCGATCTCCATGATTGCTGGGAGAAACTGGGGAACAAAAAAACTTTCAAAAACGGAAAAGAAACACAGGGAGGAGGGGCGGCGCTCACTTTTTGTCGGTCTGGAATTCTGTCACATAGCTGCTGCTGTGGAGCGAGGAGACGTAGGAGAATTTTACAAATTTTAATAATCAAAAGGAAACAGAAAAACACACATAGCAAAGGTTGACATGAACAATTCCAGACAAGGGAGAACAGAACGGGCTAGAACTCAAATAGGGCAGATAACGAGGGGCAGACAGGTAATGAGGATAACTAAATGACAAAGAACACCTGGACTAAATGAACATATGGACAGGAATGGGAAGGACCAAATAAAGGCATGGAAACACAGGGAAAACAAAACCGACCATAAACATGACAATAATATAATATAATGCATATATAATTTATGTATAATATATGTAGCAATATCATATACGAATCAGCTTTTTTGATGTAGCTTCATCCTTGTTGGTTCAGGAAACAGCTATTGACACAATGTGTCACATTTCTGCTTTTCTGTTACAGCATTAATGGGCAGACAAAATCCCTGGAAGGAAATATGAGACAATTGTATCTTGCAGTATGTCAGTGTATGTTTTCATACTCAGTGTCCTTTAGTTACGACAGTCACAGTGCAGCCTGAGGAGAAATGTGAAGATGATTGTAACCTCAGATTTGGAGATTTGTGTGTGTGTGTGTGTGTGTGTGTGAGAGAATGAAACTGGGATTAGATCTGACCAATAGATATTACAGGTCACGCCTCTACCACCTGTAATTTTAACATTACAATGTGCATGTGTGTCTTGGTCCTTCATGAATCATTCAGAGGGGTTTTGACACTTGAGTAACATCTGGCAGTTTCATTGGATCATACCGCGTTTGGACTTGTGCAATCACAATCATTTCTCTTCTCAAACACACCTCAAATGCTATCTTGTTGTACATTTTAGACTAAATAGAACACATTTTCTCCAAAAGAGCAACTTGAGAGCATTTTTCACCAAAATCAGATCAAAGCTAAGTGAGATTTCACATTTGCATTATGCATTTACTTAGGAGATAATTTATGCAAAGTAATTTACATATGAGAATAATACAAGCAGAGGTGGTTCGTAAAACAATAAAAGTAGTGCTACTGTACCAAATGTATAAGATGTGTTTTTGTAGATTGTTTTATCATTCTTCTCATTTAATAGATAAACCAAGCAGTATAAGTAAGCTAGTGCAGAGGAATGTATGACAGACGCTGTGCATTAACAGGTGCACAAAGTGTCTTGTTCTCACAGCTCAGCTCTGGATACTCTGTAAGTACACTGAAACAGACTGTTTGACACTGATTTTGGTTATTATATTCAGCTCTGAATATGAACAGTTCATATAGCAAATTAATCTCTGATGATGGGATGCTTAAATATCACACAATCATACAGTAGAATACAAAAGCCTTAAAATGAGGGACTCAAAATCTGATTTAATACTGTAACATTTAAAACAAATAAACACACTGACATGAAGTGAATAAGACATATTTAAGATTGCAATATTTCTAGTGCTAATTAAGTAATTAAGTGCATTTGTGACATTGTTCCTGTGGCTCTTTTTAGACTGTCAGACTGTTAAATCATAATTATCATATACTTTGCCATGTAAAATGTGTTTTCAATTAACAGATGCAAAATTAGAAGCATTTTCAGTGGACTTTTGGGCCTCACTTTATATTTTATTGTATCTGTAGTATAAGTAGTAATTATGAGCTTTGTGACATTCACAATATATTGAGAAATGAATATCAGATTACTTGGATTAAGTTTTTTAAATAGTGAATAGGAATGGTTCATGTTCGTTGAGAAATTAATTCATTTTAAAATGGATTTAAAGCTGCTATGATTGAGAAAACCTGTTTGCTATTTTTGTCACACCTTCAGGGATTCAGGGATGGAAGAAGCACAATTGAAACCGTGAAAAGACAAGAGCGTGTGATAGGATGTGGGAACACTTCTTATATTCATTTCCCATCTTTTTCTTTCTCTATATTTGCTTTCTTCTGCATGTACCTCAGCGATGGTGCATTTACTCTGGTTTCTGAGTGTTAAGCATGGTGTGAAATGATCCCTTTAGAAAAGCTCTTTCCCTGCGTTCTCACTTCCAGCAGAACACAAGACTGTTCACACTTGCTGCTTTAAGTCTGATATTAGATGTGCTCAAAAGATCAGCGTAATTCTGTTCAGTCATATGATAATGACAAAGAAAAGATGCGTGGAGACTTGTTTATTTGCATGCAGGAACCAGGATGGCAAAGTTTTTATTTAAGTATTTAAAAACTCAATCATGAAAGGATAATATAGATGAGATTGTATGCATTTTTAGTGAGAAACTAAAGTTTTGACAGATGTGCTATATTTGAATACAAATCTAGTATGTGTGATATGCACTGTATCTAGCATAGCTGGCTTTAAACTGCAAATGCAATGTAACTACACCCTATATCATTAAAGTATATGAAAATGGCATTTGTGTCCAAGAACTCATGCTCATTTACTGTAAACCACTAAAGCGTTATCAGCATTCCTGACTTCCTTCCTTACTTCTTCTAATCTGTTTCTTCTGCACATTTTTTTGGTTCAAGTCCAAAATGCCCGAGGGGTCTGATGTGTGTGCGTGTGTGAAACTGTGTGGGTGTGTGTGAAGGCAGGCCGCAGAACACGCACCCTTTGTGACACAATGCCAGATACCCTGAGGTCTTAAAACTCAGATTAATAGACACACATAAACACAAGCATGTCTGCTGTATATTAATGCATAAAGATGGTACGCAAAGACTGTGCATATCTTATCCAGCTAATTAAACTAAAAAGTATAGAATAATATACTAAAACTTCATTATTCACATTAAGACAAAGAAAATAAAAGAATAGAAAATAAATATTTTAGAGATTTTACAGGAGCAAAGGCAAGCCTGTATCTGTTTGCATCAGGTACTGTCTGTGATAGAGATGCATATTTGATATGCAGAATTTTTATCTGCAAACCATGCATGTATCCAGCTAACAGGGAACATCTTTTGAATGTTTTTTTGGCGAGGTTCTCTCAAAGTTATGAACAAACATTCTTCCATTATTAATAGTCTTTAATAACATTAGCACAAAAACATTATTTATGCATTGTTCAATGTTTTTTTTCTTCCTGAAACTCTTTTTAGTTAAACATTTATCTAACATTTTTAAGTGTTACAACTCAGAATAGAGACCATTCAAAAGTAGAGCTCATGTAATGTTTCAAAATTGTTTCCTTACCATTTGCATAAACAATAATTTTTTTTAAACATATGAAAATGTTTTGAATGTTCAGATAAAATTCAGAAATAAGTTTTTTTAAATAACTTAATGGGAACATTAGTAAAATGTTATGAGAACATATTTTGTTAGCTATTTAGACCTTGTAATAAATGTTTTGAGGAAAACAATATTAATTTCATTTGCAACTTGCATTAGAAATAAATGATAAAAATTAAGCATTATACATCTTTAAACATATATGTTTTGGAAAAGCATGGTATGATATGCAGTGGGAAAGTAATTAAATGCAGGTAAATAACTATGACTTCTTGTTTTGTTGTTTTGCAAAATAATATAAAAAAGTGGGGGAACACCATAAAAACCATGTAGCCAAAACCTCCTTTTTCATTCTGTTAGAGAGAATGACACAACCTTTCATTTGCATGTTAAAACCTTGTTCTTTCACCAGTGTCTTTGGTTTCTGATCCCACAAAGGATGCATTTCACACCTGTGGCTGGAGACTTTCATTCTTTTATATGAGGTGTTAATGTGTTAACCCCCCACCACCCCCTCTCCAAAACACACTCACACACATACTGAAGTTTCTCTCCAGCACTGACAGAGTTAAGGGAGGATACACACCTGTGCTATCACACACCTGTCTCAGGCTGGCAGCCAATCAGAGCAAAGAAGCCAACCTGCTAGGTGGATAAATAGAGAGACGATGTGGATAGAAATCAAACCGCTTCATTTATCAGGATACAAACACAGACAAACACATTTGAGAGAAGAGACAAGATTACAAACTAAGGATTTTATCATCACTGTCTGTTAGAGGAGTCATGACCAAGGAGATTGAGTAAGTGTCATCAATTTTGCATTTATTTGCATTAATTTATAATGCTCTAGTTAGGGCTTTCTTTACTTGGCTCTGTTGAACACAAATCCCATTTTGTTACTAAAATTGAATTGCTATAATCGCTTTCCAAAATCATGAAATATTATTTTTTTAGATTAAGGGTGATTTAACTTATGATAAAGAATACATATTTTTTTTGTATTATTCACTGTCTAGACATTTTCAAATGAGCTGTTAATTTAGGACTAAAAAATCCATTTAGTTTCATATGATTCATGATTTTCTTGTGGGGTGTGTTATAGTTTGCAGTTTCACCGCTGTGAGCTGTCTGTTCCTATTGGGTAATGTCTTTCTCCTGTTCTCCCACTCTCCCTCTGCTCATGTGTAAACGGGCCCCCACATGAATGAGTACAAGATAATTTCTACTGAAAATTGACACCAGGACTCAAACACGCACACTCTGTCTCTTACTCTTTACAGACAGCCTGGTGTAACTATCCTACACTCTTAAAAATAAAGGTGCTTCAAAAGGTTCTTCACAGTGATCCCATAGAAGAACCATTTTTGGTTCCACAAAGAACCCATTCAGTCAAAGGTTCTTTAAAGAACCATCCCTTTTTTACCTTTTTGTAATCTGAAGAACCTTCTTTCACCACAAAGAACCTTTTGTGAAACAGAAAGGTTCTTCAGAAGTTAAAGGTTCTTTATGGAACCATTTCGACAAAAAGGTTCTTCTATGGCATCGTGAAGCACCTTTATTTTTAAGAGTGATAGGGGCCCGAGCGCACAAACACAGAAACGCATTAGTCTTGTGCTAATGTGTCAGAGGTCGGGGTCTATGTCATTATACAGGTGCCTAGAATTAGAAAATATGGGTATATCTAGCACAGTTTTAAAAATAAATAAACAGAAAAGGCTCATTAATTTAGTGTGCGCACAGGTGCCTAAACTGCTCTGTTTGTATTTTAGCTTCCCATAGCAGACCACCTCATTGCTAATCCTAGTAGTTAGGGAAAGTGCCAAAACAAATCCAACTGTTTGAGGAGTTAGTGATCCTCTTCAAATCCATGTCTTTTGTTTGTGGTGCTTGTGTTAAGATAAATTAAGTTCCTACACTTAGGGTTTGTTTCTGACCGTTGATCCGCTACAAGAGCTTCTGCCCTTAGGAGCACAGATGAGAAGAGAAAGTCAGATTTATCACTGTTTCTTGGCATTTAGTCCTTTTCTTTTATGTTTTGCTCTTTGTGATTGTGGGATTTTCTTGAGCATTATATAGTTTAAAGTCTGGATGAAGAGCATCAGCTCTTGCACCCTGGATTTATTAAAGGCTGTAATTTTGTCACAGAACGTTTTATGTGCACCAGAGGCACATTTCTGTGGCCTTTAAGCTGTTTATCATTTTGCCATGTACATGCAAAATCACATGTTGCAGTTCCAGGGAATGCTTGCTAATATCTCCTTCTTTTGCCTAGGGCTCTCATGGTACAACAGAACGAGAGTTTCAACTACTTACGCTATCCAGACAACTACATTATGGACTCTTGGCCTAGCATGGACAGCGGTGACCTCAGCAAGACTAAACCCAGACTGTCTTCAGATGAAGAACTTGCAACTCTAAGCCTCCTCTATGAAGCCTGCAAGGTATTTTTTTTAAATATAAACAATATCTAGCATTATTTAATTTAGATTAATACTGATAATATTATAAATGTATTATTTTTAAGACCCCTAAAGAGCAGAAGATGACATCATGTGCGCGTGAGAGCAGCATGTACATGGAAAGGTAAGTTTGACCATACACTTTTATGATTTATGAATTAAAATGCTTTCATAGTAAACATACAGTATGGGAGCATATATTGCAAGTATATAGTATAAAAGAGAAGGCAAGATGTAAATGTCATGACAGTAAGTTATCCAGATGTAAAATGTCACATTTTCTCTATCCACTATATTGGTAGGTTGAGTAATTTAGCTAAAGATTATCTGAGGTCAGAGCTGGTTCAGCTGTTAATCCTCTTCTTCAACCCATCCCAAAAAGGCTGAGTCACTACACAGCACCCTTTTGTGCAAGTGAAAAATAGCTGCCTTTAGAGCTTGTTGGCCTCCCCGATGTCAAAGCCTGTCGAGAAACTCAAACATTGAAAAAAAAAAAATCAGCGTTAGGTGGCAAACAGCTCCCGCCCTGTGTTTGGCTTTGCTTTTCATGCAAAGATAGCTCCATAAACAATGCAGAGATTGAACAAAGCTTCTATTGACTTTAACTCTTTTTCATCATTGTTTAGGCAGCTAACAGTTAACCTTGCGTTAATAACATTAATGATGGAGTACCATAAAAAAATTGGTCACAATTTGTGCTGTCATTTATCTCTCAGGACAGTGAATAGCTCTTCCCCTGAGCTGGCCACGCTGGAGAACGCTCACATCATGAAGCTGCTTTCTGAAAGCATTTCCTCCAGTCACTCAAAGCAAGCATTACTGAGCACTGACAGCTACACCGGGGACAACTTGTACCCCCTCTTGCACCCAACACAGAAATCATGGCCATCTGACCAACCCTTCCTGGAGACGACCCCTGAGGTTTGCAGAGCATTTAAAAAAAAACATTTACAATATAAAATATATTAAGTGTAGTTTCTGAGCCATACCAACAGATCCTAAAAAATATGCCATGAATGCCTGAAACAGTTAGTAATTACCATCAATTTATGACACTTCTGTTTGTTTTCTTCAAAAACAAAATCAGCCTCTAGCCTACAGCACGTTTGTGGGACAAACAAGCCCAGTATACTCAGAGTCCTACTCCAACTCTCCTCCAGATAGATACAGGTGAGACTGGCTTCTTAACAGTCTGAGCCTTTACAAATCAGATATTTTTTTTCTCTTCGCGTTTGTTTTCCTCAATAAAATATATGGTGACTTTACACAAGCTATAAAAAGCAATAGATACTAGTATGTAAAATACTTAGTAATGCCATCGCATAAAAATTAATTTGACTGTTTTTCACAGGAATGACTTCCAGTTTGTTCTTGGTGCCCCACAAGCTTCTCAGCACAAGACAACAGAAATACCCACGGTGTACCTCAACAAGGGGCAGTTTTACCCTATCACACTGCAGGGAGTGGACAGCACTGCTGGGGTGCCATGCAGCAAAGTAAAAGTAAGTTATACTTTCATAGAGTCAAATAATGGAAATAAAGGACAGAATTCATGCTTGCCATATATTTGTTCCAAAGAGAAAGAGTTGCTAGTTATTTAGACATCCTTTGAGAAATTTCGACATTTTGTCATTTAGTAACCATGACGGGCAACAGCAAAGAAGCTTTGGGGGAAGTTTCCTAAAACTTCCAAACTCATATGCCCTTGCATATTCTAGGTGTGACAGGTTGGCTGTTTTGTAAGCGCATACACTGCTATGGTCAGTGACAAAGCAAAGAGAAAGAGCATTAGTGTGGTGACATACAACATCGCTTGTTAAACGACAAAAAGACCTACAGGGAGTCTTACAGGCAGTCACTACTCTCTAAAAAACACAAAGTAACAGGTTCTGATAATGCTCCTTTTTTCTTCCTTTATCTCTCTCAGACGGTGATCATGGCTGTGTTTGAGAATGACAAGAGTCCTGAGATGCAGCTGAAGTACTGGAACCACTGGCACGCTCGACAGCCTACCGTTAAACAGAGAGTCATTGATATCGGTGCGTTCCTCACTATCACTCTAAGCATAAACATCAGGTATATAATCATAATTAGAATGAATGAATTCTGGAAAACAAGACAATACTGATTATGAAGAATGTTTTTATTATATACCGGTAACTATGAATTTTGTCCTTTATTTCCATTATTTGGCTCTATGAAAGTATAACTTACTTTTACTTTGCTGCATGGCACCCCATCATTAGATTTAAAATCAGATGTCATTTGGTTTTGATTGATGTGTGTTTCATATCATACAATTTATATGAATAAATTCTTCTTTATTGATACTCAGCTGACTACAAGGAAGTTTTCAGTGGCGTGAGTAACGTGGAAGAGGTGGCTTTCAACGCACTCTCCTTTATCTGGAACACCAATGAAGAAGCAAAGGTACAAGCACAAACACACAGATCCACCTGTCACTTGTTTTTGTGGGGCTGAAGTGATGGGTTGAAAGGAGGATCATTTAGAGGAGTGTCAGAGAGCAGTGGTATCTACGGTATGCGGCCTCCTCAGGCACCTGTCATCATAAGGAATAAAAAAGAAAGAAAGAGGGAGGGAAGGACGCAAGGAAGGAGAGAAAGAGAAATAGGGCACATTTCAGCATGCCCCCAGGGTAGTGATGGGTGGGACAACGAAACTCACAGCAGGTGGAGCAGAGACCGAAAGAAAGAATACAATCACTGTAACGCACTTTTATTGATTAACAGCAATGTTACAAGACATATTTAAGAGTTGCGTATTTTTTAGCTAATAATCAGAATAAACAATTCTTCCACCAAGTAAAATAATTCATTAGTCTAGCATCTAACAATATCCAGTTGCCAAGCAATATAGCAACAATACATTTTATAAATCAGAATTTGAATTCAAATATTCCAACTGTTAACTGTTATTCAACCTTGTTGTGCTAAATGAATCAGCAGCTATGAGGAACGAGGAAGAAATGTTTGGAAATCAGCACCGGTTCACTCATTTATTTATTAATCATCATCATATTTAGGTGATTGTTTTTTATTGTTGTTTTACCTCCAGTTCCAACATGTTGGATCTCGTCATGTTGTTCTTCATATGGACACTCCTTTTCTTTTGAAATGAATTGGAATTATTGAACAATCATTTGTACCATATTTTGCAGATGACACATCTAATGTTTCTCATCTCTGACCCTTCCTTTTGTTTTTTTCTATATATTTTTTTCTAAATGTACTACTGTGTCATCTAGTTAAATAACAAATCCCCCTTTCCTGATTTCCAAAATGCTTTCTTGAGATTTCATGTATCATGTATTCATGTTTTTTACAGGTGCATATTGGCATAAATTCTCTGAGCACTGACTTCTCCTCGCAGAAGGGGGTCAAAGGTCTTCCTCTGAATCTTCAGATCGACACGTATGATTTCAGCTCAGGGAACAACCGCCTCATTCACAGAGCTGTTTGTCAGATTAAGATCTTCTGCGATAAGGTGAGCCAGTGCCCGACAAATTAAAAAAGTATATATTTAAAAAAATCCATCTTAAAATATATATCTGCAATAAACTATATATTTTACATTTATAAAAATATTTGTAATATAATTCTATTTTATTATCTTTATAAATTAGTTTAAAGAAGCAAAACCCAAAAGAGAATCTTATAACAGCATGAAAAGATGCACACATGCATTTCAAGGCCTAATTAAACCTAAAACATGGATAAGAAACATTAAGTTTCATTAGCAGGGTGTGTAGTGGATCTCTGTTGCTAATTTGGCTCATCTTGGACTGCGTCATAAACTGTTAAACAAAACACAGTCCTGACTCACTGTTACCATGACCTACTAAGTTATTTACTTGAAAAGTGTCTGACCTCCGATCTTTTACTGGCACATTTTCAATTACGTGATAACTGTTTTCACTGAAGCAGAAAATAAATAGACACTGAAGTATTTGTGGGTTTTTTCTTTCAGTCTGTCTATCTCTCTTCCGGTGTCTCTCACCCGTACACTGTCTGGCACCTCTATCTTTTGATTCCTATTGATCTCTTTTGTTGAGCTGATCAGATAAATGTCATCAGAACGCCTTATCTCCTCATCTCCTTAAAGCCTGTTTGTGTGTTCCACGTTGGCCATAGTTATTAGCAGTTTGACAGTGTGTGGGGGAAATGCACGATGGGAAGGTTAGATTTAACACACGTCTGACTGGTTTAGCAGCAGCAGGTGACCTGAGTGCATTACTGCATTGCTGTGGTTTCTCTAGCTGGATCAAATGCATATTTACATCACAGCTGGCATCTAAACTAGACATGAACTCTTGAGTTGTTTACAAGAATGGTTTTCAATAGACATAAGTTCTAAAGCATAGTTTTAGGAGTTTAAAAACTCTTTTAATTAACTTGGTTAATTAAGTGTTTTATAAGCCGTTCCGATATGCCAGAGCACTTTGTAATTGCTCCGATTCTAAATGTTTTATTGTCCTTGAATGCTTGCAGGGAGCAGAGAGGAAGATGAGAGACGAGGAGAGGAAGAGAAGCAAGAGGAGGACCAAGATTGACTCCAGCAACAATAGTGAGTGCTTTCAGTCATATAATTACAGCTTGAGACTTTCAGAGAACACCCATCACCACCCAAACAAAAGCATAAAGAAAACCCAGTACATATCTTCCCCGTTTGGTGTCCATGTTCTGACCCAACAAGCCACTGAAATGCTATATGGCTACTTAGGATTTCCTCCTAATTTGGCACAAGTCAAAACCAAAACTAGCTTTCAAGCACATATTTTCAACGAAGTGTAAAAGAGGGCTCTCAAACTCAAATTACCTGCGGGCCACTAGCCAAACTGTGTTTTCCACCAGAGTCTGGTTTTCAATAGTCATGCCTTCATTAATTGCTTTGAGTGTTAGATTAAAGCTGTTTGTCTTCTCCTCAGGTTGTAAACGGGCCCTAGTTTCCAGCTCTGTCGGAAAGGACTCTACCTACTTTAAAACTCTAGACGATCACGTCACACAACCTGTTTTATTCATCCCAGAGATGCACTTCAGCACCATGCAGCGCTGTGGCCTGGTACGTCTGTCTTTCACAGACACACACACACACACACACACACACACACACACGCTCTTCCCTATATCCCTAGGATATGCGGCTTACCGCAGCATTGTTGAGTCATGTTCACCAACACCCTGAGGGCTGAGTGTATGGGAGCGAGAGAGGAAAAGTGTGGGAAAAAATGCAGTGGGAAAGAAGTGGGCTTGGAAAAGAATAAGGGAAAGTGATCTCGAGATCAGACATGCTAACTGGTGCGCTCCTGAGTTTACATGACAGCGAACGAAACTCACCTGAGGAGGGGACGGCCAGGCTGACTGACACAGGGATTAACCCGTGGGAGCTCAAACACACGCACACACACTTCTGAGGGTGTTGAAGAGATGCTTTTCAGCTGGGTTAACACAGCCTAAGAGAGGAGGGATGGAGGCTGTTCTGACAGGCCTTTTTCCCACAGTCCAGACTAGCACAGATCTCACTTGTTAGATTTCGACATCATTTCATAACATCAGGCCTTTTTACATGTAGTCACAGCCCATATTAGTGACTTTGGCATATTAGTGAAGGATTAGGAAGTCATGCGATCATCGTTTTTTTTTTCATCGATTCATATGTTTTTTTTCTGCATTGTCGCACCTCTTAGTGTTCAAGATGTCACTGTGATAAAGTTGTTATCATCTTATTCATCAGTGTGCGAACACACAAGAGACAGGAAACTAAGCGCCATTTTAACAATCTTGATTTTATCTGTTTGTTATTGTCCAGGTGCCCCCTGTTAGCGTGGAGGAAAGCGACAGGACATCGCTGAAACGTATCAACTGCTACGCAGACAGCGGCGACCAGAGCAGCTCCCCGCCGAGCAAACAAGCCCGCCGAGACGAGCAACAGAGAGGTATGGAAGACTCAAGATTAATTTAGAAATGCAGAAGCCTGGGAACATATCGATTTGCGATACAAATCACAGTCCCACAGTGTTTTAATGCTAAATTCTTTATTCTCAGTTCTCCTGTATGTCAGGCGAGAGACTGAGGAAGTATTCGATGCCCTCATGTTGAACACGCCAACCCTTAAGGGCCTGAGAGAAGCGGTGAGTTTTCCACCTCTCTTTCCGTTACACATATTTGTGAAGATCTCACCTCGAAGAAGAATTGTACTTAAAATGTGACTCATGTCCCCTTTCTGCCTCCTCAGATTTCAGAAAAGTACGGTATGCAAGAAGACACCATTGGGAAAATCTTCAAGAAGTGCAAAAGAGGGTGAGTGAGATATTTCCAAGCTAAACTCCATTGGGCGAAAACGTTTGGGGAGCTATGACGAAGTCACGAACACAGATAGAGGAACACTGATGTCGAAATGCTCTTTCACGGAGAAGAACGACTGTTAAACCCTTTTCTTATAATTTGAGCTCTATCTCAACAAGCTGCCAGGAAGCAAAGTTGACAGACCGGGTTGACGGGAGATCTATAGTGTTTGGAATGTGATGATTGCTGCTCCCCTTCAAAAAAAAAAAAGAGGGTGAAAGCAAAGCAAAAGAAGGAAGACAAGATGATTTTAATATAGGTAGACTCATCTGACTGTGCTGTAATTATTCTTTTTTTTTGTGGTTTATGAAGCTCAGATAGAAACAGTATAGATGAGGGATGTGCAGGAAGGTGGCACTGGCGTCTACATGCAACCTAATGAGCCCGAGCTCTAGAAAAACACCATTTATCTCTTTGGTTGGTGATCACCCATGACACCATGTAGACATTTGCGCTTACCTGTTCAATCATCCATTTCAGAACATGTGTGGGAATAACTCACCTATAAGGCATTAAAGTAAAGCATATAATTGTATGACCATATTTTACATCTTGCTGGAGAGTTTAAGGAGCGTTTGACCCACATAGGTCAAAGAAACATGTCCAGGACTCTATTAAAGGCGTTTTATCTTAATCATCCTAGCCTAGAGCTGTGTAACTTGGAGCTCAACTTTCCTCAGGCTGTTAGCTGATGATATGGCTGAGGGATAGGGACAGGTCGGGCCGCATTCTCGCTCATTCTCTCGCCCCAATCTTTAATCAGCCTCCCTCCACCCTCAGGGCTGGGAGAGCTGGCATGACCTCGCAGTTAGTCTGTCATACACCCGCACACCATATACATGTTGGCCGGTAGAGACGACTGTTGTGCCAAATAATAGTTTGCGTAAGTCATGACATAAGGATTTGTATTTTTAAGGATCTAAATCAGGGTCTGCCCTTAGGGAAGGAATGATGAATGCTTTAGAAGATTGTACAGGAATGCTTAATGTTTCTTTCAGCAGTTGCTAGGGCACAGTTCATCTGTACGTCAGTCAGTGTCACTCAACATAGTCATAATGACTAAAACAAATAATCGTGTAGTAATGCGCAAATGTCAATGAGCAGGTGTTGGAATTAAAGCGGTATGGTTTTTGTGCAGATGAGAAGCAACTTTTGGAGCTGTGCGTGTTTGGTTCTAGAGATACATGATTTAATCTTAATATAACAGATATTGTCTAATTTGGGAGTTTTTATAGTGTTTTTGGTGTTAAAATATGAATATACTTAATTTTGCATGCTCATTTCCCATACTTTTACATTTAGATTACCTTTGCTGTAATCTTATGCACAATTAAAGTTAATCTTTAATAATAATTAAATGTTTCTTTAATAATATTTGAGCAAATCTCAAAATGAATATCCATTTTTCATACTGTACATTATAATGTTGTGATGCCTAAATTTACTTATAGAATTTAAAATGCTTTGAACTTTGTGAGTTTTATTATTTTTAATTCATTAAAATAGATTAGTATTTTAATGTCCAATTTGTTGGTTATCAGAGCAATGTATGAGCCAGAATATTAACAAGAATTTCTATCACTTTTTCTTTCTTATGAACAGGATCTTTGTGAACATGGATGACAACATCATCGAGCATTACAGCAACCACTCTGCCTTCCTCATCGAGATCACTGAAGTCATGATCAACCACTTCCAGATCACACTTATGGAGTTATAAATGACATAATCAACTAGTGACACCACACCCGGTGCTGCTGCTGGCAGCTTCTTTCTGCTCTTTCGATCCAAAAGCATGACAATGAGCCAGATTCTGCAGTCGCTATGGAAACAGCTCACCTGCCAGTTTCAACATTTTCAGTTTTAACAAGACATATCAATACTAAACAGTGTAAATACCATTTTCCACTTTTGTACCTTTTTTATTATTTTATCTACAATAATTTTATAACATGAGCAATTATGATCAACAAGGTACATGTTCTGTAAATATTAATTGTATATAGACATAATTATCATAATGTTGTGTGTTGATGTGATTTTGAAAGAGTTATATGTTGTTATTTCAATGATAAACTTGCCTTTTTGGATGCTGCCTCTTTGCTGCTTATAGTAGGCCCATCATTTCTAGGACAGGATGTGAGGCGTTTGTATTGCTTTATGCTCTGATGGTGGTTCGCATGCTTATTAATCTTGCCGCGTGTTACTTCAGCATACTTCTAGTCAGGGTGCTGTAACTATCAGCCTTTTAGTTTCACATCTGGAACACTCCACAAACACACACAGTGTTTTAGACCTTTAAGTCGCACATTTCCACCCTTAAAGAGCTGCGTATTTGTCAGTGTTTCGATCACATTTTGAAAACTGGCTCCACACATTTCGAATCTGTGTGGCTGTAACTGTTGTCAGGACAACCGGCCTTTTTGTCCTCTGACATTTAGACAAGAAAGTTCAGACGAACCACTGCAATGTCGAACTTGCCCAAATATCAGATTAAATAACGGTGACTTTTCATTTTGTGGATTTTGCATCACAAAATTTGTACATTTCAAATTCTTTGTATTGCTTTCGAACAATACTGATATACTAAAGCTGTGTTTTCCTTTTTTACTGCTTCTGCTTTTATATGGAAAATAAAATCCAAAATCAATAACATTTTCAAGTGTTTTTTCATTGTTTCAAGACATTTGCTTGCTTAAATCATTTACAGCTGTTAAACTGTATGGCCCACATACAGTAGGTCGCACACAAACTGCGATTGATGAAGTCAGAAATATTAAAAATAAAGTGCAATTACTCATATTTAAGTTCATTAATAGGCATTACCCTCGCAAAAACATGGTTTTATTATAGCAAAGTGTAGTAATTATGTTTTTTTGGTGTATTGATCACCATTTGTACAACCACAGATTTAGGCTAAATATGGTATAGGTTAAACTAAACTATGGTTAGTGTAGCAAAACAATGGTTAATTTGTGGTTACCATGTTTTAAATATAGTAACCATGTTTTGTTTTTATTTGTGGACTAGTAAAACCATAATTATGTTTTTGTAAGGGAACTTACACTTACCTGTTTCACATGATGCAAGTGTGACATGTCGCAGATCACAGAATTTTATGGGAAGCCAAACAACTCAAATGTGGGACAGCGCGGTATTAAAGTGTTCGGTTAAAGTGATCAGTTACAACAGCGCAGCGCGAACATTACGCTTCCTCTTCTTCTTCATGTTTTATGGCGGGTGGCATCTATGGAGCCGAGTTGGCCTCAACAATAACACATTTGCAAATCAACATTCATAAATGCAACAGCACCAAGTTGAAATTTTACAAAATCCGATCGTAAATTCCAAAAACAAAATTCATAAATCACAAGGAAAAGCATAACTATGTCACAAATGCTCACTCAAATGCATCTTACCTAAATAAATTTAAAATGTTTACACAAATATGTATATATAAATTTTTTGAATTAATTTCCATCACACATTTATTAATGATGTTACATGTGTTTATGAATCGTTGAATCTGCATTTGCAAATCATCACACATGCGAGGACTGCTTTGAATTTGTGTGTGGTATTTTTGAGACCTTCCTGGCAGGTTAAGATTCATAAATATCTTTTTTTGGAGGATGTTCCGTTCAGCCAATCGCGGTGAGCTTTTAATCCACCAATCAAAACGCTCTTTACTGAACAGACTCAAGAAGCTCAAGCTGCGCTTGAACTGTGCATTGTCATGATCGGGTTCCTTGATGTAAAGACATTTTTAATGGGTACTCTTTTTTTTTTAAGCACCTGATTACAATTTCTACAAAATCACATTATGATTTATTTATTTTCTACCCGGTTAGCCTGCTGTCTTATACACCAAAGTTTCTCAATCTGTAATGTTATCAAATAAGTGTTAAATGTCCAGATATTTCATTTAAAGACAACAATTATGTAATGTGTTCTGTTGTTGTTGTTAGTAGTAGTAGTATCAGATTCACAGTAACTTTTGATCAGGCATTAAAAACAGCTATCACCACCAAAGGGAGATTTCGAACACAAACAAGCGAAGAGATTTAGCATGGAGGATGAAAACCACACTCAACGAGTGAGTAAAGTCGTTTTTTTATCTGATGGCATTTTCTTATGATTAAAGATTGTTTTAGTTAATTAAGTGTGCAGTGTTACAAAGTTGTTAGTCCACGCCAGCTTTCTTATAGTATAACTGGTGTTTGTAGGAAGACTTTAGTAATCACAGGATGAATGGGTGATAAACAATCAGTAAAACCACGATTTCGATGCTAAACTATTGCATAATTTTAAATGCGATTTGTAGTCAGTGGGTTCTAAAGTTACCATTGCGACCAGCTATAATCATAAGAAAATGCCATCAGATAAAAAACGACTTTACTCACTCGTTGAGTGTGGTTTTCATCCTCCATGCCGAAATCTCTCCGCTGTGTGTGTTCGAAATCTCCCTTCGGTGGTGATAGCTGTTTTTAATGCCTGATCAAAAGTTACTGTGAACCTGATACTACTACTAACAACAACAACAACAACAGAACACATTACATAATTGTTGTCTATATCTGGACATTTAACACTTATTTGATAACATTACAGATTGAGCAACTTTGGTGTATAAGACAGCAGGTTAACCGGGTAGCTGTATTTTGTGCGAACGATATAAATCATAATGTGATTTTGTAGAAATTGTAATTAGGTAGGCCTACTATAAAAAGAATACACATTAACAGTGTTTAGCAGTAACGCGTTACTGACATTTGATTTCAATTTTTAGTAACGGAGTAATTTAATGCGTTATAATTTTCAAAATAGTAATTATAGAGTATACTATATCGATCTCCACTTACAGACTTTAAATTTTGGTTACTGGAGAGTGTGAACATTCACATCTTATACACCGCAAAACCCAGAGAGTCTCTGTGAACTGGAACGCACACACAGAACATTCCAGCAGGGAGCAATGCTGTTTTCTTTCTCCTTTTATTCTAAACACAGAAAAAGAACACAGACAAGCAAGGCCATATCGCCAAGTGCCTCCCCTACACATCTCTATCCATGACGGTGACAGCCACACTTTTTATAACAAGGCAGTAAATGAACCAAACCCACCCGAACTAACTTGAACATAAACACAAATACCATTGGCTCATGCCCCCCCCAAAAATCAACCATCTTGCTTAATAAAACAGAAAACAACTCTAAACAATATACCCATATGCACCTTAGCTGCTAGCGGCTCATGCCATACAATACCAAACCATGCACGCAGCAGCCGCTTGCTTTAGCTAAAATTAACAGTGTTCTGTGAATGTTGATGCTTTAATAACACATACTTATCGGGAGTGTGTATGCTGGGATTTCATAAATGTAATGGAGAATAAAGTAACAGTAACTAGTAACGTAACTAATTACTAATTACTTTTGAAATAAAGTAATCAGAACAGTAACGAGATTACTTTTAAAAGGAGTAATCAGTAAATTGATTACATTTTCAGAGTAACTTGCCCAACACTGCCCATTAAAATGTCTTTATATCAAGGACCCGATCATGGAAACAATGCACAGTTCAAGCGCAGCTTGAGCTTCTTGAGTCTGTTCAGTAAAGAGCGTTTTGATTGGTGGATTAAAAGCTCACCGCGATTGGCTGAATGGAACATCCTCCAAAAAAAGATATTTATGAATCTTAACCTGCCAGGAAGGTCTCAAAAATACCACACACAAACTCAAAGCAGTCCACGCATGTGTGATGATTTGCAAATGCAGATTCAACGATCCATAAATACATGTAACATTCATAAATGTGTGATGGAAATTAATTCAAGAAATTTATATATACATATTTGTGTAAATATTTTAAATTTATTTAGGTAAGATGCATTTGTGTGAGCATTTGGGGAAATATTTATGCTTTTACTTGTGTATTTATGAATTGTGTTTTGAATTTACGAATCGGATTTTGTAAATGTAAATTGTGCTGTGCATTTATGAATTTTGTTTTGCAAATGTGTTATTTTTGAGGCCGATCTGGCTCCATAGGCATCCGACGTTAAGGTGCATTACCGCCACCTACTATGCGAACATTACTCTCCGCAGAAGTTCATGTTTTTTTTCCTGCACATAACATAATGAAGATCAGTATTAAGTTTTTACGTTTCTTTTGCTTACCTTTCTACTACATGTAAACAATTGTAGGTTAGCTACTGAAGCACGTATAGCCTATATTTAGTAGTCACGTTCACAGCAGAAACTTCCATTATCCTTTTAGAATTCAAATATTTTATGGTTTATTTAAGTAAATTGTACATTTAAGGATATTTGTGTAACTGTAGCATATGATTATGCTTGAAAAAAAAGAGTAAAATGTACTGATACTTTTCTGTCAGGACATACATTTTCCTTATGGAAATATGGAAATTAACAATGGTTTTACTATAGTAAAAGTGCAGTAACCATTGATTGATTGTCATTTTTTTAACCCACAACTACAAATGTATGGTTAAAAGTTTAGTGTCATAAAATCATGGTTAATTTTAATATGATTTCCGATAAACCTAAAACACAATGCAATGCACAATTCAAAATACATCATATTGAATTTACATACACTGTCCCTAATTTTTTAAGTTTTTTTAATTAATTAAAATTAATTTAATTTGGAGTGTAAAGAAAAGCCTTACAAACCATATCCATTATATAAAATTACAATGTTAAAGTTAAATAACAACATTCCCTTTACTAGAGACAACAAAAATCCCATATATATACTAGGCTATTTAATAATAGTTAAAATTTTAAATGGGCAATATTGTGCTGAATGTAGAACTTGACGACAACAACAATAATAACTAAGTACAAAATAAAAAAAAATATATACTAGAAGCTGGGTGTGCTCCTCAAGAGGACTATGGTATTTTAAATTTATTAAAGTCTTATATATTTTATATTTGCAGTTTTTCAAAGTACAACTGTTTACATGTAGTAGAAAGGTAAGCAAAAGAAATGTAATAACTTAATACTGATCTTCATTACGTTATGTGCAGGAAAAAAAAACACGAACTTCTGCGAGAGTAATGTTCGCAAGTAGGTGGCTGGTTTTAAGCACTTAAAGCGTTGGATGCCACCCGCCATAAAACATGAAGAAGAAGAAGAAGCGTAATGTTCGTGCTCCGCTGTTGTAACTGATCAGTGTCGTGCTGTCAGTTCGGTGGCGCTAGTAAACACGATCTATTTCGACCTCACTCAGACCGTCACCACGGTCTTACCTTGAATGACACCATTCTGCTACCCTTTCCGAGACCTAATATAAACCAAGTCAGGTGACTGACCCTGAGTGGTTGGTTCACTATAAAACATCCGGGTGAACAAAGCACTTCCTCTTTGCCTTCTCGCCTCTTCTGAGACCGGTTCGGAGAATCCGCGCGTATACGCTGATATTGGAAAATTACCCATTCAATCCGTCACTATAGTGCAGGCGCCTGGTGCCCCTGAGGATTGCGCTAATTTTTCCTTTTTTCCCCTCTATATTTAGGTAAGTGGTTGTTGTTTATATTATTCTGAATTACGAGTTGATATTTGTTTACAGATTGTATTCTGGTGCTTTTGGAAGCATACGGATTGGTAAGTAGTTTGTTTTTGTGCTATTATTCATAAAACTAAAGGAGGATTTTTTGTTTGGTTCCGCTGTTCGCAGCGGGGGGATTTTCCCACCTGTTGATCTGTGCGTTCGCGCATAGAATAGGTGTCGGTACCTCCTAATTGATCTAGTTTGTCTTTTTGACTGAACAAACTGAGAATTGATATGCTTGCACTGTGATACTACTGTTTGCAGTGGATTGAGTGAAGTTTTATTTGGCTTTGGTTGTGTTTACACACAATACTGTAAGCAGCTGTATTGGATATTCAACAATCATGAGTCAACCATTATGCTGTTACTGTCATGCTACTTTGCATCCTCGTGATGGTCATCGGGAATGTCCATCATGTTTGGGAATGGCTCATTTACTGGAGGACATTGAAGATCCATGTCCGGCTGCTGTAAATTTCTCTCTGCAAGAAAGGGTGCAAAGGGCCCGGTTTATTAAACAGGTAGCCTCCAATAGCGGAGTCCAGTCATCAAGGTTGATGCACACTCCCTTAAACGAAGAAGAGAACGTTCTCCTAGCTGTTCTGAGGCTACCTGTGAGAAAAGGACAAAAAATTCAGATTCACATTCTGACACCCAGCACCAAATTTTGGCAACCTTACGAGATCTGGCTGGGAAGATGGACCATTTAAGCCTCAGGAAATGAGGAGAGGCACGCAATCTGTTGTCTTTTCTGAAGATGATTTTCCTTCATATCGAGAGGGAAAAGGTAACCCTCCTGATGCTATTTCTCTTCATGCTCATGACTCCCTGTTTGGCAGTAATGATCAGGACATGAGTGAGGAGGATCAGGGGGATAAGTCAAAGTCTTCTGTTAATGATGGAGACTCTGCACAGCCTGATATGGTCACTCGAATTCTTAGCGCTGCAAGAATTTTGGAGTTGGAAACACAGACTGAAACTCAGACAGCGTCAGTGGGGCAAGGAGTGTGGGCAGGGGTCTCTCAGTTCCAACCTTCCCTGTTGCTGAAGATTATTCACAGATGTTAAGCAAGGCCTGGAATAATCCTAAAACTGCCCCTCAGTTCAATGCTGGTTGCAGGCGCTTTGTCAAAATACAGTATGCTACAGAAACAGGCATGGGTGGTATGCCAGCAGTGGAGCGTGAAATGGCAGCATTAACCCCTCTAGGTCCAGACCGGGTGACTGATGACCCCCGGTGTCCCAGGAAAGAATGTGAGAAGACCGATAATCTGGTGTGTCGGATTTATAATGCGGCCACACGTGCAGCCCGGTCTGGTAATGGTCTAGCCATAATTCTGGCTGCTCTGAGGAAAATTATAAGTCAGGAGGATCGGGACGTGTTAGGTTTGGTGGATGCAGCCCTTGCTACACATGCACAGCTTACTAGGGACGTTGGTGCCTCCATGTCATCGGCAATACTTTCTCGTAGGCAGATCTGGTTGGCACAAACCTCCCTGCCTGACACTATCAGAAGAGAACTGACTTACATGCCAGTTACTCCAGGTCGGGTGTTTCACCCGGATTCTAAAGCAATGCTTGATAAAGCAGAACAAGCACATTGTAGAAGAGAGTCAGTGCAGCGCACATTTGGTCGCTCTAGGATAACTAGACAGTCATATCAAAGCGGTCAGCCTCCAGCCTCCCCACTTTAATCGACCACAATCATGGGAGATTGGTGGAAGACAGAATAGTAGTTTTCGGAGATTTGATGACAGTCGTAGTGCCAGGCGGAAACCATGACACAGACAGGTGGCCCAGTCCCAGTCATCAATTAGGGATGCACCGCGGAGAAAGCAGAATCCCAGGGGCTCAGGTCCCCAAGGAGGGACTGCATAGCAATACCAAAAGGGGGGCTGGAATGTGCTCCCAACTATGCCTGGACAGTTGGGAGAAAAAAATTGCAGACCAGTGGGTACTGGCTACAGTAAAAAATGTTTACAGAATTCAGTTCCGGCGTTGACCTCCCCCATTTTTAGGAGCACACATGACTGTGGTAAAAAAGAAGGCAATTTCTCAGCTAAAGCCCAACGAACAGCTCACTGGGTTTTATTCGAATTATCTCCTCGTGCCCAAAAAAGATGGTGGTCTCCGACCCATCTTAGACCTGAGACGTTTAAATGCGTACATAAAAATACTGCGGTTCAAGATGTTGACCACGGCACAAATCTTGGAGATTATAGAACCAAACGAATGGTTCATAACAATAGATCTCAAAGACGCGTATTTTCATGTACCTATTCATCCAGACCACAAAAAGTTCCTTCGCTTTGCCTTCCAAAGCCAGGCATATCAGTTCGAGGTCCTCCCCTTTGGTCTCTCTCTCTCACCTCGTGTCTTCACCAGAGTGGTGTCAGCCGCCCTTTGCCCCCTTCAAATGGTGGGTATAAAGATCCTTCCATACCTAGACGACTGGCTGATCTGTGCACCAAGCCGTCATCAGGTCTTGGAGGACACAGAGAGGGTTATCAATCATATAAAGGAACTTGGATTTTGCATGAACCACGAGAAGAGCAATGTCAAACCACGTCAACAGACAATATTTCTCGGATTGGATCTGAATTCCCTGACAATGACTGCATCACTCACTCCAAAGAGGGTAACAGCATTATCTACTCTGGCACAATCTTTCCGGTTAGGCAAAATGATTTGGGATGATATCAGCGGCAATAAAAGTAGTGCCTCTTGGGTTGCTCAAAGCACGACCACTACAGTGGTGGATCAACAAGTTTCAACTCCACCCCAAATTACACAGGCGAGTGAGACTGAAGGTCACACGCAAATGCATTCAGGCCTTGCACCCCTGGTTGAGCAAAAAGAAATTGGGCCAAGGGGTCCCTCTGGGGAACATACCAGCAAGGAGGATGGTGGTGACAACGGATGCATCTCTGACTGGTTGGGGGGGCTGTCTGGCAAGGCAGAACAGTGAGGGGCTCATGGGCGTTTCCCTGAAACATGGAACATATCAATGTGTTAGAGTTAAGGGGAGTTTACATGGCCTTGAAATGACTGATTCCTTTTCTGCAAGACAAGCATATCCTGGTGAGAACCGACAACATGTCAGCAGTTTACCATATCAATCATCAGGGAGGCACCAGGTCATTGCGTTGCCTCCAGGAGTCCAGGAGACTTCTGTTTTGGGCCCATCCAAGACTCGCCTCAATCAGGGCAATCTACATACCGGGAGTAGTGAACCGGGCTGCCGATCTCCTCTCTCGAACAGGGCCTCCCCCAGGGGAATGGCGCCTGCATCCAGAGGTGGTAGGTCTGATATGGGACCTGTTTGGGAGAGCTCATACCGATCTGTTTGCATCAGCCGAGACCACTCATTGCAAGACGTGGTTTGCGATGAGCAACCAGGGTGGACCTTTGGGAGTGGATGCACTGTCTCACGAGTGGCCGGGAGGATTGTTATACGCTTTCCCCCCCCCTGCCATTGATTCCTCATGTGCTCAAGCGTGTGGAACTGGGTCATTACAGAAGTGTATTGATCGCACCGAGATGGCCAATGAGACATTGGTTTCCGCTTCTTTTACGTCTAGTACGAGGCCATCCCTGGCCATTACCAATCAGAGCAGACCTTCTCACTCAGGTGGAGGGTCAGATTTGGCACCCGAGTCCAGCCATGTTTCAACTTTGGGTTTGGACTCTGCTCAGTCCATCTCTCATGAGCTAGAGGAGGCAGTAGCAAAAACCATTAACAATGCTAGAGCACCTTCCACTTGGGAAAACTATTCAAATCGGTGGCGGGTGTTCTCCAAGTGGTGTCAGGATAGAAACCTAGATCCTGCTGGTTGTGGTCTTGAGTTTATTCTGTGCTTTCTTCAGTCACTGTTAGACTCAGGAAGAAAAGTCAACACTATTAGAGTATATGTTGCAGCTATTTCTCATTTCCACAGTGTTGTGGAAGGATTGTCAGTTGGCAAACATGCATTGGTATCTCAATTTCTTAAAGGTGCACGACGCCTCCATCCAGAGAGGAGGTTAAGATCACCATCCTGGGATCTTCCTTTGGTTCTACAGTCATTGACTAATGCCCCATTTGAACCATTGGCCCAGGCTGATCTTAGATCATTATCGTGGAAAACCGTTTTCAGTTCAGCAAAAAGAGTGGGTGAGCTACATGCTTTGTCAGTAAGTGATGATTGTTTGAGATGGAAAACGGATTACTCAGGGGTGTCTCTCTGGCCGAATCTGGCTTTTCTTCCCAAAATTCTCAATCCTTGCACAATCAATCAGGCGGTTGAACTTGCAGCCTTTAAACCTGACCCAGATTCCTTATCTACAGGTCTTGACCTTTCTAGTCTGTGCCCAGTAAGAGCACTCCGCACATACATTGAGCGCACACAGGGGTTGCGGCAGTCACATACTCAGTTGTTTCTGTGTTTTGATAAAAAAAGTATTGGGCGACCAATCTCGAAGCAGCGTCTCTCACACTGGATAGTGGACACTATTGCACAAGCATACTCCACCCAGAGCTTACCAGTTCCAGGGAACCTGGAGGCTCATTCTACTAGGAGTCTAGCCACATCATGGGCAGCACTGAAAGGTGTGGCACTTACAGATATATGTGCAGCGGCCTCATGGAGTTCACCTTGTACCTTTGCCCGGTATTACAGGGTCAATGTGGCAGAACCAGTTTAATTTGGGTCTGCAGTTCTACGGTCAGCTTCTAAGCAGGGATGTGAGGAAGGAGAGGCTTCTCACCCCTCGTGACCTTGATGGTACTAGTCATCCAAGGTAAGACCGTGGTGACGGTCTGAGTGAGGTTGAAATAGATCGTAAGTTATGACTATAACTATGGATCTATGAGACCGAATGATGACCGTCACCATCTCTTGTCACTCGGGATGAACTGCGGCGTTTCAGGCAAGAGGAAGTGCTTTGTTCACCCGGACGTTTTATAGTGAACCAACCACTCAGGGTCAGTCACCTGACTTTGTTTATATTAGGTCTCAGAAGGGTAGCAGAATGGTGTCATTCAAGGTAAGACCGTGGTGACGGTCATCATTCGGTCTCATAGATCCATAGTTATAGTCATAACTTACGTTCTCTCTGCGCTGTCGAGTCGGTCGCGCAGCTCGGTCCATTGAGCCGCGCCGATGACAGGTCAGCGCGGCGCGAACACTTTAATACCGCGCTGTTTATAAAATAAGTTTTTGGATGTGTGCAGACCTTCTCTTTTGTGCGTGCAATGTTTCACTAGCTTGCTCCCTTGATGTCCACCCTCAGTGCTCTCTAAATGCCAACAGCTCACTTGCTCAACACAACCCAGCGTTACAATATGCCATAATTCCAGCCAATCAGAGACGTGGCTGCTAAATTCTGATTAGTTGCCTTGACAACCATTCACAACATTTCTTGCACTACCACGACAGCAGAGGAGGAAAAATACAGTGCACGCATAAGTATTATTTAAGTTGATATTCTGATTATATTTTTTTCCAAGCACATTTTACCAATTCCAAACAACATCAATCTTAATAACTACTATTAATCTTGTATTTAATCACTTATAATCTATATATTATTGATCATGAAGGCTGGAAGTGAAAAACGCCTTATATTCAGGTGAGCATAATTATTAAGCAGGTTATCTTCTACAGATAAAATCTCGAGATGGACTAAAACTGAGCTCCTAAAACTTACTGCGAGATTCTGGAAGATAAATTCTTCAAACAGTGGTACAAGAGGATGTGGGGCTAGTCCTTCAAGAGTCACTCTCAACTTATCTGTCTATAAAGCTAATATAATATTATATATATATATATATTATCAGAATATATATATCGATATATAATATCTATATTCTATATATATATTATATATATCTATTATTAAAATCAGTCTTCAAGATTTACTACCTTCAGTTGGGATTTATACGTAGGGATAATTTTTTAGGATGCTTAACGTAACCTAAGTCTCTGCAGAAACATGTACTTGTACTTCTGGAGACTTCCCAGGTCTGTTGCAGTTATGGAAAATGGTGCGTGGAGAGCTAATGGTTCCATTTCACACCTAATTATTAACCTAATTCCTAATTCTTGCAGTTAGCATGCATCTTGCTTCCACATGTCTTGACGGACCCTGCTGACCGACACTGAGCATTTTGATGTCCAAGGTTAGCATACGTTGCAATTTCTAGGATGTATTAGTTTTAATATTCCATGGGCATATAATAATTTAAAAAGGAGTTACTCTCTTTTTTTTGCTCATGGTTCGTAAAAGAAAATTGCTTATAATTTGAAACCTGAATTAAGACATCATTTTGACAATTCCAGCCTTCATGAAGAATTATATGATAAATTATAAATGAGTAAATAAAGATTAATAGTAGTTATAAGATTGAGTCGGTGGATTGATAACATGTGCTTTGAAAAAAATAGGATAAGAATTTCAACTTGCATAATTATTATGCATGCACTGTATTTTTCCTCGTCTGCTGTCGAGGTAATGCAAGGAATGTTGTGATTGGTTGTCAAGGCAGCCAATCAGAATTTAGCAGCCGCGTCTCTGATTGGCTGGAATTATGGCACATTGTAACGCTGGGTTGTGTTGAACACGCGAGCCTTTGGCATTTAGAGAGCACTGAGGGTGGGCATCAGGTGAGCAAGCTAGTGAAACGTTGCACGCGCAAAGGAGGTCTGCACACATCCAAAAACTTATTTTAAATGCAAAATTGATTTTCGTGTGCTCAAAATACTTTTTTCTTTGCGAAACAAACGCTTTCTCCACAAAGTGCACAAATAAAAAAATATTTTGCCCACTCAAAATATGATCTTTCGCGTGCAGAATTCTGGCAGAGATGTAATCCCATAGTGCTGCACGCGTGCTTCTTGAGAAAACAAACATACAGCGCAGCCTGTGTGTTCTGATTCAAGCACTTGACTCTCATGAATCTTTTAACGAATTGCCCCAAAGACATAAGAGATATCTGTTCGAATCAGTATAACGAATCCTTCATTAACACCGAAACCGTCAAGAGCCGCCACTGAACATGCCTCATTGAATTGATTCCATGTCAATGGGTCAATATTTTAAAGGGGTCATCGGATGCAAAATTCACTTTTGTTGTTGTTTGAACATGTGTGTTGGAAGTGTGTGTAAACATCCATCCTATAATGATAAAAATTCACCCAATGTTTTTAAAAAAACCCTATTGCTTTTAAAACCCCTTCTCAAATCAGACTGTTATGGAGTTCTGTCGAATGACAATCGTTCTGAACAGGCCACTCCCACAATAGTTGATTGACAAGGCCGTCTTACCTTAGACCTGCACTTAGTGATTAAGGGTGTTTTCACACATGGCCTGTTGTTTCGGAATCTGGCGCGTTTCCCCGCTTAGCTCGGTTCGTTTTGGCACATGTGAATATGGCAATTGCGCTCGGATCCGCGCCAAAACAATCGGTCCGAGATCGCATGAACGAGGTGGTCTCGGCTCGATTGAAAACGAACTCTGGAGCGATTCGGTTGTAGTGAGAAAGCAATCCGATCCAACGGACCAACAAACCAGGCTATATAACAATGTATAATGGGTAATTACGTAAATTCCATGAAAAGCATTAGCTTTGTTGTTTTGATAATACTTCAAAATGAACCATGTGAATTGTCTGTGGGTGAGCACGTCTTTCCCATTCAAAATCAAAGCGCACTTTTTAATTTTATAATGCCATCTTATTGCTCTTCCTAGTAGGTGCATTTAAAAAAAAAAATTCCCAATGAATCCTGGACTCCTGCTCAAAATGATAAATTATTATTAACGACAGCTACAAAAAAAAACAACAATAAGCCCGCAAAGCTGTTATTGTTCATTCTGACGGATGACAGTCGTGACAGCTCAGTGGAATCCCGGAAAAAAAAACGTGGAACTTTGACCAATGAGAGAACACTTTACTCGCGCGTGACTTGTATTAACAAATTTGGTCCGTTTAGAAACTTCGCCCTGTGAAAGCGAACCGCACCAAGAATAAAAAGCAAATTGTAATCATTTGAATCCCTGTTTTCGGAACAAAGCAATCGACTACAGGGTGTGAAAAACCCCTAAGATTAAGGATTAAGCGATTGAGGTGTTTTGATGTTGGATGTAATAATGAACATAGCAATCATCATTTACTCCCGACATCTGAGCAACTGAAGAAGCAGTGGATTACTTTTGTTTTTGAAGGGAATGCGCCGATCCCCAATCTGCCTAAATGCGTCTATGTTCGCGCGAATCATTCATCTACAGAAGAAGTGAGTATAAGGTTTTTTTGAATCTTTGCAAATCGCCTTTCCTAATATGTGCTTGTTAGCAAGTTTTGCGGCTAAAGTAAACAGTACTGCTCGTCACCCACAGAAGAGAGGGGCGGTGTGAGCAGAGCTCATTAGCATTAAAGCAACATGGACTAGAATTGATGGCTAAAAACAGAGCCCATTTGACAGGGTTAAAAAAGGTGTTTTTACACTACCATTGAGAAATTTTAACCAAAGTACAGTATGTTATAGACTTTTCAAGACCCTAAAGAATCATGTCAACTCATATCAAATGGGCATCCGATGACCCCTTTAATAGTTAGCTATAGGCTGCTCTTTCTGTACCACCAAGAAAGCAACAAATAATTTGTTTATAATTAGTGAAATTTAATTTTGTCACTTGATTATAAATGGCTGTCATCTCAGTACATTTAATGAAAGTCTGTTTTCCTAAATTGTCATTTCAATTGAATATCAGCATTTGAGAGATTTAGTCAGTCAAACACTTTTACAGCTAATTTGCCTGACAGTGTTTCTCTTGAAAATAGTGATCTATGACATTGTATTAGGCCTATGTTGAATATCAAAAGTTTCAGTGTCTTTTTGTTAATGAGGGATTTGTGGAAACATTTAAGTTGTCAAAAAATGTTTAATGCATAGCATTAACATTATGCCCATGCTAAACTTAAATCTAAATATGTTATTCTTAAGAGGGCATCTTACCCTATACTTTACAGACATGTCTTTGTTCATGTTTATCTTCATTTTTATAGCACCATATGCCTTGTGGTAATGCAATGAAATCGATCAGTACGCCTAACCAATGTAATTATATGACAAGGACAATAAAATTTAAAAACAACAACAACAAAAAAAGATGCACTTTTTCCTCTATAATACAAAAATATTGTTCAGTTTTTTACCATCACCACAGGACCATTATTTACATTTAGGTTTTATATACCATAATAAAAATTGAAGAGTAGCCTATCAAAGACATAAGTACCTATGTCTGTTCAGGAGTGAGTATATTTGTGCAGCTAATGTTTGGAGGTCAGCACTCATGTGCATCTACTGATTGACATCTTTCTTTGGGATTTAATAAATATGTATGTGTCTACATGGCCAAGATGAATACATATGATAGAAGGCAGACTTTTTAAATTCATCTTCTTTTTCTTTCATCAGATCGCCCGGTTCAGCAGGCAGTCTGCATATTGCAGTCAGCACACGTCGGACTTGCTGTTTGTTCTGTGTGTGTGTGTGTGTGTGTATGTGTGTGTGTCTCTGTTTGAAAGAAGGACGGGGGTGTATGGAAAGCTCATACACAAGACTAGAGAGAATCAGAGAGTGAGGGAAAGAGAAAGGACAGAAATCAGAAGGATCCATCTCAGAATTAACAAAGAGAACAGCTGAATGATCATTCATTCTTCTGCAGAGAGGTGAGTGCATGGCATCTCTGTTATGTGTGATTCAAATGGAGAAGCAGATGACTTTTAACATCTCCGGGAGAACGCAAAAACCAGGTCAGGAGAGCAGGTTAATGCACTTGTCTTGCATCTTTGTCTGAGTGGTCTGTGTGGCTAGTTTGCGTATATGCCACATCCTGTTGATCCTTTTCATGAAGGAATGAGCTTTTCGTCTTTTTCAATCAAAGCTTGACTACTGTAGTTCCGATCTCACTGTCATGCTGTTTTTCCAGATATTTAATAACTGGTGTGGTTTGAAGACAGACGTCAAAATTGTCAGTGCGAGTAGCCGCATTTTGTTGGTGGCAGATTCTGTTGTTTTCATTAACGTACGGGTGACAGTGCGCCCTTTTAAATGTTTGTTTTTGGGTTGCCATGCAACAAAAGTGAGTGGAACAGGAAATTGATGAAATGATAGATGTGGCTGTACAAAGAGCATGCAGTGATTGACCAAACTGTTGAAACATATGCCCACACCCCTCTCACAGATACCTTTGAAGGTGATATTGTCAACCAATTAGATGATGAAAACACTCCACAGACTTGTTAAAAAATATTGGGTTCATGCATTAAAAATAGCTGTTTTTTATAGCATCACATCATTCGCAGGGTCTCTTTTGTCCTTGTCTCCTGGAACAGACGTCAGCTCGCTCTCTCAGCTCTCAGACGTCTGGCTTCCTGTCTACGTATAATATCCATGAACTGTTTCAAAACATATCCCGTTCACACTATCAGCGACAGCACAACCACACAACTGCGTCAAAAGATGATGTTCAGAGACTAGCACCTGTGGCTGATAGTGCTAGAACCATTTCAGATGTACCACAAAAGACGCAACCGTCCAGGTTACTGTCTCTTAGCAACAGCGGGCCATTCACCTCCACTGTGCTGGTTGCCAGGAATGACGATGTTTCTTAGAGCTCAAAGGAGAGAGTCATCGGCTAACAAGACATGCATATACGCACTCTTCCTCTTTTAGATCTAACAGACTGCGAATCCAGGAATGCATTTCCGCCGACGGGTGTCTGAGGGGATTTAAATGAAAGAATCTTCTAGAATCTGTGCGAGTGGAATGAGTTTAACTGAAATTTTACTCTTTTCCCCAGGTCTTCGCTGGTGGTTTCAAGCTTAGCATCATCCTGAAGAGCTACAAAACATAACGTTCATAAACAACATTCATAAAAGTCGACAAAGACGTGATGCACACTCCAGTGTCCATGCTGTTGGGGGTGGTATTCGCTCCCTTGGGCCTTGTGCTGGTGTTCACTGCAGCGATCACGCCGCAGTGGAGGGAGGGACAGGCGCGGTTGGGTGCGGCAGGGCGTGCCGGAGCAACGGAGCTCCTCCTACTTCGTTCGGACGGCCTATGGGAGAGCTGCCTGCAGGTGGTGCACTCTGAAGTTAAAGAGTGCTGGCCCGTGTCGGGGTCCTACCAGCGGGATGCTCGGGTTCGAATGGTCCAGGGGATGGTGCTGTCATCTCTTTTCCTGTGCGGCGCAGGGATTGTCCTCGCCAGCGTGGGTGTCCGCTGCTGGACTGATATCCCGCTTAGGAGCGTAGCAGCAGCTGGTGGCCTGTTGGTGGTGCTGGCGGGTGTGCTCAGTCTGGCTGCGTTAGGAGTGTACACTCATAATCTTTCAAAGCTGGGGATCGAGGTGGATTCAACCGTATCAGAGATGCAAGGACTCAACGTACACAAGCCACCCCGACTAACGTTACACCCGGCCGGGTCGCTTTATTTCGGGTGGGTGGGAGCTTGGGTACAGGTGCTGGGAGGGGCCGCGCTGCTTTTTGGGTTCAAAAGCATGAAGTGTTCATCCTGCCATAAGCAGAGACTCAAAGACAGTGCAGAGATGTATGAGGTGAACTGTTAGATGGATGAAGGTGAAGAGACTTATGGTGTTTAAACACACTGGCACTTGACTCAATGTAGTGCAGCTGTAGTGTTTATGAATTGGACAAATAAGACATGGGAAATGATACACGTGATGTTTCTAAAGAGAACTATATTAAAATATGTAGGAAACTGTTAACAGAAGCCTTAAGGCCTGTTCACACCAAGAACTATCTATAAAGATAACTATAACAATAACTCTATATTAGCGTCCATACCAACAAAGTCAGGTTACTTCTGATTGTCAATGCTTTTGTCATGAATCTTTTTGAAAGCGATTTCAAAGACATCGCTCCTCTGTGTCGTTATCATTATTGCTTTAAAACTTTATATAGGTATCGTCCTTGGTGTGAACAGGATGTCGGTTCACACAGAACACGCTTTTGCTTTCTTCTGCGCTTTATAATTTTTTCTGTATTCTACAATTCTATTTATTTACTGTTTAGTTTTTGCTTTTGTCAATTTTTAAAAACACTACTCGAGACATTGCGTTCCTTTTTACTCTCATGCGACGCACCTCATTTAAACGCAAAGATGCGTTCTGTGTGAACGGTCCCTCAGCTGATAAGACATATATTGTAGCTTATGAGTTGTCTATTTCGTGGCAGATTTTACTGTTGATCACGACAGTACTGTATTATTCTTTCCAAAGCTGTCGTAAAATGAAAGCAATGTACTAGTGTCACAAGGCTGTTGGCATTTGTGGCTTTTCCGCTATTACTGTCTTTACTTGATAAATCTTAACGTTGTAAATACGTGTAGTTATTGACTGCAATACTATGTGTTAGACTACTGATTAAATGTTTCAAAGCATTTTTTTCCTGCTGCTCATGCCATGTGAAAAGTAAGACTGCTTGTAGTTGTAATAGGCCTATATCATCACACCTGCACAAACTATCTATTGGCTTGTCATGCTAACTAATAATCATTGTACGCAAAACTACTTTTTTTGTTTAAATACACAGCCACCTGACCTGTACATTCCCACATCACAAAGAGATGAGGTCAGAAAATGTCATTAGTCTAAATAAAAAATTTGTTTTGAGACAATCAAATATTCTACTTGAAAATTAAAATTGAAGATCTTTTTTCAAAAAATATTTAACAAGTATTTAATCCAATTTCAGTGGAACAGGTGTGGTGAGATTGGCTTTGGCTCTGCATAAACATACAGCAATTATATACTTTGAATAAACAAGGCAAATGACAAATATCATTCAAATCTCATGTTTCAATTTCTTCTTTCTTATTTCATAACTTTGTTTATATCGTATAAACAAAAATTAACAGTAACATAAAATAAATTATTATTACATTTTGGGACTTTTTCCTTTCTCTACAGGAGCATGAAGACACAAAAACACCCAAGTCATTTAACACTCACTGCTCTCTTTCTAGAGATGATTTTGTCAGTTTAGGACAAAAATGTTTGACTTTATAACCAGTTTTTGCCTTGGATAAATAATAAAAAAAAACACTATTTGCCTGGTGACATTTTAAAATAGAATAAAAAGAGAGTAAAGCTTCAGAAGCAATAATATATATATAAACACAGCCATTTTATGCATGATTATACACTGTTGGTATAAAAACACTAAAAGACTCAAAGGAACAGGTGACTGGAGTGTGAAACACCTCATGACCAAAACACATGGCGCCACTGTGTGGCAATTCTAGGGAAATGACCATTGCTGGGCATTTAATACAAACTATGCACAATGAGGTATATTTTTTTCCCTCAGGAAATATAGTTATAACTTGTTTTCAGGATCTGCACGGTCATAAATTTTCTACATAATAAAAAGAATACATTCTTATAAAAGCATACTTTCTTGTCTATCTTGTCTGAACATACCAGAAACATTCATAAAATGTTTCTGACATATTTAGGGAAACCTTTCACACATACCTGACGTAAAAACAAATATGCATCATATTCATATAATTAATCTAAAATATATATTTTAAAAATGACATACAACAGTATATAATCAACATCCTTTAGCAAGTGCCTAAAGTTAGCTTTGTTCTTTTGCCAGCATCAGGCAGGCCATCATAAATTCAGTGATAGTTTTTAGTGAATGAACAGCAGAAGTATGAAGTAGTTTTGAAAATTGAAAAGTTTTGATAGATCTTACTTCTGGTAAAACAGCCAGTGCTCTGTCCCAGATGGCTGCAATTCAGATCCATATATCTATCCCAGCATTGCACTTTCATTTCTTGTTTTGTTATGTTTTAATAAGAGTACAGGAAGGAAACGGTTGTCATATGTAAAAATAGTTCTCTGTAGTTTTGTCTGTGACTGTGGTATGTGTTTGCATCGGCACCTGTGCCTCTGTAGACGTGGAGCCTCTGACATCAGGTGTCTCTGCATCTACCAACTGTTCTCCATCACTCAGATTCAGTGTGCTTGCCTCGTCTTTGGCCGTGGACACTGTGTCTATGCTTGGCGAGTTTGTCTGTTTGTACTGTCTCTCAATGTCCTGCAGCAGCTCTTCATTGAACTTCTTCCACTGATGGAACTTCTGCGGTGAGAACTCAGAGTCCTCCAGGATCTTGTTAATCAGGTGAAGCTCTGCTTCCTTCGCCTAGAAAACACCAGCAGCCAATGAGAAACTAAGAGACTGCTGTGTGCATGACCTACTCTACCTGGCTTCCACACATACCAGCAAAGTTTTTAAGTTTTGCAAAAGAGGTCTCTAATCTTCAGCAAGGCTGCATTTATTTGATCAAAACTACAGTAAAAACAGTAAACTGTATTACTGTATTACAATTTAACACTTCAGTGTTACATGATCCTTCAGAAATCATTCTAATATGCTGATTTGGTGCTCAATTATTATCAATTATTTTTGGTGCTCAATTATTAATGATGGTTCTTATTAACAATGTTGCAAACATTTTTTTGGAAACTGATGTTTTTTTCAGAACAGAATTTATTTTAAATAGAATTCTTTTGTAACATTATAAATGTCCTTACTGTCATTTCTTATCAATTTCATGCAGTCTTGAAAATAATAAAAGTATTGATTTCTTTTCTTTTCTTTCTTTCCCCAAAGACTTGTATGGTAGTGTAGCACAATTTCTACAGAAAGAATGAGAAGCACATCTGTTTCAACATGAATAAGGAATGTTTCTCGAGCTCAAAATCAGCATATTAAAATTATTTCTGAAGGATAATGTGACAATGACATTTTAAAATGTATTAAACTAGAAAACAGTTCTTTTATATTGTACTAATATCAAATAGGTGCAGTCTTGGTGAGCATAAGAGACATCTTTTAAAAACATGAACAATTAATTAATTATCAATTAACAATTAATTAATCAATTAACTTTTGACTGGTACTATACTTTAAACTGTCCATCTTTTATGATTGACACGAGTAGGAAATAATAATAATAATAATAACAGCAGTTTATGTTGGGTTGTTAGTGTGTGTGTAAATGCATGTCTTACCTTAAGTGTGCTCTGGAGGGCACGGAGTGTGTGTATCTTCTCATTAATAACAGGGTTTTTGTTGCGTTTGATGAAGGATTTACGTAGCTGGTCGTGAGTCGTCGGCTGATTCTGACCAATCAGAGACACTCCTCCTTTCTTCAGGCTATGAAACATTTCATCCATCTCATCTACTTTTCCTGAGAAACAGAGAGATTTTGCTTGTTTAGTGAAAGTATTGTTTTTTATTAAAGAACTCATTTTAGCATTGAAAGGGCTATAAGGATTTAAAGATACAAGATATAAAGAGGCTGATCAAATTTACAATGATCCTTTACCTGCAATATTACTGCCCACTGCTTGTGAAATGGTTATTGGCTCTGACATCCTGTTCTGCTTTCCCTTTGTTCGAGGAAGTGTGTTTGATTGTGTTTGAGTTTTCTATGACAAAATAAAGAAGAAACTCTGTTAAACATTCTATGTTCTACAGGAAATGTACACAGCCAATTTCCTCGTTTGCACGTTTGGATAATGGAAAAATGTATAATTCTGTTTATTGTAAAACTCTGTATTTATTGCAGATGATCCAAGCAGCTCTTTTCCACAAAATAAAGGTGAAGTAGCAATATTCTATGCATTTGAAACATTTATTACTTTTATTCAGCAAGGACCCATTAAATTGATCAAAAGAGACGGTAAGGACATTTATAATGTCACATTAAAAAAGTATCACAGTTGTCACAAAAATATTAACTAAAAATATTAAGAAATGTTTCTTGAGCACTAAATCAGCTTATTAAAAGATTTCTGAAGGATCATGTAACACTGAAGACTGGAGTAAGGGCTGCTGAAAATCCAGATTTGCCAACACAGAATTAAATGACATTTTATAACCTATTAAAACATAATATAATACATTAATAAACAAAACAATTATTTCAATTATAAAATATTATATTTCACAAAATTATTGTTTTACTGTATTGATTAAACCCAAAAATAATAACATGAGTGTTTGTGCATGTGTGTCTGTTTTCCCTCACTGTATTGACTTTCTTTCGATGGGAAAGTGGTGAACGTGATGATTCCTCCTCAGATTCAGTTTCACTGTAACATTCTGATAACAAAAACATTTTACATTGATAAAGTAGTACGTAAACAGCATACATTCCATGAAAAATATGTTAACACACACACAGTAACGAGGCGTAATAAATACATTTCTGTTGGAATTATAATAATATGAAACAAAACATACACTCATACACATACAGCTGACTGCTGATTTTCACGCATGTCCGATAATTGACAAAAATGTAAAGAGGTTCTCATGTAGCATTTTATCAATCAAAACTGATACTGTAGAACAGATTTCATTTGGCATGGTATATTTCCACAGAATTTGGAGCCGTCACAGAACCTTCTTAACTTGACAGTGTAAAGATGCCAGCTATTAAAAATAACTGAATGTGAATGTGTTGTTTTCCTACCTTCTTCACTGTCTGGCTGACTTTGAAAAAATTTCTTATGTTTCTGAATGGCTGTGATTAAGCAATTAATCCATCTGTTGAGACAGAGAGAGAAAGAGAGATCAGAGATCTCCCCAGTTTCCCATTTGCACTCCAGGTGATTTGTATTGTGTTGTATTTAGTGAAGGCCAGTAGGGGGCAGAGGTGACCTGTGAGAAATCCTGAATGTTTAAAAACCATGGAATGTGTATGTGTGCTGAAGTACAGACAGAGGCGGACAAAGTACTCAACTCCATTACTTGAGTGAAAGTACAGATACTGCTTGTCAAATATTACTCCATTACAAGTAAAAGTTGTAAAGACAGATTTTTACTTAAGTAAAAGTACAGAAGTACTTGCTTTTAAAATACTTAAGTACCAAAAGTAAATTTCCATTTTTATGTCAATGCACTGTTTTATTGTTGTACGTAATACTTGCAATACTACTGATGTAACTTAGAATACATTACACCTACTGAATACACTGACTAGCTTGTCGTATCTTTGGAATCAAGAGCTTTGGAATTTGTTAAAACTATGAGGGGAAAAAATAACCCCGACCCACCCCCACAAAAGCAGGATGGTAATGATCTCACACAGCACTGGACACATCTATGTGTAGCCATTCAATCACAATTGAACAGAGTGGACAGTGAAATCCTAAAGACAGACTGATAAGGAAGAAAATAAAAAAAATCAAACCTGCTTTAATCCCAGCACCAACCCACTCTATCTGTACAACTTGTACACGACCAGCGAACCTGCTGTAACAGTGTCAGAGGCAGAACCGCAAGACTCTTGATCAAACAAAAAGAAAACATGCCGTGGCTAAATCGCTCGTCGCTGTACTTGTGCAACAGGCAACCCGGAAGAATGTCTGTGCAATTGCTGCTTCAGTCAACACAAAAATTAAAAGAAATGTGTGTTTTATTAGGAACGCACAATAGTGGACAATATCTGTGGCGTATAGGTAATTAAAATATGGGCACTTACACAATTTCGTAAAGTCGTTTAACTTAGGTCAAAAATGTTCAAAATAGTGCTAGGGGAAAATCACTTAAGTACAGACCGGAGCGGCAGGGTGAGGTTACGTAGTGGTGGTAACCTGTCTGAAACACGACGTTTTTAGGGGGAGAAGAATAACAAAAAATCATCCCACTGACTTTGCAAAGCGGCTTATAACTTGCACTTCCGAGACCGGCATAGAAAGGTGTAGTGAGTGAAAGTATATAGTTGTCCTTCAATCAAAGTGTATCGACATAAAGCGTCAGAGTGGAAGTTCACCAGAGAAAGAAATAAGTACTCGAAAGTACAAGCGGGCAAAACGTGTACTTGAAGTACAATACTCAGAGCTAAAGTCCTTGCAATAAAATTACTGCCGCCGTCTGGTACAGCGCCAAAAAATATCCGGTATTTGGGCGAACACCAAATATAGGGCGTGGGCTAAGGGAGGGTGTGGAAGATAAAGAAACATCATAGGGGGGGTTTGGGCAGATCTCACGAGACGTCTCCAATGCCAAACGTTGCCGACCGGGCCGAATTAACTCCGACCTCAACCTCTGAAGCGTACGTGCTGCGGTACACTTCGGTGAGAAAATAACTGCAGCTCCTCAAGTGCTACTCAAGAGGTCAAAGCCATTAAGATTCATTTTAGAGTTCAGAGCTTTTCATAATGAGGCTAAGATCGACTAGTGAAACCTGGCAACAGAATATCTGGACAATTGTGCCTGAAAATAATGGACCTAAATGGCATGAAACTCTTTAGAAGAGACTAACTGAGTCGCCTGATATTGGTCTAATATTATCATTTGTCAAACGAGTGGGGGAATGATACATGATATTTAACATAACTGACAAGGGTTCTCTCCTGAAATCATATCATCAGCTCTATATTTAGAGGTAACAAGCACCTGATTCCACTGGTCTGGACAAATCATTGAAGTGAAAAGAGGGAGTGCTCCGAATCATGTAATGCTATTAACACAAGTAACGGAAAAAAAAAAAAAAAAAAATGGGCGTACCACTCCAAATTACTGCGAAGAAAGAGGCGCCACTGCATATGGCTGTTAATGGGTATCGTGACCACAGGGGAGGCTAAAACGTGTATTTCAACAAAAATATATTTTTTATAACAAAATACCACCAGTTCACTGCTTACAGGCCTTTCACGGGCCGAACCAGTACAAATAGAAGGGGTTCTCACTGAGTTGGCCAATTCCTGAGAGGGGGGATTAGACTTCCACAAGGCTTCCAGGGCCCAATGCAAGTCTTTTGGTATAAGAGCAGAAATTATTTTGAACAACAGCAATTCCTTCATTCAGAACTAACCGCCGGTACTTGCAAACCCATAACATTCTTTCAGGGTCTTTGAACAACAAATTTAAGCAAAGTTAAATGAAATCTGGAGCTGTACTACGCGCCTGCATTAGACAGCAAGCAACTGACACGGTTCGGCCCGAAGTAGTAAGGACCTTTTAAAAATATCCATGTGACATCATGGATTCAACCTGGAGTTTTATTGAAGCTACAAGAATACTTTTGTAAAGCGGAAGAAAACAAAATTCTGTCCCTTTAATCAACGAGAGTTTCTTCCTTCCGGTGCGAGTCAATCTTCGCCACCATGTAGGGAAATACGCACCACGCATTCCTCGACGGCATACACTTACGTTGGACTGTCCACTGATTCACATGGAAAGGCTAGGTAGAAAAGGTTTGAATGGATGTCTGACGCTTGACGACCGATTTCGGCCATTGAACGTCATGCATTGCTGTCTATGCAGAGTCATAAAGCTCTTGTAAATTTCATCGGAAAATATCTTATATTATTGATTCTCTGACAATTAACAAAGGTCGTAGCGGCTTTGGAATGACATTAGGACTATTAATGCCAGAATTTCTTTGATGTGTGTGAACGATCCCCATTTAGTCATATACAGAATCTTGATTACCAGTTTAGGGGTGGTAAATATCGAACTGGAGAAATAATTTATTTTTGTATTAAGTGTCATAGTAAAAATTTATGACAACTATAATCACTCAGTTTTCAAATACTGTTCTGGACACCAAGAGGGCCTTGAGAGTCAAAACGGGAAAAATGAGAAGGCAAACGGCGGTGTACAATAGGCCCAAACTAGAAGGGCCACAACACTGCTAGTTTAAAAATCCCCATCACTACAGATTGTTTGGATTTATCACTTCCTGTGTCCGTTTCACGGGATCTAGTCTTCATTAAAAATTCGACTATCCCACAGAATAGATTAGTAAGGGCCAAATTTTTTAAAGTGACAAAAAATTGAAATATAATGGGATGTAAGGTGGAACGGGTGGTGTTTTTAATATCCCATCGGTAATGGTCACGGAATAAAAAAATAAGCAGGGTCCGGCGGTCCGGGTTTTGCTAGGCGCTTGTCATGTGGTATGTTATGGATGTACGGCAGCGAGTAGTGGGTGCAGCTAGGCGCCAATCAAACGCGCAGAGTGCGGAGCCCCGTAGCGATTCTTTATAGGGGACACCCTTTCTGTGGTGTAGGTCGGGGGAGTGTGCGTTCTTCATCAGGTTCCTTCCCCCGTGCAAGTTCGTGCTGGTTTACCAGTTCTCGCTCAGAATCCTGTGGTACGGATCTTCACCGGCTCCTGGTTGGGTCACGCAATGTGACGTTGAAGGGGATGTTCTCCAGGGAGCTCGAGGCGGACCAGGCCCAGATGTTATCACCTTTGTCCCGTAGATGTGATTACTACATAACCCAATCGCGCTTTGCCTCTCACTTGGATGCCTAGACTCTTCTCTGGCCTGACAAGACACCATGCCCACGACGCATGAGATCCAGCGAGTGGGGCAGGTCTAGACGTTGTGGCGCAGACTAACAGCCACATGGAAGCAAAATCAGAGTGAGATGAGGCCACGGACGGGCCTTGGTGCAAACGCCTGAATTAGTCAGACGGTCGGAGCTAACCACGGCAGCAACGCGGGATCGCAGAAGCAGAGAGTGCACGCCGCCAAGCAGGCCTGCGTCAATCCCGTGTCGTCATGGGACGATGCCACACCATAACCGCGCCGAGGATACGGGCACCTCCACCGTGGTATTCGGGGGGAACCCCAAAAGCGGTTATGGCCAGGAAGAATATCTTTTTTAGGACTAATAATAGTTCAGTCGTCAAGAGCTTGCCTCAACCACCGCAGGTATGCCCCCCGAAGAGGCTAAAGAGGTGGCGATTGTCATGACGGCGCGCGGACGAGCGGGGCTAACTGGGAAACCCACAGGGGGGGAACGGAGATGCCTTAGTGGCTCGTCTGTCAGGCTTTTTCCGGAGAAGCCACGGACGGGTGTTCGGCATGGCTTCTTCGATCGATAGGCCCGAAGGCACCGCTTGGCCGGGGAGAGCGGCAAGTAAACAGCAACAACGTCACGAGACTAGCTATCGAGATTCCGGCACTTGGCGCAGAGGGTACGGCTAGGCATGCAGCCGGCACAGTGGCGCATGGTCGGGTTTTCGATCAAGGGTTCTAAGAATGAAGGGATGAACCAGATATCACATCAAAACAGTACCGTCGGGGGTGATAACTCATAAAGCTCGAGCTAATTCGAATGGAACACCCGAGGGGCGAGGGCGGGGAATCAACGAACAACCTCCGGCGACGCACCGTTCGCGCCAGACGTCAATGACCGTCACTCGACTAAATAAGACTGAATAAGTTTCTCTGCGTCCGAGTCCGAGCCCAGCAGTGGGAAGGAATTCCACGCTCGGCAACAACGGTGAGAAGGCGAGACGTAGAGAGAGGGAGTGTGTACAGCGGATGTTGGGCGCCAACAGGACCATCGGGCAGCACGTGTCCATACGATGACCGCCCGTCAGTAAGTAGGGAATATCCTGAGTGCCATTAAAGGGAACACAATTCCTCTGTTCAAGCAACTCATCTTTAAACTGTCGGTGGTATTCGTTCTGTCGATCATGACTGAGGCGGTAAAGGTGGACTCTTGGGAGCGGGAGGAATTTTTTGGACATTAGTTCGCTCGTAATCCTTCAGAGTTCCTATGCATGGGGGGCTTCCGCACCCTGTCTCTAAGCCTATGCCTCGGAGGCGACACCAGAGGCCTTACAGCGTGGGGCTGTCACTCACACCGGACGGCACCTGTAAAACTCAGCACTTCGTCACCACGCTGAAAACACAAAGGATCACTTTCTCCTCACCGATACACCCTCGGCTCCCTTAGTGCTGGGTCATCCCTGGTTGGTCCTCCATAACCCTCACATCAACTGGAGTAACAATACTGTGCTGGGTTGGAGCGAATATTGTCATGCCACCTATTTGTTGTCCGCGTGTTCTCCTGTTGTCTGTTCTGTGTTTCAGGAGGATCACGGGACCGTTAACTGACCACAGAATACCTGATCGAGGAGTTGTCAGGGTAGGGAGTCTACGGCGGCGTCTACTACCGCCTCAGCGTCGCCTGAGTACTGGGCTATAGCGTATTAACCAGTACGGGTCTCCGCCGAAGGCAAGGCGAGTCACATGCCCTCCCACCGCGATCCGAGAGGGAGGCAGAGAAATATATGAAAGTCTGTAGGAGATAACCCCCGAACCGAATTAATAGCAAGGGACCGAAAAGGATCAACTCCAAGGCATCTCTGCAGCTGGCGCCGGATGCGGGGTCTGGGATTGTCGGGGAAAAAGAAGGACCTCGCTTCGTCCCTGGTAGTTGTAGCGGCGGCAACAAGACATCACGAAGAAAAAAGACGGACCCTTGTACAGGATGATGCGATAAAAGCGGGCAGGCAGGACGGCTGCAGGGCGTCAGGGAAGAGGCGACGAAAAGAAGATAGATCGTCGCAATGCATTATACATTGGGTCGCATAGAGATGGGAGTGAAGGACCGCGGGTAAACCCTAGGGGCCTTTGAAATAGCTTAGATAGCTTCCTTTTGGACACTGTCCAACGCTCCGACGAGGGTTGCCAGGCACTCCGGAAGCCGTGCGGAAGAGGATAGCTCGATCGAGTTTCGGTATGGTTACCGGAGAACAATCGGATATTGCGCGGTCTGCGCCAGGACATGTCACACACGCAAGCGGGATGCTGCAAGGGCTATGAGAGAATGGCTGTTAGTCAAGCGAGAAATCGTTTGCCAGGCACAGGATGAAAATCGCAGGATGGTGAAAGGGTTGAACACCAATCCGTCGGGAACCGAGGGTGCGCAGGGGGTTTGAAAGGGGTCAGGGCCGGTGTGAATTGCCGACCGACCAAACAATTGCCGCGGGCGGAGGTCCCTAGCAGAGGTTTGCTGGCTGTTGCCAAGAAAGGGTCTAACACGGCGTTTGATTGTGGAACAGGATTTAGCCGATCTAAGCTGCACCAAATTGAGCGGCTTAAACCACGCCACCAGACAAACTGCGGTCAAAGTGGTCTACAGGGCGCGTAAAGCGGCAGTGTCCAAACTGGACAAAAGGACGCGTCGTTGTCAAGCGCCCATACCCATGGGCCCCTGAGCCTGTCCAGGCAGTGTAGGGTGTGGTGACGCGCTAGGAGTGAGTTGTGGGGAGCTGATAACCCAGCGAAATTCCCCCAGCGGGACGGCAAGGTGGCCCCCTCGTGTAGTATTGGTCCACAAACACGTAGTGTCCTCAACTCCGAGACGGAGTATATATTGTAAATAGGTGGTGTGGCAAAAGCAGTTGCCGACTGAGGAGTGGGCGTCATTGGTTGGAGTGCGGGGTTCCTGGGGCCTCTACCAATCACAAAATCTGCAGACATCAGTCCACGAAAAAAGTGAACAAACGTAGGCAGGCTCGGGGCTCGTTTTTGTTCAAAAAACACGAAGGATCGAAAAAAATAAATTTGGGTCCATGTGCTGACCGGCCTGAATTCTCGAGTGACAACAAGTCAGCGAAGGGCGTATAATCCCGTCGGGTGGTATGCTCATTCGAAGCGGCACGCCCTGCCCGACCCCATGGGTGCCAAGGGGGATACGTTTTATTTCTGCGGCACATGGAAGAGCGATCACAGGTCCGCACGGCTCTCAAAGGGGTAACGCCCCCGGTCCGGATGCCCACCGAACCGGGTTTAGTCTGCCAGAGAACCACTTAATGGCCGACATTATCCGATGGGGCGGTCATTCTTCCAAGGTACCTGCACCTGGGGTAAGACGACCCTTGTCTGGTAAACACGTCGGTTGGGTCAGAATATGGCCTCGGACAGTGGTGGTATTGTTTTAGCCTAGGGCCGGCCTGAGGCTGATTCTATCTTCCAAGCGCAACAACCCCCGCGGGTTCTGCAGCGCTGTGTTCTTCAGACCCTGGTCCCATGTTCGCTTAGATGTTGTCTCGGTCTCCCCCTTCTCAGGAACCGTGGTTTACTGTGGTGGGACCGTCAACGATCACCTTCATTCGCTGCCTATTACCCTCAGCCAAGAAACATCGGTGGACTGTCAAGATCACGTCTTTCGATTTACATGGCCTCCTGTGGGGGGGGGGGGTAGACGTGGGCTCTGACGGGCCCCAGTTTGTATCCAAATTGTTGGGATTTGTAGATTTGTTGGCGACGGTTAAGTCTTTTCTGTCCGTTTTCATCACCCCAGTCTGGTCCGCCAAGAGGCCACCAAAATGGTTAGAACAGGTTCGTGTGTGGCTTCTCAGCGAACCCCTCCTCAGGAGCCAGCAACGCTCAGGGTTGAGTACGCACATAACGCGGTATACCAGTAAACTCTGTGGCTAACGTCAGCAGGCCGGTTTGATTGTATCAAATAAATAGGTACCAGCCACCACTTTTTCCCAGTATGAAATCCGAAGTCGCGGTCCCCTCTGCCCACGCCTTCGTCCAGAGGTGCCGACGCACCTGAAGCAAGGCCAGGTTGACCCTCCTCCAGTTGGGGGCGCGCACCAAGGTTCAGGCCAATCGCCACCGGTCGAAACCTCCCATTTACATCGTCGGTCAAAAAGTATATGACATTATGACAAACACCAAAATAATTCCTCTCCGATCCGGGGGGATCAGTATAAGCTTGCTAAACCCACAAAGTCATCTGGCACCGTTGTACTGTCGAGCAACAAGAAATAGGTTGGAGGTGTCCGGTGGACAAGTCCGCACATCAACGTGCCTCCAGCGACAGGGGCATTAATCCGTCGATTTCATGTATCGCCAACTTACACCTGTTTTTTCAGGTGCAGCCATTATCCGCCATCACAATTTTCCGCCAAGCACGTCGCTGCGGCTCGTAACGGGAACCACCTATGCGGATAAAGGCTTATTCTTGGACGCAAGGCGGAGGGGAAATGCATTTCGTACTTGTTGTTACTGGGAGGGGTGTACGGTGCCGGAGGAAGAAGTTGGTACCTGGCTAGGGAGCCTACTGCTCCTCTCTCATCGATGACTTTAACTCGTGCAGTAGTCGGCCTGGGGAGGTCGAGTCAGCCTAGGGGAGGGGGACGTCACGGTTCATGGGTCCGGATGGTCTTTCTGCGTCTTGTCATGTGCTTGTTGTTTGTACGTCATTCGTTAGTGGTTGCAGCTGGCACTCAATCAAAGCGCGCCCTTCGCATTAGCGGGCCCTATATAGAACAGCCTGTTCCATGAGTGGTGGGGGTCTGTGTCGTTATTCGCATGTTTCCGATCGCCCTGTCATTTGGCTACTAGGTTTATACCGGGCGATAAACAAGCTGCACTAAATCGGTCCCGATCTTCAGCCTTCTCTCGCGAGTTGTTGGGGTCAACCAGGTGGCGTGAGTGAGTGTATCTCAGTGAGCTCTAGATCTGCTGGACCGACCCGAGAGTAAATCACCTGTGTACCACAGTTCGTGGGGAAATAGCTCATAAACCTACCTTTGCCCTCGAAAATCACTTGGATCCTGACGCGGTCAATCTGACACGTGACAGAAAAAGAGAATAACGATATGCACAAGAAAGTATTGTAGTATCATAAAGGAAAATAACATCAGCTGGCATCAGTTTAGGGGAAAGTATACTGATTTAACAGTAATGCATTCATATGACGCTACTCCCAGAAAAAAGTTCTAATTACTGCGTTTTAGGGAAGTAATGCTTACGTACGTTTATCTGGGCCGGGCTGGCGGTTTGTGTTTACACAAGAACATTCTTCTTTTACAAACAAAAGCCCTGTCATAAGAAATGACACGTATCCGGCCATCAGGCTGAAGTAATGTACATTCACGTCTTACAGTAGGCGGCGCGCAACCCAAATCGCATGAATCATGTGACACATAGAAGAAAACGTCCCCCGCCCCGCCACCACCGCCTCACCCTAGTCAGCAAGACTAGAAAATGTCACACAGGTGGAATTTTGGATTCGTGCGGAGGTAAAATTGGAGCCTCGAGGTCAGACAAAGGCAAGTTGGGTAATAAAATGGTAGTACAACATACTGATATTGGGTGTACATTTTAATTATTCAGGTGGAGACTATCTGAGGGTGTCAGTGGACGGATTTTATATACATTTGGAGGAATACGGAGCGGTTTGGAGGCAGGGAAGGATAAACATGGGGCTAGTTGTCGAGAACGACGGAAAAAGACTCATGTTCACACAAACAACCGCGCCCATTACTCCCGGAGGTTGCCTGGCAAACCAATGGGGCAACACCAGGCTGTCAGGCAATACGGAAACAATCGGGAGTTACGTATTAAGAACTCAGATTTTCCGTCTAAATGAACAGTAATGCGTTCCTTTACAGTTAATTAAAAACGTAAGCTGATTACTACTCGCTGTTACTGTAAAGGCATTACCCCCAACACTGGCTGTCAGTATATGCAATTTATTCTAAACTCTCCCACACAGTATTTGCACTATTTGTGAAGTCAACCTTTGAATTGCTTATGTTGGCTAATGAAGACTAACGTTAAAAAAAGTCCCTTGCCAGCACACCGGTCCACCTTTAAATACAAGGTAGTGAGCAGCTACACATCAATACTATAAATTCAAAGGTCAAAGCAATAATCATTGGCACTGAAAAACGCGACAGCAAAGATCTCATCATTGTGGACATTTCCGACTCCGTAGCCTTTTACAAAATCCTCTCGGGGGGCGAAGGCTCTGACTCATGAATAAACTGGCGTTTTGGATGCGCAAGGTAAAATAAATGCTTGTTAACGGGCACCACCCAACCTCACGTGACGTCAATTCGGATTACGTATAAGTCAGCACGAAACACAATCTGGAACCTGAAAGTTGCGTCAGTTGTTAATACATAAAGATATATAGAAGAGGAGAAAGAATCAATAAAAATAACATCATGCTACCCGTCGATCTTAGGGCAGAGGCTTTAGCAGCTTAATGAAGAGACAAAAACTCATTTGTCATTATGGTGGCAGGTTGTGCTGTTCAGTGTCTGTGGACTGCGGGGGAAGATCTGAGGAATGTAAAGTGTAATTCTGTTATTCACACATCTCCGGCTGACTGCCCTCCTGCGTCTGATACTCTCACAGCCAACCACAAACACAGAGTCCGAGGAGACCGACGACTTCTGTTTCTTTATGACAGTGTGAACACAAACAATCATGCTGAACGGGGTCTAATGTTGTTCAGTCAACAGTTACATTTCCCTTCAAATTTGACTTAGCTGCAAATAATGAATGGGTAACCAGAAGCAGCGTGTTCTGTATAGTGCAGGAGATACTCACTACTTCCTCTTGTGTTCTCCTGCGCTCTCTATATTGTAGCTGCCGATCTTGATTAAGCCCTCCGCCTTCTCCTCCTGCACAAAAATATGGGTTTAATAATTATTTTAAGTACATCTACATTACCAGATTTTGTTAAGAGATAAAGATGCACAGATATTATAATTCTGGCTGATACAAAGCTGATAATTAGTCTCATGTTATGGATAAATAGCCGATACTAAAATTCTACACTATTTTGTCTCAGTAAGTTAAAGGAATCGTCAACCCCAAAACAAACATAATTCTGTCATAATTTCTATAATCTCTATCATTTTCTCACCATCATATCGTTCCAATCCTGTATGACTTTATGTTTTCTGGGGAACATGACATTTAATATTTTGAAGAATGCTGGTAAACATACGGTTTCCAAAAATACAATGGAATTCAATTGGTACCAAAACTGATTTTTTTTACAAACAACAGAAAATGACAGAATTTTCATGTTTGGGTGGACTATCCCTTTAAAAAACAAAAGTTTCATTTAAAATACAAAAAGTAAATTTAGGCATCCCAAGCATTATAATGTACAGTATGAAGAATGGATATTCATTTTAAGATTTGTTAGAGATTATATTTTACAGTTATTTTATGTTTTATAAATGAGCATTAGATGATGAAAAAGGTCATCTAATTTAAAAATAGGAGAAAATAAAAGCACAATTAAATATCTATCAGCCAATAAAAAAGTTATATCATCCATCCAAAATGTTACCAATACATTGCAAGCAGGGTTTCATTCAATTTTACAAAAAAAATCTTAATATAATAATTTTAAGATACTAGTAATTGGTTACACAGATTGGCACTTTATAAACTTGTACTAACCTGTTGGCTGGTATACCAATACAGTGTAGGACCTTTCAGGACAAACCAAAATCTCTGCCATTTCTGAGTCAAGAAGACATTTGTATCTTTTCTTTTCTTCCAGAGCCATCCGTCACAGTCTGGGCGGCCAAGTTCACGACAGGACACCCTCCTCCGGCTCAACGCTGTCCGTGTTCCTTAAGTGTTCATATGAATCAGGATAGTGTCATTATTTTGCAATGAATGAAATAAGATGTCCTTGAAAAAATAGTAAATGAACAAATCCATGCCTGACCTTTAGTAGAGCTCTTTTTGTTCTCCTTTTCCTCCTGCGGTAAAAAGAAACGTATAATTACTTTGAGATCACAGGGTTTAAAGAAGACCTTCTGCTGATTTCATCAGAGTTGCCACATTAGAAAGACTTTATTGTGAGATGCCCCAACAGATGCTTCTCAATGACTCATGGCACACTCAAGTTTATCATGCTCAAGGGCACAAGGATGACAAATCATTATAGTACCTCTCCAAAATGGACCTTGCTTTTTGACTATGAAAAAGTGCAAAGTGTACTGAGTTGTATGTCATACCAAAATAATGCTTATAAATGTAATAAATGTTTTTTGTTCTTACTCTTAGTCCTGCCATGTCAGGACAGGAGCTTGTGCTGGCTCGGTTGAGCTCTGAGCTTTGTGGGGACGGACTCCTTTCTGCAGATGAACCTATTTCCAAACTCTTTCGACTTGCACGCAGAGAATCTACAAAAGCGAAGACAGATTGAAACATTTTTTAGAGAGCCTATAAGATGAAATCGGAGCTGTAAATGTCTGTAAGCTAAACAACAAATCTATATGCTCAGCAACAAAGAATACTTAAGAAACTATGGCAGATGAAAAGACTAGCTTAAAATAAAATCAATTAAAGTGCTGCTCCAGGCTATTTCATGCTGCTTAGTAATAGTTTAGCTGTAAAGCCATGTTATTGACTAAACAATATTGTATTCTTTCTTCAGAACATAATTGGGCCAATATTATATATATATTATACATATATATATATATAAAATATAAAATGTCTTCGATATTTTCTGTAAAGTCTGCTGTGACTCTTACCTGCCCCTGGCTTTAAGGTGTTTGGCTGATGTTCATTAGAGCTTTGTTCACTAGAGAGCGCTGATTTCTCCCGTCTGAACTGATGTGTGCCGTCTGATGCTGATCTGTGGTACATAAACACACACACACACATATACACTATATAAGCATATAACACTAACAAATTAATCGAAAAACACAGTCAGCTAAGTGGCCCTTTGCAGCGCTACATATACAGAAGCAGCTTTAATGCGATGAAAACTGACCCAAACACACATGCTACAGGTGCTTCTCAATAAATTAGAATGTCGTGGAAAAGTTCATTTATTTCAGTAATTCAACTCAAATTGTGAAACTCGTGTATTAAATAAATTCAGTGCACCCAGACTGAAGTAGTTTAAGTCTTTGGTTCTTTTAATTGTGATGATTTTGGCTCACATTTAAACAAAAACCCACCAATTCACAACAAATTAGAATATGGTGACATGCCAATCAGCTAATCAACTCAAAACACCTGCAAAGGTTTCCTGAGCCTTCAAAATGGTCTCTCAGTTTGGTTCACTAGGCTACACAATCATGGGGAAGACTGCTGATCTGACAGTTGTCCAGAAGACAATCATTGACACCCTTCACAAGGAGGGTAAGCCACAAACATTCATTGCCAAAGAAGCTGGCTGTTCACAGATTGCTGTATCCAAGAATGTTAACAGAAAGTTGAGTGGAAGGAAAAAGTGTGGAAAAAAAAATGCACAACCAACCGAGAGAACCGCAGCCTTATGAGGATTGTCAAGCAAAATCGATTCAAGAATTTGAGTGAACTTCACAAGGAATGGACTGAGGCTGGGGTCAAGGCATCAAGAGCCACCACACACAGACGTGTCAAGGAATTTGGCTACAGTTGTCGTATTCCTCTTAAGCCATTCCTGAACCACAGACAACGTCAGAGGCGTCTTACCTGGGCTAAGGAGAAGAACTGTACTGTTGCCCAGTGGTCCAAAGTCCTTCAGATGAGTGCAAGTTTTGTATTCATTTGGAAACCAAGGTCCTAGAGTCTGGATGAAGGGTGGAGAAGCTCATAGCCCAAGGTGCTTGAAGTCCATGTTAAGTTTCAACAGTCTGATTTGGGGTGCAATGTCATCTGCTGGTGTTGGTCCATTGTGTTTTTTGAAAACCAACGTCACTGCACCCGTTTACCAAGAAATTTTGGAGCACTTCATGCTTCCTTCTGCTGACCAGCTTTTTGAAGATGCGGATTTCATTTTCCAACAGGATTTGCACCTGCCCACACTGCCAAAAGCACCAAAGTTGGTTAAATGAGCATGGTGTTGGTGTGCTTGATTGGCCTGCAAACTTGCCTGACCTGAACCCCATAGAGAATCAATGGGGTATTGTCAAGAGGAAAATGAAAACAAGAGACCAAAAAATGCAGATTAGCTGAAGGCCACTGTCAAAAAAACCTGGGCTTCCATACCACCTCAGCAGTGCCACAAACTGATCACCTCCATGCCACACCGAATTGAGGCAGTAATTAAAGCAAAAGGAGCCCCTACCAAGTATTGAGTACATGTACAGTAAATGAACATACTTTCCAGAAGGCCAACAATTCACTAAAAAAAAATTTTTTTATTGGTCTTATGAAGTATTCTAATTTGTTGAGATAGTGAATTGGTGGGTTTTTGTTAAATGTGAACCAAAATCATCACAATTAACAGAACCAAAGACTTAAACTATACTTCAGTCTGTGCACTGAATTTATTTAATACATGAGTTTCACAATTTGAGTTGAATTACTGAAATAAATTAACTTTTCCACGACATTCTAATTTATTGAGATGCACCTGTATAGTTCATATTCAAATCCAGTTCAACCATGCTATACACACACACAGACCTGAGATAGCGGATCGCACGCATGTCCTCACTGTAGCTCACAGAAAACAGTTATGAAACAAGAATTTAGTTTATGAAACACAGGCAGAGAAATGGAGACTTTCACTTCTTATACAAGTTTACTGTAAAAAAGTAAAATAATGGAAAGCACAGACTCAAGGCTAAGCATTATGGTTTTTCTCAGAGAGGCACACAAAACTATCCTATTATATCCTACCCTATTGTAAAGTCTCTAACTACTATAATATCTTCACCTCAATGATGTTTTAACAACAAACATGAAATGAGCGACAAGAAATGCCTCTACAGAGCCTGAAAATCATGCAAATTTAGCAGCAATATAGTGATTATAGGAGCGTCTGAGGATATTAAGCTGAACTCACCTGAAGGACAGAGAGCGGACTGAAGCTGCCACCCTGCCCAAAAGAGAATGTCTGTTTTTCTCTTCCTCTTCTTCCTCTTCCTCCTCTCTCTGAAAGTAAGGAATTGATGAGATTGATGAGATGTTTGGAAAACCCCAATTTCACAGCAGAGAGTGACTCATGTGGCAAGTGTGTTTTTTTGTGGCAACACATTTTAGGTGTGTGACAACGAGTTCATGAGCACATTTTCATGCCTTGTGAATGGTCGTGGTGAGTTTGTGACAGGTTTAAGTACTTTTATGTGTCTTTTTCCAGTAAGACTGTGTGCCTGTGTTTGGGTTTATTAAGCAGTACTTTGGGGGCAATAATATATATAAATATATATAGTGCCGTGAAAAGGTTTTTGCCCCATTCCTGTTTTTTTAATTTTTTGTTTATTTGTGGCACTTAAAAGATTCAGATCATCAAACAAATTTTTATATTACACAAAGATAATGCAATTTATTAAGTGAAAAAAGCTGTCCAAACCTGCCTGGCCCTACGTGAAAAATGAATGGCCCCCTCCTGTTAAATCATGAAGAACGTGATATCCACATATTTTAGAAAGCGAAGTTAAATTTCACTATCGTATCCCGGGCCTGATTACTGCCAGACCTGTTGAATCAAGAAATCACTTCAAAAGAACCTGCCTGACAAAGTGAAGCATGCTTAAAGAGCAACACATCATGCCACGATCTAAAGAAATTCAAGAACTGATGAGAAACAAAATAGTTGACATGTATCAGTCTGGAAAGGGTTATGAAGCCATTTCTAAGGCTTTGGTACACCAGTGAACCACGAATATTATCCACAAATGGAGAAAACTTGGAACAGTGGTGAACCTTCCCAGGAGTGGCCGGGCTACCAAATTTACTCCAAGAGCGCAATGGCGACTCATCCAGGAGGTCATAAAAGCACCCAGAACAACATCTAAAGAACTGCAGGCCTCACTTTCCTCAATTAAGGTCAGTGTTCATGGTTCAACAATAAGAAAGAGACTGGGCAAAAACGTCATCCATGGAAGAGTTCCAAGGCAAAAGCCAGTCGCATTTGCCAAAAAATATCTTGATTATCCCCAAGACTTTTGGGCAAATATTCTGTGGACTGATGTGACAAAAGTTTAACTTTTTGGAAGGTGAGTGTCCCGTTACATCTGGCGTAAAACAAACACAGCATTTCATAAAAAGAACATAATACCAACAGTCAAACATGGCGGTGGTAGTGTGATGGTCTGGGGCTGCTTTGCAGCTTCAGGACCTGGATGACTTGCCATAATTGATGACTTGCCATGAATTCTGCGCTCTATCAGAAAATCCTGAAGGAAAATATCCGGCTATCAGTTTGTGACCTCAAGCTCAAACACATTTGGGTTATGCAGCAGGACAATGATCACAAACACACACAGCAAGTCCACCTCTGAATGGCTCAAAAAATAGATTGTCAGTCAAAGTCCGGACTAATCCAATTGGCTGCTGTGGCATGACCTTAAACCGTCCCCAGTCATGCTCGAAAACCCTCCAATGTGGCTGAATTAAAACAATTCTGCAAAGAAGAGTGGGCCAAAATTCCTCCACAGCGATGCGATAACTGGCAATGAGTCTTTCACAAACGCTTGATTGCAGTTGTTGCTGCAAAGGGTGGCACAACCAGTTATTAGATTTTGGGGGCAATTACTTTTTCACGTAGTGCCACGCAGGTTTGGGCAGCTTTTTTCCCTTAACAAAATAAATAATCATTTAAAAACTGCACTTTGTATTTACTTGCATTATCTTTGTGTAATATATAATGTGTTGTGATCTGAATCCAAAAAATTCAAGTGTGACAAATATGCAAACAATTAAAAAACAGGAAGGGGTCAAAAACTTTCACACCACTGTGTGTGGGTGTATATATTTTTTAGTTTTTTCTAAATATGCAAAAGTTTACTTTTATGATTAGTAATTTACTTTAGGCTATATGAAAACAATAGATATCTACAGCACATCCTCATTTAAACGTGTATACACTGCCATTCAAAAGTTTGTGATCAGATTTTTAATGCTTTTTAAAGACCGTAATATTGTGAGATATTATTAACAATGTACGCCTTTACCATCACTTTTTTATTAATTTAACACACCCTTGCTGAAATAAAATAAATTTATTTCAAAACAACAAAAAAGAAAAAATTATCGACCCAAAACATTCACCGGTTGTGTATTTATTACAAATTTTATTATTTGTATAAAATGCTCTTTTTTTTTTTTTTTTTTTTTTTACTTTTTATTCATCAAAGAATCCTGAAAAATAAAATTTATCACGGTTTCCACAAAAAATATTAAGGAGCACAACTGTTTCCAACATTGATAATAAATCAGCATATTAGAATGATTTCACTGTGACAATGTGACACTGAAGACTGGAATAATGATGCTGAAAATTCATCGCAAGACTAATTTTGTGTTTTAAAGTATATTAATATAGAAAACCATTATTTTAAATTGCAATAGTATATTACAATATTATAGTTTTTTTTCTGTATTTTTGAACAAATAAACGCAACTTTGATGAGCATAAGAGAGTTCTTCAAAAAATATATAAAAAATCTTTCTGATCCCAAACTTCTGAACAGTAGTGTATGTCAGGGTTATTATCATTAACTAAAACCATAAAAATCATTCATTACCTGGGGGGAGGGGGGATTAAACTTATTTTATTCCTAAAATAATAATAAAAAACGAATAAAAAATGACAAAAACACAACATTTTACGAAAATAAAAACAGAAATAAAAATTACATCTAATTTAAAATATTAATAAAAACTACAATAGCATCTCAATGATACTAAAACAACACTGAAATGTGCTTGATAACTCGAAAATGAATGTGAAAGAAGTCTTGTGTCCACATTCATCAGTATGTAATGGGTCTGGTAAGGATCTGTGTGTTTGTCACATCCCAGAGGATCAGTCCCTCAGGGTCACCAACAGACCCAATCATTTTAAAAGCCACATGACTGCTACATCACACACTGTCCTAATGAGTGTTTGTAGTCACAGGAGACTGGAGGGAAGGAAGTTGCTGTTGTCATGACGATGCCCTTAATGCACAACAAGTTCATATGAAAATTAGATTGTTTCTTTCATTCAAAAATGTTTATTTTAGTGTGAATGTCTTAGTCTGCTTGTGTGAGAGAATCTGTAATCATCTCAGTGTCACAAAGAGGAAATGTGTTGCTTATTGAACAAGTACAACCACATGTGACATGTGAACATGTGACGTCAATAAATCTGTTGCAAAGCAACCGCTAAAAGAACCAACAGAGTAAAATGCTTGCAGCACCTCATATGAGACTCATGTGTTCATTTCTATCTGGTTATTAACACTGTCAAAACACTTTGGCTTTGTTTAGTCAGGCAGACTGCAAATATCTTTTTTTTTACTGTATCCGATTTCACCAGATTCAAAGCACATACAATACTGATTAGAAATCTGATATTTTTTCATTATTGCTACCTGAATGTACATTAATTTATACTCACTCTTTCATCACATAGAGAACTACATGACATTCATTATATAGTGAATAGTAAATTAACAAATGTCACCAAAATGTATTATGTCAACAATTATTTTGAAAATGCTTAAAGTGGCATATGTTGAAGAAAAGGACGAGCCTCTAGTACCTCAGACTTGGCTCGGCTCTCCTTGCGTTTCAGGAACCCTGGAAGCCTCCTCAAAACCAGAGTGACTCCATTTGGATTTTCCTCCAGTTTTTGAACAAGGTTTGTCCGGCTCCAGCCAACCTGAAATAGGATGTATCGTTTACATTGCATGAAATAAATGCATATTTGCATCCAAAATGGTGCTTCTTTTGCACCTAATGCTTGTCGCTGCAACTAACTTTGGGTCATTTTCAGAAAACTGTGCTAGATTTTTAAAAAATAATTTCATTTAAAATGGCTTTTTAATCTCTTTTTCTTTATTTGAAATAACTATTGTTTTTCTTCTGTGCCTATCAGTAATTGCAGGACACTGGGCCACAAGCTATTACTAATCCAAATTAGTGGACAAAAGACATCTGCTCAAATCCAGCAGGTAAGTCATCAAATGGACCGAAGAGTCTTACTGTGCCAACCCGGGTTCAGCCCCTCTTATTAGAACCCTGGCTAATTTCCTTCCTTACAGCAGTCTTTATGTAAATAACACCAGTATATCACTATTAGTACAGTTAAACATCATTAGCATTAAAAATTTTCACTTACCACTATCTGTCCGTTGACCTGAATGACTTCATCTCCCGCTAAAATCTTCTCACAGATCTCTGTAGGAGACTGTAAGACAGGATTTATGGTTATGCACAACACAGTGTTCTAAGACACACTACTGAGTAAAAGAGCACAAAAACACTTCTACCAATAATACCAAAGGAATGATTGCAATGGCTTAGAAGGAACCGCCACAAGCAGAAACCTCATGCCCATTCAAACTGGCATGTGCCCCTTTTTGAACCAACTGGATTTTGAATGCAACATCAACATCTTTAAGATTGGATGATTATTGCACTACCATTCAAAACTTCAGGGTCAGAAATATTTTAAAAATAATAAAATAATACTTTATTCTGCAAAGATATGTTATATTGGTCAAAAGTAAAGACTGACAGTAAAAAATTTTATAATATTACAAAATATTTCCAAGTAAAGTAAATGTGGTTCTTTTGAATGAAAGAATCCTTCCACAAAAATATTATGCAGTAAAACTGGTTTCAGCATTGAGAATGTTGCATTGATATTAAAGTAATACATGTTTCTTGAGAACCAAATCAGCTATAATGATTTCTGAAGGATCATGTGACACTGAAGATTGGAAAGTTCAGCTTTGCAATCACATGAATAAATTGCATTTTGGAATATATTAATAGAAAACAGTTATTTTAAATTGTAAAAAATGTTTCTGTATTTTTTAACAAATAATTGCAGCCCTGGTGAGCATAAGACACTTCTTTAAAAAAAAAAATCCCACCCCCAAACTTTTGAATGGTAATGTATGTTAAAATAATATCTTTTGTGTGCATTAGTGTTTGTGTGTGTGTTTGACTAAATATGGCTCTTTTATTAAACTTTTTTTTAGATATATGATATCCCAACTCCCTCTTCCCCTATTTCTGACCCTAAAGAAAGCAGTTTACGTGGAAGCATAATTTTATCTCATTCTCACGAGTCATAACAGAAAAGAAAAATGAGCAAAAAAATGTGCAAACAATTCAAACCCATAATTCTTGTTTTAAGCGAGTCCAGAAACCTTTAAACTAGCCCACTTTTTCCCTAGGAGGAAGTTAACCTTTCGCTCACTCGGTTAATAAGAGCCAATTCATTTACGTGTTCATTCACTGAAAACACATCCTCACATATCTCCCAGCAGGCAATTTAGGGAATGATTTACCCTGGTTTATGCCAGAAAAACACAAATTTCCCTCCCTAAATAAATACATTAAGAAAACAAAACGATACTTTTCTATCTTGGTCAAATATATTGAAGCGCAGGGGTACCATCAACCTGTCCTACCTCTGCTGCTGTTCCAGTGACAAAATGATTTCTGGATCCTGAGGTGGTGATCTCAATTCCCTATGTGAAAGAAATAATGTGCATATCAAGCAAAGAATATCTTAAACCTCAGCTAAACTAGAATTCAATGGATCTGACATTGGCTACTGTAAGCGAGATGAGAATCTGGGCTGGTAATTGGTCCATGAACCTTGCTGATTTGCTTTAATATTCAGCCCTCCTTCCAGCATTATGACAAGAAATTCAAAAGGAGAACTGAGGGAGCATGTTCAGATCGGCACTGGTCAATGAATCGACTGCACTATCAGATGTCAGCCCAAGTTGGATCTAAATAGTATTGATTGTGCTGGAAATGTGCTGTAAGCACAGAGACCTCCTGCTTAAGAGACAATGAACCAGTATGGTCCAACCTCAGGCTAACTGAATCCATTAGTATCTGTCAGATCAATAATAATCAATCATGTCCAGTTATTATATTCTCTGAATCTTGCTTTCTCCAAAGCATGCCAAATAGAAACCTAATGAGTTTTCCCACAACCTCTATCGAGAAAACAGGAGAGGCAGGTCTCACTTGGCAAAAATCACAAGCATTTTTTTATATTTTGACAGACATTCCTTTGTCAATAAACTTCAGTGCACTGAACAGTGTGAAGCCCTGCTATTGGATTTCCTTGTATGGTTTGTGGATGACTGCCAATGTAATCATTCATGTTGCATTGTGTGTTTTGGGTCTGATTTGAAGACACACAAAATATAAAGGCCCCAAATTCACTTCAAATATGTCAAAAATTATAAAAAATAAATAAAAAAAAGACTATGTGAGCTATCCTTCAGAGCATGACTGTTCTTAAACAAACCAGGGCAAATGTAAACCAATCATACAATTTTTAATTGAACATTTTACCAGTCCACAGACACCTTACAGAAGAACTCTCTTTTGTGGAGCTGCCATGTGTTTGCATCTAAGGTACAGAAAGGAAGAACTTTACATAATTAAACTCTCTTTAAATATCTTCACCCTTAGCAACATATTAGCTGAATACAATACAAAGTGAAAGGACTGTCTGAGTAAAAATTATTTGAGCTGTGTTTAAAGAAGGGAGAAAGATGATGTTGAAACTCCATCTGTACCTCTAAGCATGATTAGTTCTTTATCATTCGCAAAACTATAATGTAAATTTAACCTCAGCAATGTATCCAAATAAATATTGAATACAGAAAATACAGAAAACAAGACCACTAGAGTACGTTTTACAAGAAAATAATATTTCAGTCTTTCTACTTCATAGTTTCATGTTTAATTCAATGCATTACTTGCCTTTTCCTTGTAATTAAAGGGATAGTTCACCCAAAAATGAAAATTTGATGTTTATCTGCTTACCCCCAGGGCATCCAAGATGTAGGTGACTTTGTTTCTTCAGTAGAACACTAATGGAGATTTTTTTTAACTCAAACCGTTGCAGTCTGTCAGTCTTATAATGGAAGTGAATGGGAATCATGGCTTTGAGAGTCAAAAAAACATACACAAACAAAACCAAATTAAACCCTATGGCTCGTGACGATACACTGATGTGTAAAGACACGAAACGATCGGTCTGTGCAAGAAACTGAACAGTATTTATATAGTTTTTTACCTCTGATGCACTGCAATGTCTGAACTGTCCTGAGCGCGTCCTTGACAGCCATATCTCTCAAATGGACCATTGACATTCCTAATTGAGATTGTAGATAGAGTGTCAATGGTCCATTTGAGAGATAGGTGGCGGTAATGCACTTATAAGTCTGCGATCTGCCGTAAAGCAAGAAGAAGAAGAAGACGCGTCACGTGCCAGCTGTCGAGGACGCGCTCAGGACAGTTCAGACATTGCGGTGAATCAGAGGTAAAAAACAATATAAAGTTCACAACGCAGGTCGGGAGGAGCCTAATCACCAGTCCTGCCAATCATCGTTTCGCCGTAGATAAGCAGAGTCATGTTCCGTCCACGTACTATTCTTTCCGCATCCCTCTCCCCACCCCTTTCTCCTCTTTAAATCCTTCTTTTCATCCACACCGTATCAGCATAGGTGGGTTTCTTACTTGAGCCAAGCCGAGCCTCCGTGTTTTCGAGCCTCCTTCAACACGACAGCACGCCAGTCGTTACCATTACCTGGCAGGGCTGAATGGGCAGGCGAACTCGATCATACTGGTTCAGTTTCTTGCACAGACCGATCGTTTCGTGTCTCGTGATCAATGTATCGTCAGGAGCTGCAGGGTTTAATTTGGTTTTGTTTGTGTATGTTTTTTTGACTCTCAAAGCCTGACTTCCCCTTCACTTCAATTATAATACTGACAGACTGCAACGGTTTGAGTTAAAAATCTTCGTTTGTGTTCTACTGAAGAAACAAAGTCACCTACATCTTGGATGCCCTGGGGGTAAGCAGATAAACATCAAATTTTATTTTTTGGGTGAACTATCTCTTTAATTGTGAAATATCTGACTGAATATTGTTTCAAAGCCAGTTTTTTCACAGTGCTGCAGAAAGCCACCGAAAAATAGGAAACACAATTGGACAACAAGGAGAGAGAGGATGAACTAGTAAAAGAATGAACTACTGTAAAGAAATCAAGTTATAAATGATCAAATGCATTACCACTTGATCTCCTGGTGAAGCTGGGACCAGGTCAACACTCTCCAGCTGGGCAGTATGGGTAAGAAGAGGCAACGGAGTAATGGTCAAAATCTCATCACACACTGCTACCAACTGACGACACTAGAGAAAGAGACAGGAAGAAAAAGAAAAAGATTGGTTATTTCTTCTGAAGTAATGAATATAATCACATGTATTATTGGAATATAGAGGATTATGTAGGCTACACTACCATTTAACTGTTTGGTGTCGGTAAGATGTTATTTGGAAGAATACTGCAGTATACACTGCAGTCCCAATGATGAAAGGATGATTCAGAAAACTTCAAATTAAAAGTTAAAATGCCACACTAAACTATTGTTACAACAAGTGAAAATTACTTTTTGTGGTAATTGACAGCATATCAGTTAGGCCTACCACAGAAAGTTTGTAACTGTTGTGTCACTGAAATATATTAATATATTCATATGAACATCATAACTGCAATATGCATAAGGCTTGAAAATATAATGCAATATTATAATATAATACAGTATAATAATAATATATGACTACAGTATGTTAATGTAATTTAAAGAATCAAAAGATATGTAGAAAGTAAGAGTGAAAACAGAAGACCCATGATCTCTTACTATAGATATAATGTCCTTCTCCTTTTCAAACACGGCGGTTTCCTACAGGGAAGAGAGAGAGAGAAATGAGAACACTTACTAAAAATGCAAGTGTTTCCACCCACTGAGGATTTTAATCCAGAATTCAGAGATCTACAAACACACATGAGGGGAGTTCACCTAACCCACTCACTCCAGGGCTGATTCAGCTCCTTCACACCTCTCAATGAAACACTTCCTCAAACAGAGTGACACTACACACCGCTAACATACAGCCAGCAACCCGTACAAGACCTAAGCACAAGATTACATGCACACAAGCGCACACTCATATTGATGACTGTACTGAACATGTAGATCACAGTCTAATTAAAGGATTAGGGTGGCCACTGAGGATCGGTGGCAAGAGAAAAAGCGTTTGAACCAGATTTACTGATGAGCCAGATCTTATGTAACATCCCTGAAGATAAACACTGAATCCCAGACCACCAACAGATTCACTTCAGCCAATACACAACTCACTCAGCCATGAAGTTCAGCACAAATAAAACCAAAACAAATAAGGGCTCATATCCAACCTCAGAGCTGTTTGTATTGGCTAAACAGATTCAGTGTTAGTCCATCTGAGGCATGAAAGTATGCACTTACTGAACTCAGGTATGCGAGAGAGAGGATATGACATGACGCGCAGCTGAAGAATTTTGTGGGAGGTATGTGTGTGTGACACCGATGGCTCACTTCTCGTTAATTTAAACAGGTGTGTCACTTCCCCTCATGAGAAATCAACACACACCCAAACCTTTAGGCTCACAAAGAGTTTTATTTGAATGCATTCATTTCCAGTGGACCATTAAAACCTAAGGTTCAGAGCAAAGTAAGAGGTAAACCATCAGTATTGTTAGGGCAAGAATCACTATTACTACTTTTCATATTGCTTGTCAACTTAAGCTTAACATTCAATTATGTATATTATACAGCATGTATTTTATAAATATGTGTGTGTTACATATTTGACCCTGGACCACAAAACCAGTCATAAGGGTCAATTTTTTTGAAATTGAGATTTATACATCATCTGAAAGCTGAATAATTAAGCTTTCCACTGATGTAGGGTTTGTTAGGACAGGACAATATTTGGATATGATGCAACTATTTGAAAAAAAAAAATCTAAATATTGAGAAAATCGCCTTTACAGTTGTCCTTAGCAATGCATATTACTAATAAAAAAAAAAAAAAGTTTTGATATATTTACAGTAGGCAATTTACAAAATATTTTCATGGAACATGATCTTTACTTAATATCCTAACGATTTTTGGCACAAAAGAAAAATCGACAATTTTTATCCATACAATGTATTATTGGCGATTGCTACAAATATACCCCAGCGACTTAGACAGGTTTGGCAGCCAGGGTCAAATATATGAAATATATCCATACTTATTTTATTTTTGTAATTAATAAATATTGTTTTAAAAAATAAAATAATGAATTAAATTTTTTTTTTTTTTTTTTTTATTTATATATTTTTTTTTTTTTTTATTTATTTATTTATTTTTTATTTGTATTTATTTATTTATTTTTAACAATTGTGGTCAGTGAAAATGTGGCCCAACTGGCTAAACAGGAAAATACTACAGTTTGGGGTGGGCTATACTGGGCCAGTAAGCAACCACTTTACAATGGGTTAAAAAAAACTTGTTTTGCTAGCATTGTGGTGACAACTTATGCATTTTCTTCAAAAATGTTGTTTAGAAATAAACCCCTCAGTTCCCCTATAAATACACACACAGTTTGGAGTAAAACAATGAGATCTGACAGAGAGTCGCCCATTCAACACAGCAGTGACTGCTAGGATTCCACTTTAAACGAGAGCAATTATCTGCTTTGTTTGAGGTGATTGGATAAGCATATGTTTGTGCTTCCGAGCAGGTGCTTGGAACTAAGATGTGTCGTTGCCATGGAAACAGATGTAAGCATAAAAGTAAATGAAATGACTGGATGGAATGATGTGGAAGGTCAAACAGGACACACACTGGTCATGTCTTCAGTGTAATTTAGTGTAATATCTTCTACTGTATATTCACACCCTGTCAAAGAAAACTGCCAGAGTGTATTTTTATAGGTCATTATGGTATAGTTCAAGCACAGGTCAGTCCTTACTGCTGATTTGAGAGCCATCTCACTGATTTACAACAATAAATCTCATCATAATCACATCCAGGAAAAGCAAGGCTAATCTGAATCAGAAACTACATATATTTTTGCAGAATCGCCTGATATTTTTGTTAGACATGTCTGCTACCATTTTCATATTTGTGTATTTAATAATTTTTTGAATTCAATTATCCTTTGACCTACAAACAACAGTGTAGCTTTGTCACCACCGGTTAATATATGCCACCAGTTTAAAACCCATTTCACAAATCAGCACCGAAAATGGAAACAATAATTCAGGGAAATTTAAATACAAATACTTAAAGTTGAAATGAAATGAAAATTCACAATATTTTCTACATTTTGAAATGTTATTGTTCTTATTGTAAATTAAGTACCCATGCATTTCATTTTTCTATTTTATTTTTATGAAAATGTCATAATTACTAACTACAGACTTCTCTGTTGAAATATACAGAATTTTTCCAATCATTCAGTCTGCTTAAACCTTTTCTCAACACCAATATCTTAAACATACGGTCAACAACCAGGACGTATACAGGTGCATTTCAATAAATTAGAATGTCGTGGAAAAAGTTCATTTATTTCAGTAATTCAAATCAAAATTGTGTGAAACTTGTGTATTAAATAATTCAATGCACACAGACTGAAGTAGTGTAAGTCTTTTGTTCTTTTAATTGTGACGATTTTGGCTCACATTTAACAAAAAACCCACCAATTCACTATCTCAACAAATTTTAATACTTCATAAGACCAATAAAAAAATATTTTTTAGTGAATTGTTGGCCTTCCGGAAAGTATGTTAATTTACTGTACATGTACTCAATACTGGCTAGGGGCTCCTTTTGCATGAATTACTGCATAAGTGTGGCGTGGCATGGAGGTGATCAGCCTGTGGCACTGCTGAGGTGGTATGGAAGCCAGGTTTCTTTGACAGTGACCTTCAGCTCATCTGCATTTTTTGGTCTCTTATTTCTCATTTTCCTCTTGACAATACCCTGTAGATTCTCTATGGGGTTCAGGTCTTGTGAGTTTGCTGGCCAGTCAAGCACCCCAACACCATGGTCATTTAACCAACTATTGATGATTTTGGCAGTGTGGGCAGGTGCCAAAAAATCCTGCTGGAAAATGAAATCAGAAAAAGCTGGTCAGCAGAAGGAAGCATGAATGCTCCAAAATTTCTTGGTGGTAAACGGGTGCAGTGACGTTGGTTTTCAAAAAAACACAATGGACCAACACCAGCAGATCACATTGCACCCCAAATCATCACAGACTGTGGAAAATAAACACTGGACTTCAAGCAACTTTGGTTATGAGCTTCTCCACCCTTCCTCCATACTCCAGGACCTTGGTTTCCAAATGAAATACAAACTTGCTCTCATCTGAAAAGAGGACTGTGGACCACAGAGCAACAGTCCAGTTATTTTTCTCCTTAGCCCAGGTAAGACGCCTATGACGTTGTTCTGTGGTTTAGGAGTGGCTTAACAAGAGGAATACGAAAACTGTAGCCAAATTTCTTGACACGTTTGTGTGTGGTGGCTCTTGCCTTGACCCCAGCCTCAGTCCATTACTTGTGAATTTCACTCAAATTCTTGAATCGATTTTGCTTGACAATCCTCATAAAGCTGCGGTTTTCTCGATTGGTTGTGCATCTTTTTCTTCCACACCTTTTTCCTCCACTCAACTTCTGTTAACATGCTTGGATACAGCAATCTTTGAACAGCCATATTCTTTGGCAATGAATGTTTGTGGCTTACCCTCCTTGTGAAGGTTGTCATTGATTGTCTTCTGGACAACTATCAGAACAGCAGTCTTCCCCATGATTGTGTAGACTAGTGAACCAAACTGAGAGACCATTTTGAGGCTCAGGAAACCTTTGCAGGTGTTATGAGTTGATCAGCTGATTGGCATGTCACCATATTCTAAATCGTTGAGATAGTGAATTGGTGGGTTTTTGCTAAATGTGAGCCAAATCATCACAATTTAAAGAACCAAAGACTAGTAAACTACTTCAGTCTGTGTGCATTGACTTTATTTAATACAGGAGTTTCACAATTTGAGTTGAATTACTGAAATAATTAAACTTTTCCACAACATTCTAATTTACTGAGATGAAACTGATCACAAAGTCCTTGTCCTTATGTTTTCTATTTCAATAATCTATTACACTTGGATATATACCACAATACAGAAGAAAATATCTTTTGCTATTTCTGTTTCATTGCTACTTTGAATGAGGTAAGAATGAGAGAATCTTTTGTCTTTTGATATATGTGACCCTGTACCACAAAACCAGTAATAAGGGTCAATTTCTCGAAATTGAGATGCATACATCATCTGAAAGCTGAATAAATAAACTTTTCTTTTGATGTATGGTTTGTTAGGATAGGACAATATTTGGTTGAGATACAACTATTTGAAAATCTGGAATCTGAGGGTGCAAAAAAATCTATAATACTGGAGAAAATCCCCTTTAAAGTGTTAATAATGAAGTTCTTTAAGGGAACCATGCATATTACTAATCAAATATTAAGTTTTTATATATTTACAGTAGGAATTTTACAAAATATCTTCACGGAGCATGATTTTTATTTTTGGCATAAAAGAAAAATTTATTATTTTTACCCATACAATGTTTTTTTTGGCTATGGCTACAAATATACCCCAGCGAATTAAGACTGGTTTTGTGGTCCAGGGTCACATATATTCTGTGCATTGATTTGCACTGGGGTTCTTTTCTCCTTTTTTCTTTGTATGCACACAGCTGAGCAAATGCATAACTAAACGTATAACTGAAAATATTCACTTTCTCTCCAGTCCTGCTGTTTTTCTCATCTTTTAGTTTTATTGAGGCTGACGTCCTCACACAAAGGAGCTTCATTCAGCTCAAAAGCTTTTACCTTGTTATCCTCTAGTTCCCAACAAAGCTCCTCATTTCACACTGATAATGATCATTAACTCTGTTTTCAACACTGCAGAAAGAGAGAGAGCTTTCCTCAGTGATAAAACACAGGTCAGATCTTCTCTTTCCATCCTCTATCTTTTGCTCCCTCTCTTTGCCTGTAGCTTATTGGCATTACAAATAACTGCATTTGCAGCTGCATACAATGACAAAAACGGAGCAAACCAAAGTATATAAATGTTCTGTCTCTAGGCAGAGACAAACAGCTAAATCAAATGCTCTGTTAAAGGGTCACAGGCCAGCAGACCTGAAGATACTAAAAAAAGATCTGCCTCACATCCTGCATGGATCCATTTACAATTCTCAAATGCATAAACAACACACTTGCTTGTTTTCCTATCATGGTGGGAAATTTCCTTTGACTTCTATTGTTTTTATAGTGAGCTGATGATATTTAATATCCCCAAACCCTCACAGAACCCTTTCTACGTTTTTACATTGTCAATAAGGCATTTTTAGTATGTTTATTAATCTTGCATCCTATTTTGTACTACCTTCTAGACTGAATTTCCTAGCAAAAAATATACACATCAAGTCTAGTTTTGTAAACTGAGCATTACTGGTTTTAAACCTCTATGAGGTCTTTATATATCATCTACCATTAACCACATAGTAAGTAAACTAAACTCTGAACTGAATTTAGTCACTCTACAGAAGAGACAACTTCCAAAATTCCATAAAACAGACTGTTTATTAAATAAAATAACCATTTCCTCCCAGCTAATATTATACAAAGAAATTCTGAAGCAACTTCAGACTTGTAAACATTAAGGGAAAAATATATTCAAGATAAAAAAGATAAAACAAGGACACACAGTACCTCTGTCTGATCGACGTGATCTTTTCTGCTTAATCCACTGATGTATTTCAAGTACTGTGTGTGTATGAATTTCCTTTTGCACCCTCTCTCACTCTCTGCCTCTTATCTCTCTTTTAATTAATCTATCTTTCACTCCCTCACCTCTCCTTCTTTTTAAGTTCATTACTCCTCTCTCTCTTTCTCGATAAATTCATTGGCTGACAGCTAATTATTCCACACTCCCCGGGCAGCGCTGCCAATACATACAAACACACCAAAACACTCACAGGTGCAATTATATCTCTGATAAAAAGTTTCCCCTTCATATCTGGGGTGATCCCGGAGACACTGAATATTTGTTCATCTGTTCATTAAAACCTCAGCACCACCAGTGAGCAAGACACAGTCATCCATGTATGACACACTAGTATCACCAGAAAGGTTTGCTTGACATGATGACCTTTCACTTCAGGTGACGTGGTTTCTATAAGGATCAGAGGCCCACCTGTCCCCTAACACCTGTTCTAACACTCACCTTCATGGCTTCAAATGTCAGAAACGTATTAAAACGTAAGCAGAATGAACACAGAAATCTTTAGACTGAACTGAGTTGAGGGGTCTGACCTCAATCAGATGTGAGTTATTTTGAGTTATAATATAGGATTTATCGGCTGTAATTTAATATACATTTTCCTAATTTTCTAATTATGTATATATAGAAAATTTTGGGGTCAGTAAAACTTTTTTAAAGAAATATTTTTTTTTATACAGCAAGGATTCATTAAATTGTTTAAAAGTTACCAAAAATAATTCAATACTGTTACAAAAGATTTCTATTCAAATAAAAATGCTGCCAAATATTGAAAAAAATACCATTTCCACAAAAAAGTGACTCGTTTTCGACATTGATAATAATAAAATGATGACTGAAGGATCATGTGACACTGACAAGACTGGAGTAATGGCTGCTGAATATTCAGCTTTACAATCACAGGAAAAAATTACATTTAAAATATATTAAAATAGAAAACTGTTATTTTAATTTGTAATAATATTTCACATTACTGTTTACTGTATTTTTGATTATGTAAATGCAGTCTTGGTGAGCATAAGGGACTTGTTTCAAATGCATTAAAAAAATGACTGACACCAAACTTTTGAACGGAAATGTGTAACATTAGTAATTTCACTGGTGGTCTTTTGGACTTTTGGACCCCATTGTATGCATGAATGATTATGTAAGGATTGATGATCCTGAACAGCTTTCAGTTTGTACATTAACTCTTCTCTTACTGTTGCCATTCTTACATGAAAAAGTTCCTGATTGCTGCACAAGAAAGCATTTGCACTCATGATACACACACAATACTTTTTGTAGTGTGAACAGGAAGTATACAAACAATGCTTTTAAACTGGAAAAGATGCCATCAGCTTTAGGAAAGTGAACTCAGTGACAAAACAGAAAGAGAGAACAACGTTCTAGTGATTTACTCTGTGTTTGTGTGTGTGTCTGTGACAGTCGACAGAAAGAAGCTGATAGCATCAAGTGTCAACATTCTTAGTGCACACATTGCACATTGTTTCTCTATACACGCACAGAAACACTTAGCTTCTTTCTCATTTCCACACTTTCCTTCCCCTCTTTAGCAATGCTGTTTGGTCTCAGAGTGGACGTCTGAGTCACATCATCAACGATCAAACCCTTTTCTTGTTATTTCCCTCTATGAGTACACAAACAGCACCAAAAAGCCACTGAAACTTTTAAAGCGAACATGAAATCTGCAAGAAACATTAAGCAAATGGTTCAGATGCCTTTTGAATGATAACGCAAACCCAAATCTTGAAATAGATGCCATCTGATTTCCAGTGACACTGTGAGTATGTCAACATGTTTTATCATTAGTATGTGTGTGCATGTGTTTGTGGGTGTTAGTTTGCACACAAGTAAAGGTGACTGTTAAACTTGTGAACCTTTCTGGGTTAAAGTATGTCAACTTAATGAATGGTAGAGACAGAAAATAAGCAATCAAAACTTATTAAAGTGTAAAATTATCAATGAATAGAAAAACAAACCCTACTGTTCAGGTCCAGATGAAAGATTCTTCTGATGAAGTGAATATCATGTGACCTTCTCTCCTGTATGCTCACCACAGGTGAATAACACACGACCAAAGTGTCTTTCAGTTCACATAGTCTGACTTTTAACGCCCGCCCCCTCTCCCTCTCTCCCCCTCTCTCTCTTTCTCGGACAGCCTTAGCCCTCTTGAGTCCAGTGAATAAGTGTAATGAAAACCATGTGTTTGTCAGCATTATAGTGTGATTATATCAGGCCTAGAACAATTTTTCAAAAATAGGCAGCATGGACAGATTTAAAAATCACCAGAACCTCTACTTGACCATGATCACTTCAGCCACTACAGACTCAAACATTTCCCTCTACTGTGGTATACAGTGAGATATGACAGATATTTCCAATGAAAATTGACTTAAAGGTGTCATGACATGGATTTTTTAATTAATATGTTTCTTGAGGTTCACTTGTAATGTTACATTTTTGGCAGAGAACCCCCAAATATATATGCAGAAAAATTATTATTTTCAACCCTCATTCTGACCCTCTCTCTAATTACAAAATTTTAGGGGATAGCTTCTTTACATCATTGCATAGGTAAAATACAATGACTCATTCGCATGATGGAAGTGTTTGAAAACATTATCATATAAAATCGTCATTTACAGACAAATATTATGAAATTGTTCAATACGGTTTGCGATGCAGCTGCTGTCAGATCCAATACAGTCGGCTGCTTCACCTTTCAACAAATTTCTGTGCAAACTCTCCATTACACTGCGCCTCATTTACAAAACAATCTGAGGTAAAATGCTCCGAACAAACATATAACAATTTGACGCAATCGGAGATTCCATTAAAATAAACTATCCACTTGTTCCTTACACTGGGATCTTTCTGAGATCTGTACAGGAGACGCAAACAAGCTGTTTTAACAGGACGTGTTGTAGGAAGACTCAAACGCATGGACTATATATGATATATAAGTATTTGTTGAAGTCTTCCACTGGAGGCATTCATATGCAAATGTTTTCGCCCGTGTGACATCACAAATCCCACAATATCCAAACGATATTGGCGATTATATCTGTTTTTGGAGCTTAAATAAAATGCTTTGTTTATAATGAGGATGACGTTTTAAGATATGAAACTTGAAGGATTTTTTTATGGTATAAAGACCTCTCGTATGTCAAAAATCTAATTGACTTCTCATGTCATGATCCTTTTCTATTTCAGTCCGTTACTCACACAAAGTTATTGCATTATTGTAAATCTGAAGCTTGACAGTCACCGCCCCATTCACTTACATTTTATGGAAAAGAGCAACTTAAATACTCTGTAACAATGCAAACAATGAAAATTTTTGAGTGGAATCTCCTTTAAAGCACTGTAACAAGAACACACTCACCTTATGCACTGTAATGTCCAGATCTTTACACAGAGTGGCAACTTTCTCATTTGCTGTGTATCCAGTCTGCTGTGCAAATTGATACCTATTAAAAAAGACATACACATTATGACTGAGAAAGAATGAAACGCCACAACACTACTTCATGTGCAAATTCACTGCCTGTATATTAACACACAGGTAAACGTCACTGTGTGGTTCAGGCTGTGTGATTCTCACCTATTCAGCAAAGACACAAGTCCATTGGATGCTGTGATCACATCCACCACCGCTTGCAGCACCTGTTGTGACAGCTTGGTGGCGCTCTGTCCATCATTGGTATTGACACGCCAGCGCCCCTGTATGCTCATCTGCTGAGTGTGAGCCACTGCACGCAGTTTCTCTGTCAAACTGCGCAGATTGTCACCTCCAACACTGTACGTCTGCGTAGACACAAGAAAGAATATGTTAGGTGCCAGAGATGTGTATTTAAAAGTTGATCTACTTTTAATTTTACAAGGCACTCTAAAAATGTGGCAAAAAATGTGAACGCAACAGTAAAGCGCCCATCTAGCATTTACATAGAAAAACAACAGACCCTTTTTACAGACTGTGATGATGCATTTCCACAGTTATTAACATTGTAAATCTAGCTTTTAAGTTTTTTTTAACTGCATGTACATCTATAACACTATACTTTGCTTTATACTATCTTGGCATTAAATTACAGAAATATTCTCTTTATCTCTTTTGACTAACATAATCAATCTCTTGATATTTTTTCCTCTTGAAAAGTCACAGAAATGCTATCGTGGATTTTTTTCTTTTGCTGTTGCTAACAATATGAACTCAGAAAACGTTTACCCAACTATGATGACTTCTGTGTTCTAAATAACTCAAAGGACAAATAACCAACATTTAAAAGATAAATGTGCAATATTTATACCTCACTTTTTCACTTACTATGTACCTTTCATCCTACTCTGAAATGTCATGGCATATTTCCTATTCTACAAACATACTTTCGACCTCAGCATAACTAATGTCCTCATATCCCACCAAAGCCTGATCTGCCTTTGGTCCACGCCTTGATAATTTTAGGTTTGCTAAATTAAAAAAAAAAGTCTTCTTTAAGCCTGAATGTGCTGTTACGACACACACACAGGGAGTCCTGGCACCAACAGGTCCACATTAATCCTCCCAGCGGGCAAAACATTTACAGCACATGGAGCACATCCACTGTCAGCTCAGGGGAAGCTTCAGTCTACCAGCCAGCAATCAACATATTTAAATGATCTGAAAATGAAGTGAAATGACTGTACTATTTATTTCTTGAAACCACACGTAATGCTCACTATAAATCCATGATATTGCACAGCTAAGATGACTGAAGACAAGCATGGAAGTGGAAACGGTTTCAAAAAATAGGCCAGACACTTGTGGAAGAATGTTCCCTGAGATTTGGCTGGAGTTTTGTTAGTGTTACAGGCCTCTGAGAATACAGCTTAAGTCAGCAGGGTGAGCAACTCTCACAGATGCAATGAAATTCACAGACAGAGAGAGAGATGGTATACAGAGCAGTTCAGTCACAGACTAATGCTATAAGTGTATAAATAATGATTTTAGTCTTACAGCATTCCTCACCTCTATAACAGAGGCTCTAATATGGGTAGCAGACAGGCATGTGCAACACAAACGCTAACAAAAACTCATACAGAAATATTTAATATCAGGTTATAAAATAACAGAAAGTTATTATTACAATACAAATACACCCAGAATTCACAAATCACACACTTAAATACAAACTTTATTTTCTTTATAACACTCCATTCAGAAGTGTTGTTTTAAATAGACGCTAATAATAAATAGGCTAAACTTAGCACTGAACACACCCCTTGGTATTACTTAGAATTATTTATTCTACTGGGAGCATTTATATATTTTGTCCTCACAAAGATTAATGTACACACACACACACACACTCAAGGGTCCTACCAAAGCACAGAGTTTTTCCACAGCCTCCAGTATGAGCTCCTGATGTCCTATTTTATGCACTCCAAGTTTCTCCAGTTTGGTAGATGAAAGATGCAGCAGATCTGAGCCAGAGAGGTGCCATTCAGAGAACGAGTACTGTTGTAGAGGAGCATCCAGACCTGAAAAATGCACAGATATATGACACAAAGTTAAATAAGAGTAAACAGCACAGAGAAATTTAAGTTCATGAACAGTTCAAATTAAAGTGAGAATTGAAGTTCATCACAGTACCAAATGTTATCATCAATCATAATATAAAATCATGTACGTTAAAATCATAATATAAATATTATTACAAAAAATATTAGGATGATAATATAAATATTATTATATATACACACTACCATTAAAAGTGTGGGGTACTATTTTTTGGATGCATTAAATTTGTCAAAAACAAAAGTAAAAACTTTTACATAGTCACAAAGGTTTTCTATGTATGTACAATAAATGCTGCTCTTTTGAACTTTATATTCATAAAAATAACATAGCATATGAAGTTTATAGTTATAAACATCTTAAGCAGCACAGCTGTTTTCAACACTTATAAAAATAAGAAATAGTTATTGTACACAAAATTGGCATATTATATAAATTTCCGTGACCCTATAGACTGTAGTATTGGCTACTGAATCAGCGTGCCATCACAGGAATAACTTCTATTTTAAATCTATTAAAGCCAAAACAGTTCTTTTCTTAAAAATGCCAATAATATTTCGAAGATGATTTAGATTTCACATATTTTCAGCAAATGAATGCAGCCTTAGTGAGCATAAGTGACTTCTTTCAAAACCATTAAAAAAAACTAACCAACCCTAAACTTTGGGTGCATTTAAAAATTGCAATTGATGAAAATGATATTTGACCCAAGCAAAATACAGAAAGAAAAAATTATGTCAATAGGTAGTTAGTACAAGTAGAGAGACCCCAACACACTATGAATGAAAGGAAACAGCTACATGAGGAGCTCAAATACAACCCACTGATCAATCCACACATACACAAAAACTATTTCCATAGATCCATTATAATGGAAGGAAATGAGTGGCCTAGCATGAAGAAGGTGCCCAGGAGGCATCTGGGTCCTGCACACTGAAGTTGTGCAGCCAGCTGTTGTTGAAAGTCATGTTAAAACACACATCTGCTATGTATTTACTATAGGAAAAAGCACTTTAACCCCTATGTGACACAAGTTTCTGTTGTTAATTTTGGAATGAACAAGGTAAAAAGTCCAGTTGAAGGTACTAGATGGATTCTCGTCAGCACATATTTACTGTAAATGACTGTATACTGTGACACTCAATCAGTGAACACTGAGGATTTAAGCTTATTTCTCTGAGCTGGTAAAATACAAAGATTTTGGGCCCTGAAGAAAATTTCTTTGTGTAAGATTTTTACGCAGCTACACTCTAAAAAATGCTGGGTTAAATATAACCCAGCGCTGGGTTAAAAAGGGACAAACCCAGCATGGTTGTTTAGACCCAGTGGTTGACGAGTTTCATACTGTCGGAGGACTATTCTCTAATTAGATTATAAGCCATGTACAGTGATTTTACTTAATGGTTTAATGAAACCTATAAATTAATAGAAGGGAATATAAAGTTATCATATTTTACTTGATATTTTTATTCAGCCGTTAAGATCCATAAGACACACCAAGTTCCAACATTGTACAAACACAAACAAACAAGTGAGATAAGGGGCTCTATGCTTCTGTCACAGTCTAATACAGTAGGTTCAGGGCTTTAACAGAATCCCAGTAAAAGTACAAACACATAAGTAGTCTACATTCATAAAGTGCACATTCTAATATTTTCATTATGAATTCATTATGCTTGTATTTTAGAGTATATAAAGTGTTATAAATAACTAATTGCTTCTTTGAATTCAAAGGCTAGGAAAATTCATGTTAAGATCTGTTTTAGGAAAGAACTTAAGTAGGATTATAACACTATTCACTATTAATTAGCTGCTTATTAACATGCATATTACTAGAAATTGGATGGGTGATAGTATCTAATGCCTATTCTACATGACATCTGTAGGACCGTATCTTACTAACTATTGATAAGCAGCAAATTAGGAGTTTATTGAGGGAAAACTCTTAGTTAATAGTGAATATGTGTTACCAAAACGTATTTTATAAAACAAGCAAGGAGCTTTAATATTATGAAAGAAGTGTGGAATTCCTTTGTTTTGTCCAACTGTGTGAAACTGCTGGATTACAAAATTAGGGTGAAGATCTTATTGGACGTTTTAAGATACAGATTCAAAAACACAAATATTTTGGGTGGAGGTGTTTTAAATGCATAATAGAAAACACCAGGGCTAGTTAGAATGCCAAAAGAGTTGTATCTCAGTCACTATGAGAAAAGAGCTGTATCTCAGTCACTATGAGATTTTTAAATGGAGTCCAAACAAACAAACATGTGTTTTCTCTCTACTTCTCTCTTGATGTCAGACAACCTGTTCAAAACCCTCTTAAATTCATTCAAAAACTGAAAATCGTTTTTGTTAATTCTGCCCTGCAAACTTAAATTACAATATTTTACAATATGTATATAGTATTAAACATGCAGGTTCATTGTTTTGTATTTCAAAACCATTTAAAGTTTGCTGAAAGTCCTGTTTAATGGCATGATGAATTGTGACAACATGCCCCACTGTTGGCGACATTGTCATAACATCATGTGTTCAATGAACTATATCTTTTTTTTTCTGGGCAATATCATTCAAAACTTTCAGTAGCCAAGGCTTTTAGTAGACAAATCAAAAGATAACTATTCACTAAACTAAAAAGTCAACTATTCTCCTACTTCACAGTATCAAGCCACTGAAAAGAAGATAACATAATAGAAATAAAAAGTAAAAAAAAGTGTGAAAAGAACAGAAGTACTTATATTACATATTAATTGTAATAAATATTACACTTCACATTTTATAAGTTATATTATATCTATAGATATATCAATACAAAAGTACGGTAAGGCTAATACATAATTCCAAAAGCAACCCACAAATAACCATAGTATTAATACGCAATACTACAGCAGCCTACTAATGTAACTACAGTTTAAATAGCCTACAAAGCGACACAAACACTATTGTAAAGTAGGCCTATAAAACAAATAACAAAGTACGAGTGTTAAAATGAAACCACAGAACATAGAGACGTGCGCATATATAGTGAGCGATGTGGGCCAGTCTAGACTTGCACGGAGAATGACAGCAGCAGATTTGATCGCTTTGCAAATGAGGACAGACGTATCAATACAATACAGTTTGTTAAGTTAAATCGCGTTTGTATTCACCTGCTGTGAAATAATTTCGCGCGAGAGTTTATCAACAAACTAAAAGGCGCTTCCTCATTCCACTAACACCTTCCCTTTCCTTTGGGATTTGTGTTGTTCCTGTTTAATTAGCCCTTATCTCTCTCTTTCGACTGACATAAAGTCACCTGTCGGTCGCAGAAATCACAGACACACAAACATAAACACAGCCCGTTACCTTTGAGCCACTCGGTGACTCTCTCGTTGCTCCAAGACGTTACGGGCTCCATGATCTTAGGAGCACGAATTCAAATCCCTGAAGTGGATCAGAGCAAAGAAAAGTTCATCCTGCTGTCTGCTTGGCACACCTTCCTACAGGTAAAGCTGCGCTCTCAGCCAATGGTGTGCGGCGCTGGTGTCCGGTGCACTGCGCCCGTCTCGGTTTGCAGGGAGGGGTTCATGAAACTCGTTCATAGAAGCAATTCAGTGTCCCGACACCGAATCAGTTTTCTCTGTTTGCTTGACTCCCACCCTGCAAACTTCAAGTGTTTTTATCAACTTATTTAACTCTTTAGAGTCTTCGTCTTAGTCCTTTCTGGTGTTAGTAAAGTGTGGGGAGCTATTTTAACCCATTAGATCCCATTTCCCCCAGCTAAATTGTATTGTACATGTATTTCACTGTTACACAACTGGATATTTTCTTACAAATTAGTGAACGTATGACAATCGTGAATTCATGCTGGTCAACAAGAAACAATAATTTAACATAATGTTATTATTTACATTGTTATGTTACATTATTAGGCTATTTCTTGTTGACCAACAGAGGAATTTTTAAGTAGCCTATACATTTTTTTTTAAAGATGCCTACAGCTTAGCTGGGAGAAATGGTAGGCTATGTAATGAATTAATATAGTTTACAGTTAGACCATTGTAAGAGGAAAAAACATGCCAAGACTTTTGACTAAAGCACTGCTGGTATATACAATTATAAATATATAATTCGAATAGTAACATTAACCTATATTATACCTACTATATACATATATTACATATAATTTATAAATACGATATAACAAATTAATTATATATATGAAAAAAAAAGAAAAGAAAAAAAGATATCTTAATTATTAACAATCTCAGTAATCCAGTATATAATCCAATTTTAAATGGTTTGCTGGTTTTAGATGGGGTTTAGGGTTTGGGTTTTGGGAGACCAGCATTTTTTTTTTCCAACAGTGCATTGTACTGCAATCTAGCGCCTCCTACTGTATGTGTGATTGATGCATTGTTTAGGTGATGTGTGTAAACGCATATACATAAAAAAAAAACATCTATTGTTCAAACCTGATCAAACATGTCTCAAAAGCACCATGCAGTCTTGGCTTCACTGAGCTCTGTAATTCATTCCTCCCATACAGATCCAATTGTAAACAGAGTGCGTCTCTCTCTGTAGTTTTAGATGCTTGTGCAATAAGGCAACATCGCAGAAACCATATGATTCAGAACGGATATGGAGTAGATGATAAAAGAGCAGCCGCTTCAAAAGCAAAGCAAGTGTATGATTTGATTTGCATTCTATTGTATCGGATAGACGCGGGCAGGCATTGAGTGGCCTTATGAAACGTATCCTTGAAGCTCTTGAACTCTTTGATAATAGTTTTACTGAGTTATGGCGGTGTACCGGACCTGACGTGGATTATATTATTCAAAATCCTTTGTTCTCAACCGGACTCCACTAAAGATTCGTGAGCAACACAGTGTTCGAAAAGGTTGCATTTCGCTGTCACTCTAGTCGCACAAATGGATGTATTGTCGTCGCCCAGAGCTATATATTAAATTGTATATGTTATAGCCTTTCCAGCTTTATCAGCATACATACAGTACACTAACGTAAAGTGATATACTAGCAGACCTTAACTGCCTACTTTTTTTATTTTGTTGCAAAATGTAAATATAGCTATTATCGCCTAGCTCTAATCTGCTAAATGCAACAATAAAGGCGTTAAGATTGATAGTATAAACATCAACATCATTTTCTGCTAAGCTGCTTTGAAAGCAGTGTATATTGTTTGTGAACAGTGCCATATAGATACACTTGCTTTTTTTAGAGAAAAAATTTGGCTTATATAATGTTTTAATTTAATTAAACATTTATTTCGTACAACATTCATTAGAAATTGACCCTTGGCCTAATTTCAAACTGTGTATTAGTTCTCAGATCTCAATTTAATTTAAGTATAAATCTAGACCTGAGACCCATGAGGCTTTCTTCCTCCCTCTTAAGCTGCAAGGAAATATCCAAATACCATTCAATCTTTTGCATGTCTGAGCACATCAGGTTCTTCATGTTGACAATTGTAAATGTAAGAAATGAGATTCACTGTTTTGCCAGTATACTTGCCAAATCTAGATCCAGATAATCTCAGATTATCCAGAATTCCACACCTTTTCTTATGTATAAAAGAACCATTCTTAAGTATAAAACAACTATACTGTTTACAGATTCAAATATATTTGCATTAATGCCTATTGCTTTATGACTCCGCTTCTCTTAAGTAAACAACGTTATTGATGCACGCTTTTATTTAGATGTTGACTTCTAACAGGACCTGATCCAATCTGTGTTTTTCATAATTAGTGTTTGCTGGATATTTTTTCTCAAATTGGCTGCTAAGAAAAGACTAATTATGCAACGCAGAAGCAAATGAATTCACACCTGGCAGAAAGACAGAGTGAGGACGCTGATGAACGTCGTGATGGCACAAGAAATGCATATCTGCAACAAATTAAGCACATTCTCCCTCTTACACTCTTAGAGAAACTGTGCTGTTTCATTTTAATCTACATTAATGGATTTAAATGGGCTGTAAGGTACTTTGCCAGTTTTGGTTTTGCATAACATTTAAAAGCAACTGTATGGTGTGTTTTGCATGCAAAATATGTTTAATGCACAATATTTTAGAGGATATTTTGTATTTAGGAGACGCATTAGGTTTTCTGCCTCTCTCTAACATATTTAGAATGGCATTACCTGTTTGAATAAAGGTATGCAGTTTTATACTGTGCACAGTATGTGCAAAGATTACCCAACTACATTTGCTGAAATACAGTGCAGCATACAACCCCAGCCCAATGCACTGAATCCCACAATGCAATGTGCTCAACTTGATATTCCATTTCCAGAGTGATGAATGAACGCAAAACTTGCCATAACATAATATAACCCGATCTCATTAATGTGCGTTTCAGTGGCACACTTTTCTGTTTTCTGTTTCTATTTGGCAAACTATTTATAAGCAAAAGTGGACTTTGGCGTGCATATGATACGCAATTGGTAGGTTTATGTGGGGTAGGTGCGTATTATATGTACGCCAATATCCATGCACGTCAAACACATGCATATCGTATTCACGCCAAAGTCAGTTTCTGTGTATAAATAGAGACTGGTGTTAGATTTTGCTGTATTTGGCTGAGCAGTAGTTTGGGTGGTTTGCCAATGTACTAGATTTCTATAATACATAAAATAAGTAAGCTTGACCAAAGTTCTTGTGGGGAGAAGATTTTATTGAAGGTAGCAGTGTAGCAGTTCTTCAGCAGTAATGTTTGCATTTCTTCCTTCAAACAATCTTAACCCAAGGTACTGTCTGTGAGACCAGACCTTTATACCTGGTAAAAAATGAGCTACAAACAATACAATAACACCCCATGGAGAGCCAATGATAGTGTAACCTCATGATGACCTGATAGGACCTCTCCCATGGAGAGCCCATGATGCATTGACCTAATGCTGACCTAATGGGCTAATTGCATGGGCCATTTGGGCCACGGCACAGTCACAATGTAAATGCATCTGACTAAAGATACACATAATCTTTCACTGGGCTCTAGTGAGCACATTGTCTCCTTTTCTGTTTTTGCTTGTTTATCATATTTTATGATAATAACTAAAACTGTTTTATTGCTATTTGTTGTTATGCTGCATATTTCTCATGCCAGCACATACACAACACTACTAGTAAGAGGTAGCTTCAAATGTTTTTGATCTCCTATTAAACATACACTGAGTCGACAATGCCCTTAAAACCTTCACATCCTACGATCAATACCTAAATAAACATATAATGTATAAACATATAATTTTTTAGAGTCATTGTTTCATGAATTGGAGTACGCTGGTTGTGCTACAAGTTTCATTTTAAAAAAGGTTCTTAAGAGTCATTTTGTCAGTGAACTGGACTACACTGCTCTGTATTTGTTTGTGTTTGTTTTTGCGTGCAGCCTGTGAGAACAAATTAATAGAAAGAGGGTTTTCTTACCAGTGTAATTTGTGGTACAAGGTTGTTTTATCTCATCACATTCAATTTAGATTGCAAGCTCACTACAAAATAACTTTTGACACAGAACTCTTGGGAAGGGAGAGGACAAATGTTTATTTCTGTGGAATGATTGCTTTTTTTCTGGTCAATACGAGAGTAGCATTAGGTAAACTAATCTGATTACGTGTCCTTGAAAATGTAGCGAGGTTCAAATGCAGATACTTCATTTTTGGATATAACCCAACCCTTAATTCATTGTTTAATTGGATTGTCAACAACATTTTCGCACAAAATTGGATTAAAAATGCAAAATAGTCACATTTATTTTTGAAATGATAACTAGGTAGTGCTCACTGAAATGAAAATGCAACAGTGATATCATGTAGCACATTGTTCTTCTCTATTGTTCAATATGCAATATAGGCCTACTGGTACTCCATTCTAAATGTAGTCACATCATAAAACAAGCAAAACTATATTATATATAATTACATATTTTATGCTGCGTGAGTGTATCCTGCCTGCTACATCCATTGTGTACTAATTTGTCATCTGACTGAATTATACTTTTCTTTATTACAAGAACAGTCACTCTAAAGCGGTCTGAGGAGTGCCTCAGTACACAAGGAATGCTCATATACACAATGGTGATTGCTCATAAATCTTCAGGGTTTGAATCTAACCTTTATACCGTATGTTGCAAACTAGTACTGTATACTGCCTGTTACAACAAACAAGAGACCCACTGCATTGGGGAAATAGTATGCTAGCTAATGAACTGTCTATAAAATGCAAATATTGGGTATTAATGCATATATTATTTAAATACTATACACACCACATGCTGAATTTCTTTCGAATGAAGTGGTGTGATTTAGTGTGCATGTTCAACTGGCATTAAGCCATTCAGAACTGCCATTAAGATTTTGATGCAGTCCAGTGATTGTTCTGCCCACAGCAGTTCCGTGGCTCCTGCAGTCTGCTGCATGCTTCGTTTCACACCCACACACACCTACTGATTGTCCAACAATTCACATGTGTGTAAGGGTGTGTGTGATGTAGTGTGGGTGGGAGGCGGGTGGACATCCTGCTGAATAGTCTGTGTGTGTGTGGAGTTTGGGAGGGAGGCACATTGTTGTAGTTATTCAAGAAATAATAGCGAGCATATGCAAGGCTATTGTATGTATGTGTGCATGTTGGGTGAGGGGTTTTAATTTTGGCATGTCTTAATGTAATGTGCACCTCTGCAATGTAATGTGTTAAGTATGAGTCATCTTCCCATGATGCTGGAGCGTGATCCAGACAGGGACTCCCTGAGGTCATTGGGGGTGAAAGGATGCAGTTCTTTGGCTGGAAATCAGATCACAGCACCAAGTACACACACGATTACTCACGAAGGAAGTGCAGGTTATTCCTAGGCAGCCTTTTTTAGGTCAAATAAATGCTACATAACAGCAGTGTAGGCATGTAAAATAAAATCCCTGCAGCAAATAGTGTCAAAGTTTAATTAAACTAAACTGGAATTCATAATTAAGTCTTATATATGTATGTGTGTGTGTGTGTGTGTGTGTGTGTGTGTGTGTGCACTTACATATATAAGGTAGTAAAAATTAAGATTAAAATACACTTTGAAAATTAAATTAACATAAATAAATAAAAAATCTAATTAGATTAAAATAAATAAACTAATAACATAGTAAAGAAAGACATCTTTAGACACGTTGCATACATGTTTAAAAAATTGAGCTGCATTTTAGATTGCTTTTAGCTTGATAATTAATAAGTTGATTAATTCCTGAGCAACAAATTTGTTATTTGAGCAGGATTAAAAAACAACAACAACAACAAAAATCAACAAGTTTTAATCATCAAGAGTGTTCTGGCTGGCCATTATTTCTTGCAGGGCTTTGCATCAACATCAATTACATATACACAAGACTTCCTGTCTGAACACATCTATCTGTGTACTGTGGGAAGAAATTACACATGAGTTGTGTTAAAGGGTCCACCAAAGGAGTCCGAAGGAAAAACAGGCAAACGGCCATTAGATTTCATGCACAGCTCTATACAAACAGACAAACAGGCTCACTGATGCATAGCCAAATACTTTACTATAAGATCTGCACTGTGATATATCACTGGCCTCTAGGTGGCATTATTGAGCACTTATACACGAATGCAATTAGTAATTAAAGGGGTCATATGATGCTATTTAAAAGATCATTATTTTGTGTATTTGATGTAATGAAATGTGTTTATACGGTTTGAGGTTAAAAAAACACATTATTTTCCACATACTGTACATTATTGTTTCTCCTCTATGCCCCGCCTTTCTGAAACGCATCGAGCTCATGGGTCTGAAAAGCAAGGTTGTGCCTGTGATTGTTTCAGCTATCCAGTGCGTTGTGATTGGCCGGATACCTCAAGCGTGTGACGGAAACGTTACGCCCCTACCATACTGTGATGCCCTGTCAGGCTGGAGCGATGATTCAAAAACATGAAAACCCATTATAAACGAGGCATTTGTTGCATCAGTGGGGACTAATTATGGATTATAAGACTGTTACTGTCTTTTTAGCTTTCACAACGAAAACACAGCGCCTTCACGATATGGCGGCGGTGGCAACAACAATACTAATGTGAGAATAAAAGTTATGCCTTCTTTTTTTGCGTGCACATTTGGGTGGCATTATGCTGATATTTCCACATAGTGACGTAGGTATGTGGGGGCGTGTTAGAACGAGCGTTTTAGGTAGGTGTGGCTGACTCTTAACTTTTATCAGAGGCGGACAGTAACTAAGTACATTTACTTGAGTATTGTAGTTAAGTACACTTTTTGAGTATCTGTACTTTACTTGAGTTTTATTTTTTCTGGGAACTTATGACTTAAACTTCACTACATTTGAAAGACAAATAATGTACTTTTCACTCCACTACATTTCTAACAAGGTCCTCGAAGTAGAAAGTCGTTAACAGCTTTGAAAGTCAGTGGGTGATTTTTTTTCTCTTTTTTTTCAGACAGTTTATCAGTAATCTCTCTTGGGGCTACATGAAGAGATTTCCCAGTGTTTTTTTGAACACTGACAGTTGCAAATTTGATATTTATTTACAACAATTCAATAATAAGAAATTAATATTGTGGTATATATTCTCCGACTTTGCTAAATTGTGTAAGTGAAAATATTACATATAAAGCAACAGAAGAACTGTTGTGCATCTCCTAACAAAACACAAAAGGTGTTTGACTGAAGCAGCAATGCACAGACCATTCTGTGTGTGACATCAAAGTACAGCCACGAGGGAGAGCGATTTAGACGGCATTTTTTTTTTTTTTGATGTCAAATAAGTCTTGCTGTTTGCTTTTTTTTGTTAAAGCAGTGTTTCTGTTGTAAAGTTGTACAGCTACAGTGTGTTGCGGGAGATATTTAAAGCAGGTTGATTGTTTTTTCTTCCTTATCATTCTGATTTACGGATTCAATGTCCACTCTGTCAAAAATTTGAATGAATGGCTTAACATAGGATGTGTTCACACGGCAGAGCTGTGTGTGAGATCATAACATCATGCCTGGGTGGGGGTGGGTAGGGGGTTAATTTTTTCCCCATAGGTTTTTAACATTCTAAAAGCTCTTTATTCCAAAGATACTACAAGCTAGTCAGTGTATTCAGGTGTAATATATTCTAAGTTGCTTCAGAAGTATTGCAAGTATTACGTACAATAATAAAACAGTGCATTGACATAAAAAAAGGAAATTTACTTTTGGTACTTAAGTACTTTTAAAAGCAAGTACTTCTGTACTTTTACTTAAGTAAAAATCTGTCTTTACAACTTTTACTTGTAATGGAGTAATATTTGACAAGCAGTATCTGTACTTTCACTCAAGTAATGGAGTTGAGTACTTTGTCCGCCTCTCAATGTACCCTATTTTATAGGTGTTACATAAAAATATTGCTCATGTCTGAATTCATTCAGCTCCTACTGCCTGTATGCATCTACTGTAGTATTTTAGTAATTTCAGAATGCATTTTAATCTTTCCTTTCTCTACTTCATTCTTTTCAAGGTCAAACTAGATTAATTTTTAAAGCCTTGACGTTGTAAAACACGGGAAACTGCTTTGGCATGGAACAAGGAATACCAAACCAGCCAAGTAAAAAGTACAACATCTTGCATTACGTCTTCAGGTTTCAGGTTTTTTTTAACCTTTGGATATCTGCTGTTGTATTAAAAGTCTCTTGTGAGCTCTCTAGACTAAATTGCACCTTGCACGGAAAGTCATGGTGTTCACACTGCTCTATAGCCGAGTACTTGCTGTTCTAGCGGATGCTTTTGATTCAAAGAGACTTAGAGTACAGTAATTGTAGAGACGGGCTGGCAGGCAGATTGCCAGGTTCTTACTGAAATAGGCCAAGCTAGCAGTAAAGAGCAAGAGAATCGAAGCCATGGTACAGCTGAGTATGTGCATTTGATATCTATGTACATAATAGCTGTTTGTACTGCAGCAGCCTACTGAACATACACACACACACACAACAGAGGGTAATGAGTGTTTATAATGCCTATTTTTGTGAAAAAGATTCATACATAATTGACTTTATGTCCACACTAAGGAATTTTGCACATCTGTCATTGAGGCCTTAGTATTGACGCCTTTTAAAAATGTCACAGTTTAGCCTGACATAGCCCTACATTATCATTAGTATATTTGAGTGCCATTAAAAGCATTTTGCGCTTTGTGCCATCATTTGACTCAGTGAAACATGGCCTTCTACCATGCACACTCCATATCCACCCACTACCATCTCATATAGACGACCATTCATACTCTGTTTTACTCTAGCAACAGATTCACCGGCACGCTGGCAGATGGTCTGTGGTTGCCAGTGGTAACCACTCTCAGTGAGAAGAACAGTTGCTCTTCTCTGCTCCCTTTGAGAGAATAAAGAGTCAAGAGGTATTGGCATATCACTGCCTTGTCACAAAATGGGCAAGCCTACAAGACAATTACAATTGACAACATGAAAAAGCAATCCTGGCATGATGGGAAAGGGGATAGGCAACTTGTGCCAGCACTGGGGAATACTCTGTTACATCGATCTCTACTTCTGTTGGTAGTATTTTAGTAAAACATGCTTGGTATGCAATGCAATGATTTGCTTTCCTGCGTCCAGTCAAATGCAACTTTTTAAATGTAATGTTTCCTTATGATCAGCTTGTGCCCAACTGATGGTTAAGTTTAGGAAGTTTAACCATTGCATTTGATTACCTACCACGTTTTTTTTTTTTTTTGGAAATATACTAGTACGATATTCTTTGAAGTACCATGCAAATACCTTTGCACATTGATATGGAAGTCATTAGCTATATTGTATACTATATCAAAGTTAATACCGTCACAACAGGATAGGATTTTTTTGAAAGGTAGAAGCTGCAAATATGTGTCATATGAACAAATAACTGCAATAAAGTTTGCCATGTAATTCTAATGAAATTTTTTTAACTTTTCTTATAAACGTATTCGATTATAGAAATTACAATTTATAAATTATTGCAAAGGTACACTACATAACTTTTGCCTCACTAGCGGTTAAAAAACAGCAAGCGTTTTGTGGAAGAACATTGTTTTGGTTGTGCTTCGGCTCTGCTACGGATGACGAAGGCCTATGTATGCTATTTCCCGCGGAATCCGTCCCGACAGCTTTAATACAAATCGTTAATAGGCTATTGGTTTATTAACGTTTTAGTAAAGTACGGACGTGGTTTGGAAGATGGATTTTTTTCCTTTGCGCTCTAACATTTTGTTATTTTTTATTTAAAAAATGACAAAGTGTAGCTTTAAATGTTGCAATTTACGTTTGGGTGTAATTGGTTGTGCAGGAACACACTATTGCATACAGCTGAGATCGTGCAGTATCAGTAAGTGGCCAGAGAGGGGCGTCAGTAGAGGGGTATAGGAGAAAGGGGCTGGCCGAGAACTGTCTTCAAACCAATGATCGGCTGAAGCTCATGCGCTTTTACACTGTGGATTCGGTTCAGAGCGGAACACACTGACAGCATCAGCTCCTCTTTTCATGTGTCTGCGTGCACACCGATAGTGAGTGTCAGTTGAGAAACCATCGTATTACAATAACATCTTTTATTTCATTTCCTCGAAGGGGACGCGTTTCATCGCCGCAGGCGCACGGCGCATGTTCCTCTTAAACCCGAGTCCACTTGTGTGTGAGTGACTGACTGGGAGAGATTTGTTCATTTCCAGGAACGGGGCCGTGCAACTCTTCATCACCGGACCGAGAGGAGAATCCGTCAACGTCATTTAAACAGGAATAACTGCTTCGATTTTTCTCCGGAGTGACTATGCGCGTCCTGTGCAGATTGTGAGAGAGAAAAGTCGCCCGTTTGCTCCTAATCCAAAGGGACAGACCAGGTAGTTCCACAAGGGAATACACGGGCTCGGAAGAAATTCCCGTCAGATTTTAAGTACTTGAGAGAGATAAGAAGGAGCGTACACAATGCCACTTGCTCAACTGGCAGAACCATGGCCAAAAATGGAGCTGGTGCAGTTGGAGACGGAGGTGAGAGAGGTGGTGAAATCACAGCACTAAAATGAACTGATTTAATGTGTCATCAGGGTTACTCTATCCGTGCCAGAAGTCCACGTGTTTGTCATGGGGCGTTCATGAGAAAAACGGCAATCATAAAGAAATGTGATACTTTAAAATAATTGTAGATCACTAAACACTGGTGCAGAGTTCTGCAGGTATGGTTGGCTGTCTTTACTCGATGTTCTTTTGGAGCGCGAGCATGACGCGCCGCGTGAAGTAGCGCAGGTGAGATGTTTTGTAACACTGGAGGGTCATTCCACAGAAGGGTGTCCCACGTAACCATGTGTAAACAATGACTTTAACAATGAGAAGCTATCACTAACCTTTGCTATAACTTATAATAGACATGTTCTTTTACGCAAACAAAAATCCAGAAACTTTCTTCATGTGGATACATGTTTTGGCTGGTCTCTAACCTTGTGTTTGAAACCAGATTATTTATCAGCAATGTTATCATCCAGACTCCTGTTATTAACAATTCAATTGAAAACATAAAGCACATGTGTCTTTTTAAAAATAATTTTACCTTAATATTTTGTTAGTAATGGATGATTTTAAATACTCAACTCTGCTACTATGATTTTGCACAGTAGACCACAGAATATGTTTAGAAATATCAACAATAATTCTCTTCTACTGACCACCTTACAGGGTCATGGCCTTGGGAACAAGGCTAGAAATGAATAAATGAACTGCAAAACTGTCGACCCTGTTATTATATAAGTCAGCTTTAAAGCATACATGCCTTTTTTTTTTTTTTACATTTGTTTGAGGTTATATAATGAAACTTATTAAAACTTAAGGACGTTTTTCAAAATCAGAAAGAAAATTACATAAAAATCTCCTTTTTAAATTTGAAAAAGGCACCAGTTTTGTGGAATGACCGCAGCTTTTATCATCTTTGAACTCTAGTGGAAGAAGATTGGTTTTCTTATGTTGTGCTCAGTGAACCAGCTGTTTTCCGTTGTTTCTTGCTGTGCATTTTGTCTTCTCCGGGGTACATGTGAAATGTCAAAAAAATCTAATAAATAATACAGAAGTCTAAGGTCATAAGAAACTCTGGGAAATAGTACTTTCTGATTTATTGTGCTCTCTTGAGTTTGTGTAGCCAGACTGTTTGTGGTGTGTGGTACAAAACTGCTGTTTTTTTAAATGTTTTTTTTTATTTTTTATTGTTGCTTTAAAACCATCATAACAATCTCAATAACAGCCACATGTTTGTAATAATTCACTGGAATCTGTAGTATAAGATAAACTTCTGTCAGGTTTAGCATTCATACAGTGAGATTTTTTTCTTTTTCTTTAAAAGGTTTACATTTCCTTTTGATTTACAAAGATATTTTCAGACATGCTGGTTTGAGGAATCATATCTTTTGATCACATGCACAGACCACAGTGCTAACAGCTCTGAGAGCTAAACTCCTGCTTTATTTCAGTGTTGCACTACAGTAAACTTTCAGCCATTAGCATTGTACAGCACTGGACTTTGCTTTTCTTCAGCAACTTTGGCTGGAGGTCAAGTTTATAACTACAGGGCAAGCTGAGACAATATGGCCTGTGATGTCCATGATTAATGCGAATGGAAGAAAGACGATTTAATTTCTTTTCTTGCACTCAGACTAATGCTGATCTCTTTTGAGAATCGCTACAAGAGACATGTTTTATAGTCTTTTGTTCCCGTCATTGTAATCTGTTCAATTTTAAGCTTAAATTAACTTTCTTTCTCCCTTGCCTTCTGGTCGCTCACCCCTTTAATGGGTTCACAAATCAGGCGACAGCAGGTTCCCTGCAGAAACATTTGCTGTACTTCTCAGTCCTTTGAGTGAAATTCTTTCTGGAGATGAGAAAGAGAGGCAGAACTGAGTAGAAATTAATCTAGATTGACGACGACCGCGTCTCACGGTGACCTCCCCTGCGGCGCTCCCCCCCATCCAACACAGCGCAGGTAGACACATATACGAAGAGTGGGTCACTGACCCCCATACTGAAACCGTAGGGAGGAACGACCAGCAGTGTACATAGAGAGACGAGCAAAGAGAAGCCACAAAGACCTGAAACTGTGGCATGATGTAGTCTAGGCCAAGTAAGTACTATAGGAACTTGATACAACTAGGTACAAACCGCCTGATTTGTATAAAAAATTAATTTCCGCTTCTTGCTCACTGGCAGTTTTTACATACTGCCAATGCTGAAAGGGCCTCCAAACACACATTATGTGGAATTTAACAAGATGCCTGGAAAACTGTCGCCACAGTTTTTGTACCGCCATATAAAGTTGTGGAGGAAAAAAAATCCATATAATCAATAAACTGGGAAAAAAGTTTTCTTTAGTGTATGTATTTTCATGCACATTGTTTCAGTCCAATTTTAGACATGTACAGTATTTATCTATATTGCAGTTCCTCATATAGTTACTGGTTGACTGCTTGGCAACTAGAACACTTATTGCTAAAAATGTACCCAGGTCTTTTGCTACAGATGTGTGAGTTAATTCTTTTTTGGTTTTATTCCGAGCACCTGCTGTTCACCTTTTTGTTGGCTGCCATGCTCTCTGGGGTTCAGCAGTGATTTGTGTTTGTAATCATACATACTGCACAAAGCCTGTAGTTATATGGAACCTGGAGCTTGTTCTACAAGGACTTTCAACCCTTTGGAGACTAGATGTTGGAGAACAAAGGAGAGCATTTGAGGCTGTATGCTTCCATTAAAAGACAGGCGTTCTGTGAGCTCTAGGAGTCACAAGTTCTGTTCTCGCTCCATCACCGAAAATGTATTCCTGTGAACCCGGGAGCTTCCCAGATTTGCTGGAAGTGTGTTGACGGTATATCATAGCGTATGAGGCCCGGTCTGTTCCCCAGGGAGGGGTTATGTTTCACTCGGAAGAGCCAGTTTGACTGTGTCCTACGAGCCAAGCTGTGAGCTTTGAACTGAGCTGGAGCCAAAAAAATTTAATTCAGACATTAGTTTTGGTGGATTCATGTACATTGATCAGATGTTCTCTGCTCTAGATGCTTTCAGTTTCCTTCATGAGTTCTGAAAGAATAGCCTATTTTAAAAGAATATTAATTAAATTCAGTCCGATTTCTCCCACTTGCTTTCTTGCTCTTGCATTTCCTTCGTAAATACCACAGACAAGATGCCACATGCTTCCAGCATATGTCCCTCGGGAATATCAGATTTTTAAACTGTGTGTTTCCAGTCTCAGCTGTCGGTGCATGCAGCGGTTTGAAACATGAGAAGGCATAGCAGCGCATGATGGCAGAGAATATGGAGATGATGTGATCCGGAACTCTGAACTAAAAGCCAAATTTCTTCCTGTCATCTCTTTTTAAATCCCTGCCACCTGTGAACACCAGTCAGAGTCTCACTCTTTGAAAGTATTAAACATTTATCTTTAATTCATCACAGAGTTTTAATGATTCGATTCATCTGTGATTTCTTTGTCTTCCATTCCCTTCGTCTCTCTGTCTAACTTTTCTTCTTCCATATCACTCCTTGCTGTCTGTTTCCTTTCTTTTAACCAGGGCTCACATATTCTGTCAGACCTTCATCTTTGATGTCACATTCATAGTCGTTCAGTCTTGTATTACTGCTTACCATGCAGCCTTACATGCTTGTCAGGTTTGACACTGAAATAGGCACAAATGTTTTGTGTGCATGTCAAATGCCTGAATCATCAGAAAGCTGACATTTCTGACTCGGTCCCGTTTTTTATTATTATTTTTTTTTTTATTGAAATTTTTATTTATTTACTTTCATTCGTTCCTTCATTCTTTAATTTTCTTATATACATACAGTGGTGGCCAAAATTATTAGAACACTTTTCACCAGCTAAAAAATGGTTTTAAGTCAGTTATTTCTATCTTTTGCTGTAGTGTGTCAGCATTCATTTTGCCAATAATTGTAATAATCCAGTGAGATTTTTGTTTGCACAATGAGTCTGACAACAGCCACTGCTCCACACAAAGATCTGACCTCATCATCATTCAGTCTGTCTGGAATGACATGAAGAAACAGAACAAACTGAGACAGACTTAAATCCAGAAGAACTGTGGCAACGTCTCCAAGATGCTTCAAGAGACCTACCAGCAAAGCTACAGTGCTGTTAAAAGTTTTAGGCACTTGTGTAAAAATGCTGTAAAATGAGGATGCTGTCAAAAATAATGTCATAAATAGATTTCCTTTATCAATCAACTTTTATTAACTAAATTAAATCAACATTTGACCATCCTTTGCGTTTAAAGTAGCTTTTGCCCTCGGTGCACTTGAGCATAGTTTTTCAGTTAGCTTTGCAGGTAGGTTTCTTGAAGCATCTTGGAGACATTGCCACAGCTCTTCTGGATTTAGGCCCTGTTTACACTAGTGCGTTTCGTTTTTAAAACGGCATTTTAAAATGAAAACGATTTTTGTCCACACTGGCGTTTTCACTGCGTTTCAGAAACGATCTCCATTACCTACCAACCAAAACGCATGCAAATGACTAGTCATGCGGTACAACCATAGCTATGTATAGCATAGATTACTATTATTTAGTGGCGGATGATAGCACGCGACGGCTGCGTGCGGAGCAGTCGAGAATGGGGAATCTCCTATAATATCTATGTAGGGTAAACAATGGCATGTGTTATTGTTTACACAGTCACAAGGATACGCAGACGAGAGAATGGGGGCAGCCACACAATGTTTTCAAAGTCTCCTTTTTGGTCCGTTTACACTGAAACAGTTACAGTTTTCAAACTAAAACGGGGTTTGCAGTGTTTTTCAAAAGTCTCAGTTTTCGACCTCGAAAACGCCAGAGTAGTGTAAACCATAGGCGTAACCATAGCAAAAGTTATGCATTTTAAAACAAAAACGCACTAGTGTAAACAGGGCCTTAGTCGGTATCACTTTGTTCTGTTTCTTCATGTCATTCCAGACAGAGTGATGATGATCAGATCAGATCTCTGTGTGGATCACTGGCTGTTGTCAGACTCCTTGTGTAAACAAAAATCTTTATTACAATTAATGGCAAAATTAATTTTTGGAAATGTAAACTGATATTTCCTACTAACACAATACAGCAAAAGATATAAATAACTGACTTAAAATCATTTTTTAGCTGTTGAAAATACTAGTGTTCTAATAATTTGGCCACCACTGTATATTTTCCTTTAATATAATGTGACTTTCCTTGTAAAGTTAGGCGATTCCTAGGAGATGGCCTTGAGGAGTTACATAGTTGCTCCCTTTTGTCTATGTCTCTCTCAGGATGATATTGCGAGTAGGAGGTGGTCCAAATGCAACAGATATCAACCATTATAAAAGGAGTAGGGAGAAAGGGTGTAATGAGTTAAATAATGGACTCGTTGCATGCTCCTGCAAGCTCTAAGGAATAGTATGCCAGCCCCTTATAGTCAGGGTTGTTTTATTTTAGGGGACTTCAGAAAAGCATCTAGAAAACTCAATTCAAACTTTAGCTGCAGTTCAGTCGCATTATGAGGAAGTGAGTCACAGTAGAGCAGTCTGACTTTGAATTGGTTTCTCAGGGCTTGAAAACAAAATGAAGTTCTCTTCATGAGGGTTGCGGGACAATAATTCAATATGTATCGCGATATAATTTTTCAATAACGGTGATATGATTTTTAAACACATTTCCGATATTTCGATTATCATTACCAGTGTTTCCCATACATTGATATATTTGTGGCGTTTTTTTTGGGGGACCCCTTTTTTTTCGTTGGGAAATAAATATGAGCACTGCATGTTTCAAAATCAAAACGCGTCGCGGGTGTTTTATATGAATGTATCTCTGAAGGGAACCGACTGTCTTCAGAATAGTTTAGATGGCATTTTTATCTGATAAAGTAGCGTTCATGAACGGAGCTGATTTGATTACAGCCATTACCAAGGAAACCGCTAGTTTTATCACTCTCAAAGCGCCTCCTGCTGGCAGAAAATCAGTTTGCATTTTCAATAATAAACCCATTTCAGCAACATGCTTTTGTTGTTGCTCTTTTTTGTTTTGTTTTCTGAAGCAACTCGGAGCATGTTTAATACTCGTTATCCTGGTTAATGCACGTTTCAATCTATAAGAATAATCAGCCTACACTACAGTCAAAGGTTTTTGAACTGCAAGATTTTTAATGTTTCTTAAAGAATTATCTTCTGCTCACCAAGCCTGCATTTATTTGATCCAAAATGCACCAAGAGCAGTAACATTTTGAAATATTTGTACTATTTAAAATAACTGCTTTCTATTGAATATATTTTAAAATGTAATTCATTAATGTGATGGCAAAGCTGAATTTTCAGCATCATTAGTCCTGTCTTCAGTGTCACGTGATCCTTCAGCAATCATTCTAATATACTGATTTGCTGATTATCAATATTAAAACAGTTGAGTACTTTTTCAGGACCCTTTGATAAATACAAAGATCCAAAGATCAGCATTTATCTGAAATAAAAAGCTTTTGTAACATTATACACTATACCATTCAAAAGCTCTTTTTAAAATGTATATTATAGAAATTATTACTTTCATTTAGCAAGGATGTTTTAAATTTATCAAAAGTGATGATAAAGACATTATAATGTTACAAAAGATTCCTATTACAAGTAAATGCTGTTCTTTTGAACATTTATTCATCAAAGAAACCAGAAAAAAAAATGCTACTCCGATGTTTTCACTTGAATAGCATACATATCTCAGACAGTGTTTTTTGAGCAGAAATCAGAATATTAGAATGATTCTGAAGGATCAGGACTGGAGTAATGTGATAACGATATGCTATTGAAATGAAGGACTAAATTATATTAAAATAGAAAGCAGTTTTTTTAAATAGTAAAAATATTTCAAAATGTTATCGTTTTTGCTGTATTTTGGATCAAATAACTGCAGGCTTGGTCAGCAGAAGAGAATTCTTTAAAAAACATAAAAAATCTTACTGTTCAAAAACTTTTGACTGGTATGTTAGCCTATAGTTTGAAGTAAAAAAATATTAATATTAATAAGGAGAGTCTGAGATGTTTATTTGACAGTGATTTCACATTCTTGTTTGTATGAAGTCTAAATACCAATTAAAGGTGAACGTTTATTTATTTGCGCCATTTTTTTCTTAAAATATTATATAGTTTTATAGGAGTAGGTTTCATAGAGTTGGCAAATTAATTTTTCATAAATTTGTAGGTACAGACATCTGTTGTGGCGTTCTTGGCATTTTTTACGAGGCTTTTTTTAATAGTGTTATATCGATATCGGAATTATATCGTATCGACCGAAATTAAGAAATATATCGTGATATAAATTTTGGCCATATCGTCCAGCCCTAGTTTCTTCTCTTCACCTGTAGTCCATATGAGTTTTTCTCAGTCTAAGGGAGCTGCAGAGTTGATGTTTGACTGGACTAATATTACATCGTACAAAAAATCCAGCATTTTTGAGCAAATACGGAAAGTATGTACCTTCTTAAAGTTTTTTCTTTTAGTTAGTGGTTATGTTAGAAATATTCTATATCCAAGTAAAGCCAAATAACTTACTGAAAGAGAAAAAATGACTGTAAAACAATAACACAATAGGTTTTCTTAAATTCTCAATTAGGTTTACTTAAGGAATCAGATTTTCATTGGACATCAAGTGGTGACCCAATTCGGCACCAAAATAGTTTATCATACAAAGTTCAAGAAAAAGGTCTTTACAATCAAACATTAAAATCCATTAATTAGCCATTAACAGGACATAGTCTGAATAGGGAAATTGGCATTTCTAAAGGTCTCTTGAGATTTGATGGTTTCATGCTTATGAAAGCCATTAATTCAAACCACAAAACACATTGTGGTCATCACAAACCAGATTTAGCCTTGTAAGGGAGTTTTTATTTCATTTATTTTGTTTTGTTCATGCTTTATGAAGATGAACACGTCACACAACATGTCCATGTTAGCATCTGTCTGATTTGACTAGCTTCTTCTTTTTTACCTCAACAATCCTTTCCCTTTCCTCTTTAAAGGTAAGTCTGTTTATTTTGCTACGTGTTTTATTATTTGCACTTGTTTTGTTTTGTAGCAACCCTGTCTATTCTCTCCTGTCATGCACTTGTTTCATTAATGGCCAAGTCACTTAAAATACAAGCCTTTTAATTCCATTCACACCTCTTTTTTTCACACACACTTCCTCTCACCTCTCTGAGGAACACTTTGGTCCCAATTACTTGCATTCTATTTCTGTAACAGGGTCACATTATGAGAGAGATGTTGTTAATTTTTTGCAGAAAACTCTTTTAGTGCTTTCATTTGCATTGCATTGTCAGGAAAAGAGTTTCTGGGTCACATGATGTGACCAGTGGCCATAATCTGTTATGTTGTGTTTTTGCTTTGGTTTGCTCATGCATTTTATGTACATTCCAGCTTCTTGATCTTTGTGTGTGTGTTTCTCTATTTATAATAGTTGGGTTTCTTTCGTAGAACAAGAGTTGTGCTGAAGTTTCAGTTCCATTCTGTTTGTCCTTTTAACCTCCTGAAAGCACAGACATAGATATGTACACATGCTATTTTATGCGTTTTTTTATTTAATTTAAAAACACCATCAATTTGTTTTATTTTTGTACATGTCTCTGACCTTTCACAAAATGTAGGTAAAAATCTGTTTCATTCTCTTAGAGACCCTACAAAACACAATATATCATCTTGTACATCTTATATGATTTCAATAACCTGGATTCATTAAAGTGTTGTATGCGTTAAACAGTGCAGTGTTAATAAAGCACAGCTCATATTTCCTTATCAGTTTCATTACAGATAGCTGATGTTCACAGCTCACTTTGACACAGTCTGTTAATGATTTATGTAACTGCATATCAATTCTTGTATAATTCAGCTTATATTTTAAAGCGTGTGTCTGAAGTGTCGTAAAACATGTTGTAAAAATAATGAATTTTTTCGTTAATCGCTCCAAACTTATGGCATTGTTCGCAAAGCTCAAACATACCGCCACATTTTTAAGCTGTTTTTGATGAGAAAACCTTATAAATGGTTTAGATAAATTGTAGATTTATATTAGAATATTTTATTTTATATTATTTATTTACTTAATTTAGCTAAAACCATGGTCCTTGGTGATTCATAAAATGCAAATCCACGGCTACCTTCATGTTGAGAGTCAAAAAATCATATACAGGCAATGAGGCAACACAAAATTAATACCCATGACTCCTGATGATATATTGAGGTCTTATGAAGCAAAGTTATTCAGGGCTCCAGACAAAAAAAAATTTTGTAAGCATTAATTAAGCATTAATTAATTAAAAACTAAAGTAAATTTTTTAGGTGCCACAGAATAAACTTATTTTATTTTTATTGTTTTTACATTTTAACATTTCAGTCATACTGTCATGTGTTTATCTCATCTTTTCTTGACTTTATCAGCATTTTTATCCATCTTGTAGATAACCTGGGAACTAAGGTTCACTTAAAGTGGGAACTAAATGTATTTTCCAACTTGAAATATACAGTCACAAAGAATTGTTCATTACACAGAATCTGTACCAATATCATGGACCATAAGCATCACTTGGCCACTGAGTGTAGTTTGGGCTCTTCCTAAATGCATCCTATAAATGTTGTCATATGTCTTTCACACTTTCATTCTGTTTTTCTTCGTTAGTAAAATGCAATTTTATAGGAGGAGTTGAATCATGTAGGCAACAGGTTAAAGGGCTCATATGATGTTGCTAAAAAGAACATTATTTTGTGTATTTGGTGTAATGCAATGTTTATGCAGTTTAAGGTTAAAAAAACACATTATTTTCCACATACTGTGCATTATTGTTTCTCCTCTATGCCCCGCCTTTCTGAAACGCATCGATTTTTACAAAACTCATCGGTCTGAAAAGTAAGGTGTGCTCTGATTGGCCAGCTATCCAGTGGTTTGTAAACATAAAACCATGTCTGCATTTGTGATCGGAGAAATGATAAACAACCAGTGCTACTCTACACTGCCCAAAAAACTCGCATTTGAATCATCAGTGGCAAATTATATGTAAAATATAAAAAACTTACTTACAGTCTGTGAGTCAGAACAGCCGGCATTGTAGTCTACTCTACCAGGATCAGGAAACGGTCCTCCATAAAATGCGCTAGACACATCTGAATATTTGGGTTAAACTGTTCTGGAACAGTGTTGTAAATACAACTTAACCACTGATTTCTCGTCGTTTCCTCTTTTGGAAGGCCAAACGAAGTAGTTTCGGCTTTCACAACGAAACACCCGGGCAGGCTTAGAGTGACGCGAGGACGGCAGCCTCGGTGCAGCAGAGGCGTGCGGCTTTGAGACGCGGGCGGCGGGCGGAATTCGACGACGGAGCGTCAGGAGGGCCGTGCGGCAACCACATGGACGACACGGGCTGGATCCGCTTCATCACGGTGAAGCCGATCCTGGCGATCCAACATCGCGAGTCCCTCTTTTGGAAGGCCAAACAAAGTAGTTTCGCTTTCACAAAGAAACACACAGCCACCCTTCGCGACATGGCAACAACAATACTACAGCGAGAATAAATACGCGCCTTATTTGCGTGAAATTGGGCGGCGTTATGCAAATCTTCACAGATAGTGACGTAGACATGTGGGGGCATATTAGAACGAGCCGTTTTAGGTAGGGTGATTGACTCTTAACTTAACTTCTTTTATAAAGAATATCTCTTTGGATGAGACTTTAGTCTTTGCACACTTTACCGATCTTCTTTATGCACCAAGAGCTTGTAGCACTCCAAAGATGAAAGGAAAGAAAATTAACTGGCATCATATGACCCATTGTATAGTAAAAATATGAATATGCAATATAGCAAATATATTTAGCAAAATGCTCCTCTTTAGTTATTTTTCTGACTGACTAATGAGCTTATGGACACATCTGGTTATTCAGAGGTAAATTTATTATTACGTTGCAATGTTTACCAGCTTTACACGTTTTGCGCAGTTTGACACAGAATGAGCGATTACATGAGACACTTCAGTAAGTTGTACTGTAGGCTCTCATATAAAATAGCCTACCTTTTGATGTTAATTCATGTTCATTATGCACTATAGTAGTAAGGGGTTCACTTGCCGCTTGAACTGAGGCGCTGAAGCGATCGTGCCTGCTGCATTAAAGAGTGCCCAAAATTTATTTATTGTTTTAATTTCGTTATTAATTTGGCATAACTTTAAAGCTGATACTTTGTTTATTAAAAAGTAACAAGGCACAAAGCTTCTTGCGATTACTGGATGGCAATCCGCTTCAAATAATATGAAGTTCACGCATTAACAGAACACAGCATAGATTAAGATCTTTGGCGCTTTTCCACTGCGTGGTACGACTCGGCTCGGCACGGCTCAGTACGGCACGGCACGGCTCGGCTTGGTTTGCGTTTCCACTGCAGTTCAGTACCGCTTTAGAGTGGGCGGGATTATTCACATGTCATTAGTAGAAGCCATATAAGTAATGATTATAAATGAGAATTGTTAACGATATTGCCAATATCCACACAGCTGACAGCTTTACCCGTTGTAGTTTTCAAGTTGTGCATGAAATGGACGCTGCTGTTGTGCACTTTCACTTCGCACGTCTCCGTCATTTCGATCTCTCTCGCGCTGCTCAACTGAGCTGCGTTTAGCAGGTGTGCGTCAGCGCTGGTGTGCTGCAGAGATGAGGACGGTTTCAAACTCTTTTTTTCCACTTAAACTTTGATGCGCATCGTCTCAGTTTAATACGTGAATATAACAAAAGATGTGATCGCAAAACAATCAGTAAAAAAGGCATTACATGCTAATTTATAGTCGCCAGTGGCGACCTCAGCAAAAACTTCACGCAAATTAATATTTTTGGTCGCAAATGCGACCGTTTTAGTCGCAGTCTGGAGCCCTGTTATTTGTAGCCATTTATGCCATTTTTTGGTTGTTTTTTTGGTTGTTTGGGTTTGTGCATCACGGTTGTAGATGGTGTTTTTGTTGTTGTTAATATAAGTGTTTGTGGATGGTCAGAAGTCTCACTTCACAATTTGGAGACAATCAGAGTCTGGTCATTCCAGTTACCAAGGAAACATCTTTACCAGACCTCTTGTGCTTATTGTCGACAAATGTGACATTGATGGTAAACCAGAGCTTTTCTAAGACGAGTTTTCAGAGCAATTTTAACTTCCAGAGCATTTGAGTGAATCGATCTGAAGCCAGCATAAATGAATGAAGCTCTGACTTCACATGTGAGGAATCCTTGATCTTTGTCTGTTTTACATTTTTCTCTGAGCAGCCAGAAGTGTTTTCTTCCTTCCTCCTATTCTTTTTATTTTTGTCTCTTTCATTTCCTTCTCTTCTCGCTCAAGGTTCTGTATTGAATGAAATTAAAAGCGATAGTCTGTGCAGGATGTGATTCTTGTGTTTTTCTGCCGGGTCATGAGAGAATTCACAGTTTGAGCTGCAGAAATCAGTTGGTCGTGCTGGTAAATCTACACATTCAGAAAATGAATAAACCATACACACATTCTCTCTTTGTCTTTACATGTTTAATTGTTTGTGAGGAAGAGACTGATAGAACTTCATTGTGTGTTAAGAAATAAATAAAGGAATTGTCTGTCACACAGATAAATGCTTCTCCTAATGGAAAAATTAAGGTGAAATAGCATGAGGAAGTGCTGTCTACATGTTTTTATAGAATTTACATGTATTTTGATTCTGGGTGGTTGTGGTTTGCTCTCATCTGAAGAGTTTTCAACATTTTATTACTTAATGTTGGCCGCCCATCATCAGATACAGTTCCTAAATGCAGACATTTTATTTTTAGTTCTCTGTAAGGCTTTTTACACTTAAACCTCTGATTAAAGTCTCTTTTAGCTAAATGTGTGCAGATCAAACAATGCAGTGCTAGATTTTTACTAGAAGTTGTTTGCAACAGTCAACCAATAATACTTCAGTAAATATTAATGCACTTTGTAAAGACACTGTATAGATTTATGTGTTTAGTTTCTGAAAAATCTTGAACCAGAATAACTTTTGTTGTATATTTCAGACAATTTAAGACAATCAAAACACTTTTTTTTGTAAAATTTGCACAGGTGAACAAGAAACCAATATTCTGCAGTGTTCCTTAAAAAAATATTTTATGGTGACTTTAACACAGGGTATAAAGTGTACAGTTTAAAGTATAATTAAACCCTAATTAAATACTAACATAGTAGAAGTACAGTATAAACGATGAATAATTGTAAATGTCTTTTATTAGTGCCGTGCAGTGAAATCTGTTATAGAATTACATTTGAAGACCCAGCTTGTTGGCAGAACATGCTCAAGCACATTCACAGAAAGAACGTGTGTATGTGAGTGTATAAGGAGCAAAGCCTGTTTAAATGCCCCGGGAGCTGTTGATTAAGTCATCTAGGCATAACACGCTTTTATGATTTTGACACCACAGCTGTGAGCCTTCAAGTACATGTGTGCACACATGCTGTGGCAGTTCTCACGATAATAAGCCAGAGGATCCAGCTGTAAGCACGCCTGAACTGTGTTTATGTACACTATTTTTAAGGCTAAGAGATTGCAATTATTTTGCATACAAATAAATTGAGTTTTCAAATTAATGAGTTAAACTTGATGTTTAACCTGTTTTAATTAACCTGTTTAAAACAATTCCCACGTGGCACCTCATGAAGTGTTGTGGCTACTGTAAAGTTTTTCGTACTTACTAGTTTTGATGACTTATTCTTAATTATGGAAAGTAGTAAAGTGCAAGTAGTTGTGTCCAAACTAGTGCGGCATATACATATATGCATGAATCTCTTTCTGCTTCTCTTTCAGAATGGGCAGAGCACCACTGAGGATGGGATCACTTCAGCTGTTAAGGTAGGACCCAGTTCTTCGGGATGTTCGGGACCGTTATAACAGATTTCTTTTTTCAAAAACATCTAGAAAGACGTATATTTTCCAGCAAATCTTAAAACATGCTGCTTTCACATGTTACTCTTGTTTATCCATCTTTCTGAATTCATGGGTAATTTGCAGGACAGATTTCTCACAATTTCTTGCAATCTCTGTCCCATGGGTAACTTCAATTTGGTGACATATTTAAATTATCACAGTTTGCAAAAAGAAGAATGTTTGTAGGTATAAAAATGCATCAGACATTCATTAAGGCCTGATAGGACAAATGGTCAGCTTGGTCAGCTGCCCCCAACTTTCTCACACTGGCCATCGGGCCATTCTTGATGTTGAGCCATGACTTGATATAGCACTTGCTGCTCCATTGGGATCCGGAAGCGCGGCAGCCGAAGTTGGGGGCTGCCCGGGCTACTTTTGAGGTCTGGTACAAATATGACATGGGCTAGAAAAATTACATATACTTTATCAACCTTGATGCACGTTTAAATCATTAAAATATCCGACTTGATCAACACAAGTACCACACGCGAATCTTATTCCAAATACGGTGAATTTCTGCTATGTCTATTAAACCTTTGAAATCACAATCACATCGGAATATTTAAACCTGCTTTTGCGCAGCCGCTGATCCAGAGAGAGCAGCGCTCATTAGGCCTGTCACAATAACAACTTTTTATTGTGCAATATATTGCCCCAGAAAGAATTGCAATAAACAATATTATTGTCCTTTTAAGACCATTTTATGCCATTTTATGTAATCATAATATAAAAGCATAATAATGCAAGAAGGCCAACACACTTTCAAATGACAACAAACTTTTAATTCTTAAGAATATTTAGATCATGGAAATTATCAAAATATTAGATACCTTAAACTTGAAACTTTTCTAACAAAAAGTGTGAAGTAACAAGTAGAAAAAATAAAAAGATTTTTCCATCTACAGATTTTTCCCAGACGTTCTTTTCTCTGTTAATTAAGGGTGCATTGTATTGCTGAAAAACACAATCACTACTTAGCAATCAGATGTCCATATGCACAAATGCACAGATCCTTTAACACGGCCATATCTGCGATTATCTGCAATGTTTGTAGAAGCATTTTTTTTTTATTTGAACTAGCACCTCATGATTACACCACATTATGTGTGAGAAGCTGCTGAGAAAGAAAGACACTGGCGCAAGTGGAATGCAAAAAACATGGTGACATTTATGTTTATGTAAATATAATGGGCAATCTATTGCGTCACCAAAAATGATTGAGGTCATGTACATATATTGTGCGATAAGTCGATATATTGATTATTGCGACAGGCCTAGCGCTCATCATGTAAAACTTTGTTTGAAACAGCTTCACAAACGGTCTACACTGTTAGACTTTTTATCGTATTTTTGCCGTAAATTACTGGCAGCACTATTGCTAGTAAGTTACTGTAACTACTCCTTTACAGTAGCTTATCGCAGTTTAATTTTACAGTATAATGCCCTTACCACAATCTCATTTTACAGTATGATGGCCTTACCGCAATTTAAATTTACAGTGAAATACCCTTACTGCAACTTAATAGTTAAAACATACTTACAAAGCCAAAGATGCTCAGTGCTGTGGCTCCTAAAATAGCCTTTGGGGTGTAGTTAGCTCCTGTTGAAACAAGCAAAAGAAAGAAAAAGAATAATCATTATTTTTCGTCAGTGATTATTGACTAATCACTATATGTTATGAACATGATAAATAATATCTAGAATGACTGCTAGATTGATCACTTACACAATCAGATTACAATCAACACTGAAAAAAGAGAGAAGAGAATATATACAATAAAATGTAAAAAATAATTAATATGAAACTTAAAGAATACTGACCTTTGATGAGACCGTGCTTTCTATGAACAACCAGCCTTATAAGAATTGCATTGTCTTTCTTAGAATTAAGTGATTATAATTTTAACTTGATATATATATCTTTCTCTGATAATGCACTGGTGAATGTTTTTGTTGTTTTATTTACGAGAGAGAGCATGCGCTCGTGCTATTTCAAATGACGTCACACATTTAACGGTATTCATTTAACTGACGAGTAAAATATACCATAAGCAGCAGTAAAAAAGTCGAAAAATCATTGTTCATGTAAATGCTACACATCTGTACTGGAAAACGCAGTTGCAGGACAATTGAATTAGTTTCATGAAAGCGGCAGTTTTTGAGGAAAAAAACTGTCCTAGTAATAGCCTATAATTAGATTTTATATTTACTTTCTTCATATTTTAAAATTTCATTGATATTGGTAATGGTTTACGTTTTAAAAGTAAGTGAAAAGTAGGCTACTTACCACAGGAAAACTCGCAGCTGACGTCTGACGATTCACTCAGAGGGGAAGTCCGTTATGCACGCACCCGACACAAGCCTCAGTTTATATAACCTCTGCCAGGTTGTTGCGGGGACTTTGTGCACAAATAAAATTTTAATTTTGTGGGGTGTAAGCAAAGTTTATATTTTTTATTTTTTTATCATTTTAAAAATACATTTATTTCACCACACTTGTGCTTACCCAGACATTAAATTGAGAATGCAGATTCATGTTTTTTATCAGCAGAACAATTTACAGTAGCTCTATAGCTTTTGAGCAAACAGTAAAGTACCGCAGATTCCATACATAGTAAATTACTGTAAATGGCATAAAAATACCCATAATGCAGTGCATATTACAGTAGTTAACCGTAAAACACATATATGGTAGTTTACTGGGCTTTTTTGCGGTAAGTAACTGTAAAATTACAGCAAAGTCTAACAGTGTACTTACACATTAGGCTACATTTCTGTGTTGCAAACATTAAATAATAACGAAAGTATTGATAAGTTTAAAGTCCGGATGTAGATTCTGATGTTGTGGGAGCCGCGATCAAAATGGGTCTTTGAAAGTAATGATACGCTGCAAATAATGATTGTATATGTTACATTATTCCAGTAGGTGGCAAACAGTGAGTGTTAAATGTATTTGATGTCTGAGTCATTCAGTCAAGAGATTCAAAACGAAACAAGTCTTCATTTATCTTCATTTATTTAAAAACATTTTTTTTTACATAATTAGGCTAAATCGTTTTAAATTAATAAATATTTTTAAATAGACTCATTTACTATAAAATTAATAAAACATTTAGTCAGAAACTCAATTAAATTACATATTTCGTTTGGTTGTCTGTTTTGTTTTCAGAACCGTGGGAGAATCATAGCTTAAAAATACATATGCTAATATATGTGGCAAGTAACTAATACCATTAGTAGGTAATATATTTATTATTTTATAGGTAATATTACTATTGTTTCTAATATTAAAATTAGTTCTGCAACCCAAATCCCCCCTCCCCCCCCCCACACACACTCGTTCCCCCCGCTCCTTTTGGTTCATTCCGCGATCCTTGCGCTGCTTTAGATTTGAGTTGTGATCTCATGTTTGAGCCAATATTGCGGGTGCTGTGTCTAAGAGACCTTAGAGTCGCTTCCGTCTCACAGGAGTGTCTGGGGTATATTGGCAGCTTTCTGAAACAATCAATGCAACGAGTGCTAAGAAGAATTCAGTTTAGAGTTCTGGCTCAGAGACTCTGAGGCCTCTTTGTGTGTCAAAAGGGGTCAGATTTCTCATAGCCTCTCTGTTCCAGGGTTCATCTTGACTTTTTGCAGCCTGTCTATCTAACGGTGTGGGGAAAGCCTCTCTCTCCCTCATGAATCCCTGCATTTGTTGTTTTTTTATGTGTAATATGAGCCTGAAGTGATGGACAGAGAGACAGCCTGTCTCCTCCTACAGCATGTGCTTTTCTCTGTCTTTCTGAGCAGTGAGTTCACCTCAAAACTGCAGTGCAGCTCAATCAAGGTCCTGTAATGCTTTAGACCCCAGAGACTGCGGCCGGATATTTTTGGGCCTTTAATTTAGTCTGTCCAAAGACAAAAAGACCTCACTTGAGCAATAGTTTAATGAGTTTTTGTTATCAGAGAATGATTAAATATTATGCAAATATCATTATGATTATTCTGCATAGCATTTATTTAGTCAAGACTATAGCCAATCAACTGTTGACTAATTATTGATCATGTGAATAATCTGCATTTGGTTGAATATGACACTGTAGTACCTAAAGCAGTTGTATATCCTGATGTTTCTTGTCCTTAATTGCATAAATGGTAATTTATGTTTGTTGGATTTTCATGACCATTTTCATGGTGTAAATTTAGGACCATTAAGATTTGGTACATTGTGACATTTACATGTTATCTTCATGTCTCTAAATTCTTGTTACAGTGTGTCCAGACTCCAGATATTGCTTTTGATTATTTTATAGCTATTATTCTCTATTTTAATCTTTTTTTTAAAAAAAGAACCCGTTAAAGACAATAGAACAAATAGAAATTACTATGATGTTTAAACAGTACAAAATTAACTCTCTGCCACACCTGCAGATGTTTTGTGAAGAAAAAAATAAGGATATTTCATATTTGTCATGAAACAGTATTTTGAAATATTTCATTATAATACACAGTTTGTTGTTTGTATAGCAAATGTTTTTTTGTTTTTTTTTAGAAAAACTTGGGCGTGGGTCAGACTATTGTTAATTCATTTGGATTTTTTAACAATAAAATGTTGTATAATGATTTTCTTTCAAAATTCATGGTTTCTATAAAAACTTAATTCATTATTATTTACAGTTGCTTTATTATTATTTTCACATTACAGTAATGAAAATGACTTTTTTGGGGGGTAGCTGTGTAAATAATTCACAGTTAAATCTTAAAAAGGTCCTAAAAGTAGTCAAAATATACTGTCTTATTTCTTTTATTTAGGTATGACATTTGATCTGAACATTTTTTGTGAGAACTAACGCAGCATATAGTGGCACAGCAGTAGACACACTGATAATAGGCTGAGCCCATGATTCACGAGTCCATTACTGCTGGCCGATTCACCAGCTCACAGTCTGTCACTGGTTCCCTGATACATGCTTATTGGTTGTTGTTGCTGTGGGAGCACTTAACATAAATCACACAAGTTTTTATTTAATTGTACGTCAGCAAAGGGTCATAGGCGAGGGTCATTTAACTGGTGATGAACTTAGATGTGATCTATGGTCGTCATAAATACAGCGAAGTCAATCTGTTTGGAAGGACAGGGCCAGCAAGACAATCCAGCAATTGGATCTGAGGCAAAACGCAAGCAAAATCAGACATTATGGCAGATTTACTGTGAACATGTTGTGTTGAAGGGATAGATGGATGAGATCAGTTATGAAAAAAGAACTGGAACAGCTAATGAGGTGAAGCCTGTTGCCCTTTATTTCACTCTCACTCAGTGTTTTTTTCTCCCCAGTGTGTTGATATTATTTGCCCTTGTTAAAGCTTAAGTTTGTATTTTTCAGTGTTAAAATACTTTCATCTCCCAGTTTAAAATGCCATGTAGATGTACAGTATATCAAACAATGAAAAGTATAAACACTTGCTCTGTATGAACATCCCGACCAGCCTGGCACAGCAACAGCAGCTCAACCAATGGCATGTGTTTGGGGGCGGGACTATCTGGAGTGTTTGCATAACCCTGTTTAAAAACATAATTATTCAGGGATAGTAGTGTTGCAGCATTAAAGCTACATTCAGTTCTCAGTTGAAAAGTGGTTTAATAATTGTTATGAGTTATAAATTTGTTCAGATTGAGTTTTTCAAGATGCCCATCTTGACGTAGATCTAAAGCCCTTTTGTGCATGTCTTCAGCTGTAGGACCCAAGCTTCAGGATCGATATTGTGGATGAACGTTGCTAATAATACCTGCGTTCTCCTCCATCCTCCCCAGCGAGAGCAAGCAGAAATAAATAACTGCTTGTCCAGGAATCTCTGTCAGCCTGGGTCTTTAGTTGAGCTGAGTCAAGCATGACATGTCAGAGCCACAAGCGACAGTCTTGGGTGATAAGAACAGAGAATTTAATGAGACCTTATCATCTCTATTTCATGTCATTTTTTCAACTTCTCACTTTCATCTCACTTCCTTGCTTTTTTAGCTTCTCATCAGCTCTTGCTTCCGCTGTCTTTAACCGTCCCAATGTATTTCTACAGTATTAAAAATTAAAGATGCACTCAGTCATTTTTTCGTATTGTATTACTATACACTGTTCTGTTATGTACTATTCCATTCCTTATATTAAAAACTTTTTTTTTAATGAGGGAAACATTACTTGAGTGGACCTGTAACTTTGCTCTCTGGAATTCATCTGTAGCATAATTTGCTCTGGAATTGTTTTGCAGAGGATCTTTTTAAACAATTTGTCTTAAAGTATTTCAAATTATTTACAGAAGAGACTTTACAATGTTATCCTGTGTGTTTATTTATTTATTGTCATTTTTTTAATTTCAATTATTTTAATTATTAGTTAAAAAAATTTATTAGTTGACCCTAGTTAATTTCTGACCCTGGTTTGCCATTTTAGTGAAACATAAGATATGAAAGACAGATTGCCTTTCCAGTGTCTTCTGAACCAAATGCATATAGAGCTCGAAACCTTGCATTACTTTCCAGTGTGAGCTTTGGCACAAATTGGCTGTGGTGACTGTCAGATCCCATCTTCACATAAGGTGAGCCTCATCTGCCCCAAGGGTTTTTGTGGCAAGTTAGGCAGTATCATGCTATTCTTAGTCTTGCTGAACTTGTATTGCCATAGTTTTATGAGTTTCCATGGTTAATTTTTACTTTTGTGAAAGCAATTCTATTTTTTCGAAAGTTATTTTAAACGCAATTTGACTTCACTTTATAATTTTTCGAACAGAATGAAAAGCCTTCACCTAAAGAAAAATATACCTGATCCGAGAATATAGTTTGAAAATAAATACATAAATAAACTGTATGAAAGATCAAATTTAATTGATTCAGACTGACAGAAAAAACTGCGCATATAAACAAGGATGAGTCATTTCAATAAATTAAGGTTTTCTCATGCACATGCTGTACATATTGGCTCCATTAAATCTAGTCATTCTGATATAAAGTGGAAAACAATGATCCTCTCCCATTAGCTTGAAGGTGGATAGTTAATGGCAATGACTGTGAGCAGTATACAGTGTACTCATTTGAGCAGAACATGTGTATACAGGATTTTACAGTCAGCTAATCTGAAGAATCTTTAACTCATTTCTTGTAGTGAGTAAATATTTTCCATGGCTTGTGCTCTCTAGTCAAAACATGCTCCAGCTCCTGTGATCATTTTGTTTAAGGGTGGTTCCTCATGCCTGGAATAAGTTCATCATGTTCTCCCCTGTTTTTTCTCTTTTCCCGGCCAAAATAATCATGCTGATAGCACAAAATATCTACCATGCCCTCCAAAACCTGACAACAGTATGATTTGTTTTTTTTCCCGGTGAACATCATCTTATCAGAAGGCTATTCGTTTTACGAAATACAGTGTACATAATATTTCTGTTTTCGTCTTCACTGCTCCAGTGATGAAAGACAAACCTCTCCTCAGTTATCACTCAGGTTTATCAGTCACATTTCTGCTAGTGACTTTTGCCAATTTAAGGAGTCATTTTTCTAAAGCTGCCGTAGAGACTGGAACAGAATCAAAGGCTCATGTGAAAATTGAAAGTGAGAAATTGGTCCTTTATGAGACAGTTCAGCTCTAGAGAGCAGCAGAAGCACTAAACTACGAGTCAGTTCCATCTGATGGATGTATTAAGCTTCTCATCTGGCCTTGTGGTAGAGTTGAGTCCTCTTGGCTGCTCTTTTTGTGAATGTATTTGCTGAAGTTTGTTTTAAAAAGTCCAAGCTGTTCTGTCTTCTGTTCTGTTCCTCAGTTTCTAAGAGCAGGAACGCCCTTCTGGGAGTTTTCAATCATTGGTTTTGTCTATAAAGTGCTGTCAGAACTGCTGCTCATTGTCTAGAGAGGCAAGCGAAAAAGAAACAAATATTAACACAGATGTTGTTTGATGCATAAAATCAGGAAATATGGAGGGGATGTGAAAAAAATAGTTTCAGCACATGAAGATCTGCCAAACCTTTCCATTATGTTGATCAAAAAATGCTGTAAAATCTGTTTTCAAGTGATTCAGGAATTAATGCGCGGAATAGGTCACTCGTTGTCTTTTATTTATCATTTGGTTTAAAGTAATGCAACTTTTACATCTATTCTTATGATCATTAGCGGATTTTAGCATATTCTTTATTTTGGGGGGAAATATGCAGAAAACATATTAAATTGAGCTGATAGTATTGGACTGTTATTGGAAAACAAATTTGCCAAATTATATAAATAATGTGTTAAGATTCATTTAATTTAATTACATTTTCTATGATATCAGTTAGCAACCTGACATTTTTAACTTTCCGTTTTTACCCCCAAAAATATTAAAATAAATGTAGTTCAAATATAAATTACAAACCTGTAATTGTATGTGTGAATTGCATATTTAGGCCCACATAGTAAAAGTCTTTTTAAGGCACTTGAATCTACTGTACATTAAGTCTTTCTTGAATGCCTTCACATATAGTCCTTCTTCTGCTATTTTGCTGGATTTTGGAGTCCCTTGACATAGTCGTGGTTGTGTTTGCTTCCTCCATAATTGATGTTTACATGATGTGTTGTCCTGTTTGTTAGAAAATGTTAAATTGATGAATGTTGCCCCTGTTGTGTTTGCTGTGTGCCGCTTTGCTATATTGACCTTGTTGTCATGGTGTTTCATAATCGGCATGGCAACAGCATGAGATATCGATGCATTAAAAAGAGAGGTAGACAGAAGCAAGCATGTTCGTCGAAACATTGTGGCTTATTGTCAGTTGTCAGAGTTGGAGTAAAAGGTTTTTAATGAATGCATGTTCATAAATACTGACTATTGGCACTAATGAGAGCGAATGGAGTCTTGCCATCAAAATTGCTTGTGTGTGTGTGTGTGTGTGTGAGAGAGAGAGGTGTTTGTTAACGTGAGAGAAGGTTGATGGATATAGAAGCTCTCTGCTGATATAAACATGCTCAATGTGCACAATGATATAAACAACCACAGTATAATCATTTTCAAACTCTTGCAATATGTTTGCCAGCTAAAGGCAAAAATTACAATGTAAATCAAAGCAGCCTCCATGAAGTGAAATCCTTTGTCTAACAATATGTATATTATGTGGACACAGCCATAAGTATTTAAATATGGCTGTGGACACAGACTTGTTTGTGTTTGTTGAAACTATATGTGGTCCCTTTAGATGTCTGGTTTTTGTTTTGTGCCGAACCTTGCCTGACCTGAGTTTAAACACTGTGTGCCTCTTTGAAGACTCTTTAATATTTGATAAAAGCACTTATGCTTATACAGCAGAAGAGACTTTGGGCTCTTAATTACACATGACTAACTATGCTCCTTCACCTACGCTCACACACATACGGTTGCAGGGCCGTTAGTCATTCTAATCAGTTCTTTATTTGTCCATGTTTATGTGTGTGTACACTGTTCAAAAGATTGGGTTTGGAAAGATATTTCTGTATTTTTGAAAGAACTCTCTAATGCTCACCAAGGCTGCATTTATGTGATCAAAATTCTGTAATTAAAATAAAATGGTATTGTTAAATATTCTTATATTTTAATATAATTTTTCTATTTTAATTCATCATTTATTACTGTGATGGAAAAGTAGAATTTTAGCGGTCTTCCAGTGGGGGGGTGGTCCCCGCCCCCCCCCCCCCACAAAACTGAAAAAAAAAAATTTTTGCCTCAGAAATCATTCTAATATCCTGATTGTCTTTATGATATTGTGGGAAACCTTTTTTTCAGGATGATTTTAACTTATTAATGATTACTACCAATGAATAGCATTTATTTGAAATAGAAAATTTTGTAACATTATATATTTATCTTCTATCACTTTTGATTAATTTAATGCAACATTGCTGAATAAAATGATTGATTTCTTTAAAAAAAAAATTACTGATCCTAAACTTTTGAGCAGCACTATTTAATATATAAAAGGTGAAGATTTTTTGCAGTCAGTAAATACTTTTGTTGTATGGAATAATTTACTTTTTTGAGCTTGGAATCCATGATCTGTTTTCTTTTTACATGGTTTTACCATTCAACATAGGGCTGGATAATAATTCAATATCAAAATGTATCGCAATATAATTTTTTTCAAAAGCGGTGATATTTTTAAACACATTACCGATATTTCAATATACATTACCAGTTTCCCAAACATTGATTTATTTTTGCCGTTTGACTTCATTGAATAAACATTGAGCACTGCACGTTTCAAAAACAGTTGAGTACATTTTTTTTTCAGGATTCTTTGATGAAAAAGGGCCAAATATCAGTCATTTATCGACTAAAATCTTTTGTAACAGTTTAACACCATGGGTCATACCTCTTCAGTAAAATTTTATAATTGTTTGTGGTAAAGAACTTATCGAAATGAATACTTTTTATTTAGCCGGAGCTTACAATTAATTGGCAAACGTGATGGATAAATGCATTTATAAGGTGTTCAAAATTTCTATTCTGATAAAATAGTGTTATAGCGATACGGAATTATATCGTTCGACGAAATTGAAAATATATCGTGAGATACATTTGGCCATATCGTCCAGCCCTAATTCAACATGTAAAAATGTTAATATAATATTTAAATTGTGTTTTTTTTTTTCATCATATTTGACAACTGCTGTTTATATGATTTTATATATAACTTGGACATTTCTAATAAACATCTCATTTTGTGTTCAGCAGAAGAAAGTTATGCAGCTTTGGAGCAACACGAGGCTGAGTTAATGAAGACAAAATTATATTTTTTAGGTGAACTGTCCCCCAGTGCTGTAAAATTCATGATTTAGTGGTATCAACTTAGGACCTTTTAAATGTGACACTGCTGTGTGAAATGGGGGGAAATATTTCTATGAACGATTCTGCACGTGTGTGTGTGTGTGTGTGTGTCCGTGTGCGTGCATGCTCCCAATGGAAGGGGGTGGGGGGGTGAGCAATAATGTCTTTTCCATTGGTGTGAATTTGATTAGTATGCGCTCTGTTAGATAATGGCCTTTTAGGTTCGATCGGCACAGCTGGGGTGCATTACACACCATAGCGTGAGTGTGCATACGCATGTGTTTAAGCCTTGCACACAGTGTGTGTGTTATAGAAGTCTGCATGTGTGTTTTTGTGAAGTGGGTGTGTGTGTTTTTAAAGAGAGTATTTGATATCACTTTCAGCATCTGAGTGAAATCTCTTTGAGGTCATCCTCCCTGAAGAGGAACTCTTGTGCTTGCTCATCAATTTTTCAGCAGTCCCAGCCGCTTTGTGGCGCTCCCCGGCACTGATGTTATCTGATGCCCTTAGCCTGTAGTATGTTTGAACCCTGGTCTGTGGATAAGAGTATGTTTCTCATGATCCGTGTGATTAAAGCTTCTGTTTGGGTTGCTGCTGCACCGACTCGCAAATCACAGCCAGGCTTAAGTGGACATCAAGGGCTACCTCTCATTAATAGTGAAAGATAGTCCAGTATTATGGAAATTGTCTTTTGAGATTTGCAGTCAGCACCCTGTAATTACAAGTATAGTGTTTAATTCTCTGTAGTCATGGTATTTAATGATTGCTTCAGAAAATACTATTACCTTGTTTTATCCTGGTGCATGTCCAAAAAAGTTTAAGCCGTTTTGATTTTCTGAGCAGTAAATCCCCCCCCCCCCCCCCCCCCCCCCCCCCCCCACCCCCCCCCCCCCCCCCCCCCCCCGCACCCCCCCCCCCCCCCCCCCCCCCCCCCCCCCCACCCCCCCCCCCCCCCCCCCTCATACTACTCAGGCCCTGCCCACACCAATGACAGACTGTCCTAAAATTAGCAAATCGGATATACACAAAAAACTAAAGAGAGGGGTGGGGTGAGCCAGTAGCTCATTATCATTTAAAGAGACATGCACCGAAACAGGTCGCTGTGAACGGAGCTGTTTTTGACAAGATAAAACCGGACCCATTGGGACCCATATTGGTCAACCAGTCATCTGAATATTGGGGGTTTTGGTCCTGTATGTATGTATGCATATTCCTTTCTGTTTTTTTATTTGTTGTCATGATATGTTTCATTGCTGTCCTCATCTCTGGTATCCCGCATTTTATTTGAGTCCTTCTCACCATTGCAGGAGAGGAATTTACAGCTTTTTGCTCCCTGACCTCCCGTCCCTCTCCATACGATCCTTCAGTAACAGCATGAGTGTGTATGTGTGTGTGTGTTTGCGCTGAACCCGTTAGCTCGTACAGTCTGTTATTCACTGAGAATGACCCAACTAGCTTACAGTAGAGCATTAGACAGCTTTGGAGGTCTGAGGTCAGTGCACTTGATGGGAAAATGTGCCCTATATCAAGTAGCCACCTCTGAGCATTGTTATTGTGTGCTTGCAATTAATGCATAAACTAAATTGAATAACCTTTATTTAGTTCAATATTACCTAAAAAATACATCTTCGAAGAGAGGGCACTTTTGTAATGGATTAATTCAGTTTGTTTGCCTGAAGTTTTGTTTGTAAATACATGTATCACAGTAACAATAGTTAATCAAATTGCATATGTTAGGGTTCCGTAATGAAATCAGATTTGCTTTATTCGATTGATGAAACTTTAGCATCATGTAAGCATACCTAATGTTACAAAGGCTGATGGTGAACTGAACATCTTTTTTTTCTGTTGAGCCCCGTAAAGTAGACACACACAGCATCTCCAATACTGCCTGTAGTGCAGTGGAGTGTAATTTGTAGATTACTCTGTTGAGGTTGACAAGCCCGTATGACACAGGCCTGTGGATATAGATGTTTTTTGGCCTATAAGTGTGACTATCACCGCCAGTACCTTCAAAACAGTATATATAATATATATTAGTATATACGATCTTATATATATATGAATATGCTATGTTCTCAATATAGAGGCACCATATGGTTTAATTGTTTGCTTATTTTATACGTTTATATATAATAATATTCTTCACTATATATTAATATTTTACAACATTTATATTTGTTTTCATGTTTTCACCATTTCAATGGGTCATTAACATACTGGAAAAATGCATCCTGCATTAATATTCTAGAATCTAGGAGGGGGTCAGGTCGATGCAGCATAAAAAACGTTGATGTTATTATCTAGTACACAAGATATTGTCAGTGAGCTTGCTTTTTTTTTTCTGTACCACTGTAACAGTGGTGTGTGTTGTTGTTCTGAAGTTGTTTTTCTTTTTTTCTTTTTTTTTCTTTCTTTCTATTTTCTTTTTCTTTTTCTTCTTTTTTTGGTTCCAATGGAAATTCTGTCCCAGTCACATTTCTTGGGTTAATTAACATTACTTACACGGTAATACCTCAGAAAAAGAAAAAAATATTTATAAATATGTATTATTTGAAAATTATATTTATATAATCCATTTTTTAATGTTTTACCTTAACATGTAATCTATTAAAGCCAAGTATGAATCTAATCAAGTTAGTGTTTTTAAGCATCTTTCATTTATTCCAAAATAATAACTCAAGACTGTAACAATCTAAACAATATATTTTATTTGTGAACTTATGTTCAGCTATTCTTTTTAATAGTAAACATTTAACTAATTTTTTAATTTTTTTGGATCATCAGTCATCAAAGCTTGGTAAATATTGGTCACAGATGTGGAGATTTACTTTATATATCACCAAGCTGATTACTCGACAAAAATTCCCACATTGTTTTCATGCCATTTTAAGTCTTAGTTTGACGTAACAAAGTGGTTATATCTAAGTGTGTGAGTTGTTTACATTTTTAATTGGAGTCTTCCCATTAACACCATTATATTGTTCATTCAGACTGATTTGCGAATGTAGAACGCACATGAACACAATAGGCGGTATTTATCGCATGAACCAATCACAGCCCATCATAACCAGTCAAATCCAATATGGACTCCCGCTGTAACTTTACCTGCTGGTGTCACTGTTGGACAGGATTACTTTAGATAAATGAGTGATTTATACACTTTTTAATGTTATATTTTGTAATATTAGCGTTGTTTAATTTTTTTTTGCCTTTATTAAAGGGGTCATATGATGCTGCTAAAAAGGACATTATTTTGTGTATTTGGGGTAATGAAATGTGTTTATGCGGTTTAAGGTTTGAAAAACACATTATTTTCCACATAATTTATATTATTGTTTCTCCTCTATGCCCGCCTTTCTGAACCGCGTAGATTTTTACAAAGCTCATCGGTCTGAAAAGCTAGGTGTGCTCTGATTGGCCAGCTATCCAGTGCATTGTGATTGGCCGAATACCTCAAGCGTGTGACGGAAATGTTACGCCCCTTACCATATTGTGATGCCCTGTCCGGCCGGAGCGACTAGACAAAAACATTAAAACCCATTATAAACGAGGCATTTGTTGCATCCAGTGGGGACATAATTATGGATTATAATGACTTATACTGTCTTTTTACGCGTTGCATTGCATATCGCACCGCGTAAACATAAAACCATGTCTGCATTTGTGATCTGAGAAATGACAAACAACAAGCCTTACTTTACACTGCCCAAAAAACTCGCGTTTGACTCGTCAGTGGCAAATCCTTTAAATATAAACGTACTTACAGTCTGTGAGTCAGAACAGCCGGCATTGTAGTCTACTCTCCCAGGATCAGGAAACAGTCCTCCATAAAATGTGCTGCACACATCTGAATATTTGGGTTAAACTGTTCCTGGAGCAGTGTTGTAAATACAAATTAACCACTGATTTCTACTCGTGTCCTCCTTTTGGAAGGCCAAACAAAGTAGTTTTTCGCTTTCACAACGAAACACAGCGTAACACACTGCGGCCTTGAGTGAGCGGAGGCCTGAGGCCTAGAGTATGCAGAGGCGGGCGGGCTTGAGAACGGCGCGGCCGGCGGATTCGACGAAGGAGCATCCGGCGGGCTTGCGGCAACCACATGTGACGACCCCGGGCTGGACTCCGCTTCGTCCACGATGAAAGCCGATCCGGCGATCCACAGCAAAAGTTAATGTATTTCCTCAGCGACCAGCACGGAGCAGCTCCAGGCATGACGAAGCAGATATCGTCCTCTTTTGGAAAACCAAACAAAGTAGTTTCGCCTTTTCACAACAAAACACAGCGCCTTCACGACATGGTGGCAGTAACAACAATACGACAGTGAGAATAAAAGTTACACCTTTTTTCTTTGCGTGAACATTTGGGCGGTGTTATGCAAATCTTCCCACATCGTGACGTAGACATGTGGGGGCGTGTTAGAACGAGCCATTTTATGGAGGCGGTGGTTGACTCTTAACTTTTATAAAGAATATCTCTTTGGATTTGAGACTTTAGTCTTTGCAACTTTACAGATCTTCTTTATGCACCAAGAGCTTGTAACACTCCAAAGAGAAAGGAAAAATTTAAATCGCATCATATGATGCGCACTATAGGATATCGGCGCCAACGCGTTGTTTAATTTTTGTTCTACTAATTTTTTCTCATCCAATATTTTGGGTGAGAGCCTTGCCTGCTTGGAGGAAACGCCCCTGCATGGTAATACCTTTAAGTATCATGTGAATATGATGTAGCATAGTGTATTTTCATGGTATTACCATCTGATACAGTCATCATGAAATAATTCTGTCTTTTCTCAAACACCTAAGAAGCACTACAGGAACCTGTTTCTGTATATAGCAGAACAATAGACCTTGCATATTGGAGTCAAGCTGGAATGTGGGCAGAGCATTTTATGTATTTGTGGTTTGGATCTATAACAGTGTATGTATATGTTGTGTAACCATGGTGATGTGTAACCATGGTGACAATGCAGGCAAGCCGGGGTTGAGTAGAGTAAGTTAATGCTCTGTGTGTGTCTTTGTACGTTCACTGTGAGTACAGGTCACACTCGCTCACTCAGTCTGAGTAATCGCTCCCTTGAAAATGACAAATCGCCTGCCATCCTCACACTGTGTGTGTGTGTGTGTGTGTGTGTGTGTGTGTGTGTTTCTGTTGCAATTATGATCCACTTTGAAAGGTCCTCCAAGCGGCCTGTGTTCATATCCTGTGCTGTGACTCTAGGACAGTCTGTGTGTGTATGTGATCATGCTCTGTTTAACAGAATCTGCTTGGACTTGCCTTTGGGAGGAGATGTTTTACATTCCAGCATCATAAGTTGCCTCCAAGCAAACACACAGGTCCTGCTCTGAAAGAAAACCTGAGACATAAACAGAAAGAGGGATTGTTCTTTAATGGGATTAAAGGAAGAAAAGAGAGGATTTTAACAGTAGGCAGATGTCATCAGGTACATATTTCCAGCCTTCAGGGAAGGGCAGTAACTATCATAAGTGGAGGAAAGAGTGTTATACAACAGAGTATAGACATTTAATTCAAGAATTGTTTTCATGTTTTATTTCTACTTTTTGATAAAAAAAAGTTAAATAATATGTACACAGACTATTACATTAAATACATTTAGACAGGAATTACTGCTGCAAAACGAATATGCAATTATCAATATAGAACCAGAAATTATGAAAGAAATGATTACATTTAAAAAAAAAAATTTATTAATAAAGCATACAGTACACTACCTTTCAAAATGTTGGGGTCGTTAAGATTTTTTAATGTTTTTGTAAGAACTCTCTTATGCTCACCAAGGCTGCATTTATTTGATTAAAAATGTAGAGAAAATTGTGAAATAATATTATCATTTAAAATAACTATTTTCTATTTTAAGATATTTTATTTCTGTCAATTTTAATAGTGTAAACGAAGAACATGTCTTTACTGTTGTTTTTGATTAATTTAATGTGTCCTTGCTGAATAAAATAATTGATAAAAAATGTAATGGTTTCGTTTGCACCGATGCAAAGCAACATCAGAGATCTGTTTTTAATGCCAGCGTCTCGCTGCACATAATTTCACAGAGCCTGATCAGAGCAGCTTTAACTCGGCTGTGTAAAGTCATCTTGAGACTTGTTTTATATCTTATACAGCATATAAGCCGGTGATCATTCTTCTTGTAAGTGGTAGAAAATGTCCCATAATCTTCTAACTCCACAGTCAGCCTGATTTAATCCAAAATATGAAATTAATTAGGTCATACTGCTCTTATTCGAAGAGGTGTTGTGGGAGATCTTTGAGTTCAGTGCATTTCTTCTGTGGAAGATCTGTCTGCAACACTCGAACGCTGTTCTTTTTGTCTCTCATGAGTCTTTCACTCTCACTCTGAATTATGCTCCTTCATCTATACATTTCTCAGGCTCTCACACACATGCATGCTGAGTGATGTGCTAAATGAATTTTAGAGCATCTTCAACCCAGCAGTGCTTGTTGTGTGTATTGCTCTCTATTTGATTGAGGCTTTACACAATCATAAGATGCCTCAAGTTTGTGTGCAGAAATCGAATAAGCCCACAGCGATTGCGTTTCTCAAGTATTAAACTTCTTCGTTGCTACAATGGATTTCTGTCAGTTGGATTGCAGAGAGGCCATCCATGTATGAGATCAGTGCAGATCAGGGTCAGATATTTTTTGGCGACTAAGAGCAAAATATATAAATTTTTAGATGTACAAATTGAACGAAGTAGTGTGAAAGGTGGAAAATAAACTCTCTTAAAATACACCAAGTGCACAGGCTAAAAGGGCCTACAGTTGAAGAAATCCCTGTCAATGTGTTTGCACTAGCTTGCGTTGACATGTTTTCTTGTGTTGCACAGCTTGGCTCAGTGTCCATTCATATTGTTGCTGATCCAGGACGCCAGCAGTGATGTGCTGACACCTGCACATGCTCTTCTCTCAAAGTGAGTCATTTTAGACACGTTTCGGCATGAGGGACTTCTGTACTCTTACTCAGCACTGCGAACACAGGAAAATATGATCTGCTCTTTCTTTCTACTCTTACATGTTTTTCCCTCTCTGTCTGTCAGGTTATTTGAACCGTTTGTGTTGTGTCTCACTCTTTGGAGTGTGTTCTTTTAATAGACTGGCGTCTTTTCCCCTCTTATGCACTGCGGCAAAATTGCTGGCACATTTTACCCATATCATCAGCGTGGAGCGAGGATTTCTCCCTCTCTCCCAGCAGGATGACATCATCTTGTGTGACATCACGGCAGTGTAATCTGTGCTGTGTGCGCTTCAGTTAATCTGTCTGACTGCAGTGCAGAATACTTGAGTGAACTAATCCAATTCCCGTTCAAACACATTTCTCACTCTTACTATCACTTTTCTCATTTTAGCATGTTTTCTTCATGGGTTTTAAGTTGATTTAGACAGGGAAGGAGTTGGAGGCAAATGAATAGAAGGGGAGAAAAGGTTAGCGCAGTCAGTGGTGTAATATGTTGGTTTGTTATGGTTGTTGGCTGTTTATTCACATAAATGTTGATATTTGCTTGTAATGTGAGCAAGTTCGAATTGAATATTACTATTTAGCCATCTGCTTTTGCTTGTTTGGCTCCTGATACAATGTAGATATTTGAGGAACATCATTATTAATTTATATTGTGTTTATTGACTTAATAAATCTAATTGGTAGCTCCTGTAGCTCAATGTTAGAGTGCTAACAAACTCCAGTATTATGGGTTTGATTCCCAGAGAAAACACACAGTGATGCAATATATACTTTACATGCAATCTACACTACGGTTCAAAAGATTTTGATCAGGTTGCATTTATTTGATTAGAAATTTACTAAATCATCAATATTGTGAAGTAATACTACAATTGAAAATGTCTGATTTAATGTAATTTAAAATGTGCTTTACTTCTGGTGATAGCAAAGCTGAATTTTCAGCAGTCATGACTCCAGACTTTAGTGTCATATAATCCTTCAGAAATCATTCTAATATGCTGATTTGCTGCTCAAGAAACATTTATTATTATCAGTGTGAAAACAGGTGTGCTGCCTAATATAGATTTTTGAAAAGAACAGCATTTATTTGAAATAAAAAATATTGTAACCGTGTGAAAGTCTTTACTGTAACTTTTGGTCAATTGAATACAAATACAAAATATATATAACAAAATCTTGCTGACCCCCAAACTTTGGAACATTACTGTAAATCACTGTTGATAAAACCTTTATATAAAAATGGCTGTCAAGTGAATGAATGTAACCTAAATTTGGAAGTGTCTGCTAATAACACTTTGTGTACTCCTTCTTCTTTTAAAGCTCAACATCACATGCATGACTCATGAGATCACTAACAGGAAACCTCTACTGTTCAATCATTCATTTACTAGCATTTCATACTATATTATTTTCCACATCGATTAAAATCAGGCAATTCCGTCCCTTCCAAATGTGTGATGAAGAGAACAGTGATTAAAAGTGTATGTTTGTGTTTGTTCGCATCCTGTTTGCACATAATATTCTTCACCCTTCGTTGTGATTCACACAGACACTGTAGAGTCAATAAAGAGAATCATCCACCTATTGATGTCCACAAAGCAAAGGAAACACTCTCTTGATCACTTCCTCTTTCGCTCTCTCCAGTAGCCTAGTTATCTTTTCTTTTTTTCACACAGCCTCTTGTTTAAATATTCTCTTTCAGAGTTATTTTGTGATATTAGTTTATTACATGACTCACTGTCACAGCTAGGGTTGCGTCTTAATAAAACATTAATATGTTTACGCTGAGATTTCTTGTATAAATTTGGCTTTGACTGGACTGCTGCAGGGAAAAAAACACTTGCACCCCCATCAGCTAATGATGGCTCAGACTGCAGTGGTTTTAGACTTACAGACCTTAAATAGATTTCATGTTGATTATCCACTTAATCTGTGTGATCTGCCGTAACTGCTGATGGTCTGGTCAAATTTGCAGTCCAGTGATTGAATCCATCAGGTCATGATCTATGGCTCCCCTTAGAGGAGTAGTTTTGCAAATTCAGCCAAAATTGAAATTGTCATCTTTTATTCGAGTCTCCTCAAGGTTTTTTTTTTTTTTTTTTTCTGTCTTTGTAAAACACAAAAGGAGATGTTAGGTAGAATGTCCAGGTTACTCTTTTCCCCACAAGTCTTGAGGTTGAATTAGATCTGAGAGCTCAGGTGGTGAGGAAGATTTTTAACAAATAATCTTAAATTTCAGCATGTTCCTCGTATGAAATTATCATATGGCTTCAGAAAAAGGTATTTGTTTAGTTTAGCTTTTCTTTTCTTTTGGAGCTCAGCAGCCCAAGTTCCCATTTGATTTCCGATAATGGGAAAAGAGCAGTCTGGTCATTCAGCTAAACAACATTTTCAATTCTATGAAAGAAAGATGACCTGAGGGCAAGTAAATGGTGACGATTTTTCAATTATAAGTGAATTATCCCTTTAATAAGAGAATTTTTTTCTTTGAACTTAACCTCCAACTTGTCTAAAAATATCCCCAAAGGTGAGATGCTTCATTTATGTGTTGTTGATTTATATATTATTCATTACAAGATTTTTGTGATTCTCGCAGCTAATTGGTCTTTTGTCGTAATCTCAATTGGCTCATCACATGGCTTTATTAACAACTGTTATTTTTTTTTTCATCTTTTCTGTTCCAATAATACATGCACATTTTTATTGTTTTGTTCATTAGGTTTTGCTGTTAGATGTTAGATGACTGTTTATATTTGTTTTTGGCTGCAGAGCTCCATGTGAGCAGATTCATGCAGGACAGATGGTGTGTGGAGGCAGAAATAGATTCAGATGTCTGTAGGTGTTGAAGCTAGATTTTTTTTTTTTCCGCAGCTGTCTGGCCCGAAGCGTGAATCTCCTCGTGACCCTGCTGTCACTGTCGGACAAAAACAGCAAACAGATCTCTGCTCAGAGGCTCAAGGTTTCCTGCTGTGTGTCTTAGTCTCGCAGAGGTGTAGTTCAGTCAACATGATACTGTGAGGAAATGTTTATTTCAGAGATGCTGTTTCGTGAGACTTGTTAGGGCCATTTTACACTGTTCATGGTTTCTGCGAGTTTCCAGTTTATTTTCAATGGGAGAGAGGGTAGAGGCAGAACGGAGGCGGTACTGAAAGCGGCACTGTTTGCCAAGCTCGTGCAGAAAAATTCTGGTGTTTTTGTGCATGACTGCTAGCAAGATAATAAAATGTGTTCGTTTCAAGGTTGCCCCATGTCACTGACCAATCAGGAGTGATCTTGTTTTATAACCAGTAAAACGGCGCGTAGCTTGGCTAGCCTGGGGCAAGTTCAAGCTCAAACCGGTGCGCAACGTTTTGCTACAGTTTCCGGTTTGAACGACATGTTTCCTGGAAACGGTGTGCAACGGGGTTTGAGATGCGTTTTCTCTTGTTTGGTGGATGTCAAAAATGTCAGCCCAATCAGCAGCAACATGTATATAAACCACGCGGTATTAAAGAGACAGCTTGCACAATGTAATTAACATCAAAATAATCACAAGAGCAATTATCGTGTTTGCACATATTGATTTACAATGTAGGCAAAATAACTGAAATAAGGGCACAAGTATAGATCTGGAATTTCTTTAAGTCTGTCTAAATATAATTTAGTAATTGCAATGTCTTCTGGTCCATATCCTTTCCTTAGGAAGGTGTGCTAGACACTGATTAATGTAACAAAAATACTATACATATTTATATATTTTGCTATTGTATTGTGGAGTGACACTTTCATAAACTTTTCTATATTCCTCTGATGATATAATGGTAAATATTACAATAACATAGCACAACAACAGTGATCAGCAGTAATGATAAGCCTAATATTCACAATAAAAATAATAAGGTCATTTAGATCATAACACAGTCTCGGAGGTAATAAGTGGATTATCCTTCACTTGAAATGTTTGTCTTTTCATCCTGAAATGCTAGGCAAATGTTGGATCACAATAATTAGGAACCACAGTTTCCACAAATCCCTTCACTCGATTGGGATGTTCTCTTTTATTCTGGAGGGCAGTGACTGTAACATCGAGCGTATTTTGCAGTATTAAACACGTATTTATACCGATTTCATCAGGCTCCGAAAATTCTTCAAAAAGAACACAAAGAATGGCCTTCTCAGCTGCCATAGTTGCAACTCTTGCGTCATCAGAACAGAGTTCAACACACCACCGTTTCCTTTTAAAACACATTTTGCACCGTTTTTGTCAGGGCGGCAGCAGGCCCTGTTTGATGAGATAAAAAATGCTTTTTAGTGATTTATTTTGTTAGTTTCATTGGCTATCACTTATTTTAACACTAAATACAATAGTTATATCATTAGAATGTATCTCATTAGTTTACAGTAAAAAAAACATAAAAACTGTGGCGTTGTCTCCGTTTTATGGATGCGTGTATATTTTACAACTTTCAACCATATATTCATTAATTGATGCATTTTGTGCCTTAACTGTGCCTGAATTATCATAGTAATAGCGATTGTACATCACAAGCTTACATGATGATCAGAGGCATTGATGGCCGCTCCATGCCATACTTTACATATACTGCATAAGAGCCCAATACAGACAACCCCATCATAGTAACACACATTGACATAATAATAGAATGTCAACACACCCCTTTGTGGCTTTCGAAAAACTAAAATTGACAGTATTTTACTGTAAATTCCACAATGTATTTTCATTGTTCCAGTTTCATAGTTATGTAAAGTAACTTAAATCATCGTGAAACTTCTTGGATAGTTTAGGGCATTGTACATGGAATGGAACTTTAATGTGTTTGGGTTTTGGCGAGACTGCTCTGCATTACATTTACCCAAGTTTCTAAAGCATGTAAGATTATACTGTTGCCGCACAAATAGCATACATGAAATTACCCACTAGCAGATCTATACAGGTGAGCTGGGGGAGGGGGCGGGTTTCTGATAGCGAGCTGCAAAAACCTGCTTAAAGAATACACTGAACCAGACTTAAAAAATTGCGCAGCAGCTCCTTTAGCTGTCGGATCACGACATATACAAATCAGTCCAGTGGCCAGTGATGCTCAAACTATGATATGTATACCAATATAGATTTTTACAACAAAAAAATATGTTCTCTGTTGAGAAGGCGGCAGGAAGGCGAAGAAGCGTACTGTATTCGATGTGATCAGTGATTTGATAAGTGTATCTTCGTCATGAAATATTTATGGGAGCATCCTTTCCTGCAAAAATCACAAACATTTTATAAGTGTATTTAAAATAATAACCTCATTTAGAGATGCAGCATGCTTTTGATTGACTAGTCTAGGAGGTATTATTGCACTGCCACTTTCCATTATCTATAGAAAATGCATTTACAAATTTGAGCTCCCAAATTGTGTCCTGTTTTTTTTAATAACTAAATTCTAAAGTTCATTTAGTGCAGTGTGGAGTTTAAAGGGATAGTTCTCACAAAAATGAAAGTTCTTTCATCATTTACTCACCCTCATCTTGTTCTAAACCAAAACGTCATAAGGGTGAGTAAATGATGAGAGAAATTGAGGTGAACTGTTCTTTTAAGGCTTCCTCTCAGGCTCTACCTCTCACTCACTCTTGTCATGTTGAAGTGACAAACACACTGTACTGCGGCAGTGTTTTAAATTACACACATCTCTGTTCCATTTATCAACAGGGCTGTACAAATTAGAAAACTCAGCCAGGCCTGAAGATGCCGTCTCTACTTCACATCCATCAATTGTTTAACTGCTCAGGATACTGCTGATCCTGGCTGACCTTCAGACACTCATTTCAGGTGTGAACGCATCACGATTTATCTCCACCTGAGCTCTTAAATTACTGCCCTCTGTGCGGACACGGCACCCCTGCTTTACAAAGTCTGATTCCTCTGCTCTCTGCTCTGTTTGTTCTAGCAAGGCAAGGCAATTTTATTTATATAGCACATTTCATACACAATGGTAATTCAAAGTGCTTTACATAAAAGAAATGAAAAAATAATCAATAAAACGATAATCACAACAATAAAACAAGGAATTTAAAACTTTGAAAATGATAAAAAAATGTATTTAAGAGGTTTACAATTAATTTAAAACGGTTAAGAATACACTGTAAAACCCGATAAGTTCAGAATACTCAATTTTTGTGGACACCGATTACCTCAAAAAAATGTAATTAAGCAACTCAAATTTTTTAAGCTAACATTAATTATAAATAACAATTAAGTCAAACTAAAAAGCTTACATTTGTTTTTGCTTAATGTTTAAGTACAGTGTACTTAAAATTATTGTTTATCATACGTAATGTTTTTCATTTACCAATTATTTTGATGCAGTGGTGCTTTATTAAATACAAATGCTAACTTAAAAAATACACTTATGCATAAAAAACACGCACAACTGTGGCTATACAATTGAGGATTTTTTTATTCAGCCTTTTTTAAACTGCATGAACTTTGTATTTCTGAATGTCGAACACTGGAAGATCATCTTATCACAACTGCAGTGCTTGCAGAACTTAGTGGTTTTGTTGTGGTTTCGTTGTCCATGATAACAAAATCAGCTGGAGAGGTGTTTGTGTCAGTGATGTCTGGCTCGTCCAATTCCTCCTGGAATAAGCACAGATGGTAAAACTTTAACTTTAACTTCAGAGACTAAAAGTAAACATTTATATTTACTGCCAATAGTGTGGGGGAACTATAAAGTCAGAACCCGGAAGAGTAATTCGCCATGGGTTCCTTCTAGATTTTCCTATGGGGTTTTATAATGGGGTTTTTCAATTAAAATAAAGCCTGTGGTAAAGATAATTTGACGATACTTTTACGTTTTGTTGTACAACGTAAATTACACGCATCCATACCCAAAATACTAATTTTGAAGCAGTTTTGTTCATTTTTGAAAACTTATGTTTTTAATAAGTAACTAGATAAGAACGTTTAGGCTGTGAGGTTGTGCAGTTTACATTGTAGAACAAAACATAAACATATCGTCAAGTTATGTTTACCACAGGCTTTATTTTATTCATAAATTGAAAAACCCCATTAAAAAAACCCCATAGGAAAATCTCAAAGGAATCCGTAGCGAATTACACTTCCTGGTTCTGACGTCATAGTTCCCCCACTCTATTTCAGATCTATTAATGCATTTAATACTTACATTTCATGTCCTGAAGAACAGTTCTCCTCACACACGTACACTGGGAGAGCATGTTGACATCATGTAAACAAAAACAAAAAAACCTTGTTAAACAAGCAGGCCAACTTTATTTTATATACAATGAAGACAGTGATGGAGGTAGTTAGTGTTTGTGAATTTGCACTCACCTGAAGATCAAACATTTCGAATGTCATGCAACATCTGTGAAATCTTGCTAGTGTGTGCCACTTTCTCTGATATGGTGAAACTCGGCACAAACCTAGAAAACCACAGACACGCACAAGTAAGTGTATAACCAACAATGGATGTAGAAAGGAGAAAGCCGAGTCTGTATCCTGTTATGTGAGGACACATCTCACAACTTGCTCTTCAACTGAATAGAAGTTACCTTGTGTTGAGGCTCACTCTTTTGTATTCATCATCCAGCTCAGCCTGCAATTAAAGAAAGTTTGTAAAGATTTACTACAGACCAAATAAAAATCACATTTACCAGGGCATTTCCCAAAAAAAGCATTGTATGGCTAAGATGATCGTAGAAACATTTGCCACCAAATGGTCTCAACAATCAACTTAGCTCACGATGCTTTTGAGAAATGCAGCCCTAAACATTGCAGTTAACAGCAGCGACATTCAAAACGTAAGTTAGGACTGCGTTTACTGAAAAAATGCCGGCTAACGTTAACATTAGTGCCCTTCTTTGACGTTAACATTATACTATAAGCAGTGACGCTAAAATAGCATTCAAAATGCGCATTCAAAAGCACTCGGGAAAAGCCGCGCTTTACAGTGCCGTGTAAAAGCAGCGTTTCCCAAAAATTAAAACATTCCTTTATCATGATATTCTTACAACACTCAAAAAGCAAATAAGAAATTTTCACAGTTGTTTTGATTTACTTACAAGTTGTTCTATTAAGTTTGCTCCGGTCACTTGCGAGTCTCAGCCATGTTGAATGGATTCTTCTGAACGTCGGTTAGAGCAACGACGTGACGTCACTTTACGTTACTCAGTAAACTTAAAAATAATAATTTAAATAGAAAAGTTTACTCAACTGTTGAGCCACACAAAAATAAAACTAAATTCCTCATTCAGAAAATGTAATTGTTATAAGTTGCATCAACGATTTAACAGACTTTAATTGCAGTGTTCTTAATCTTTATAAGTTAGTTGTACTGTTCGGGTTTACAGTGTAGAAAATGATTATACATAAAATATAGTGCAATCAGTTCGGACATTGCACTGTGCTCATTCAGTAAATGCACAGCTAAACAGATGAGTTTTGAGTCTAGATTTAAACGTGACTAATGTTTTAGCACATCTGATCTCTTTTTTTTTCAGGAAACTGTTCCCAGCTGCGGGTGGCATAATAACTAAAAGCGGACTCCCCTTGTTTTGTGTGAACCCTTGGTATTTCTAACTGACTTGATCCTAATGATCTGAGTGGTCTGTTAGGTTTATAATCAGTGAACATATCTGCTATGTATTTAGATCCTAGGCCATTGAGTGATTTATAAACAAGTAAAAGTACTTTAAAATCAATCCTATATATAACTGGAAGCCAGTGTAAGGACCTGAGGTCTGGTGTAATATGCCCAGATTTTCTGGTTCTAGTCAGAATTCTGGCAGCAGCGTTATGGATGAGCTGCAGCTGTCTAATGGTCTTCTTTGGAAGGCCGGTGAGGAGACCATTACAATAGTCCACCCTGCTGGTGATAAAGGCATGAACAAGTTTCTCCAAGTCTTGACTGGAAACAAAACATCTAATTCTTGTAATGTTTTTGAGATGATAGTATGCTGATTTAATTACTGCTTTGACATGACTACTGAAACTAAGGTCTGTCTCCAGAATCACACCAAGATTCCTGACTTGATTTTTAGTTGTCAAACCTCTAGAGTCAAGGTATGCATTCACCTTGAGAACTTCATCTTTGTTTCCAAATGCAATGACTTCAGTTTTTTCCTTGTTTCACTGAAGAAAGTTCTGGCACATCCAACTGTTAATTTCATCAATGCATTGGCAGAGGGAGTCAATGGGGCTGTAGTCATTTGGCGATAAGGCTAGGTAAATCTGAGTATCATCAGCATAGCTGTGATAGGCAATTTGGTTCTTTCTCATTATTTGACTTAGTGGGAGCATATACAGGCTAAACAAGAGCGGTGCAAGAATTTGTGGGACTCCGCATGTCATGGACGTCTACTTAGACTTATGCTGTCCTATACTCACATAATAACCTCTCCCTTCTAAGTATGACCTGAACTCTACTCTCACATCACCCTGGTCAAAGCCGAAGGTTTTGAGTGGATTAATCATTACCCTTTATTGCCGCTGTCTGTGCAAAGGTGTGTTCGACCTGCTGGAAACATAATCACACCAGATATTGTTTGAATTATTGGTCGTTATTGTAAGGTTGTGCTTTGGTTCGCAATGACTTGCTGTGTTGATTCAGCTAAAGTCAATATTGCAGTGAGTCACCGAATCGACGCTGATGTGTCTGTCTGCTATCACATGTGTAAATCTCATTCACTTCACGCAAAACATAAATGACTTTTAGCAGAATGATGGTATTGATCCAAAACTCTTTACACACTCTGAATGCAACTCTCCCGCCTGTGCCTGATCACCCTGTGCGCCCTGTACTCCCAACAATAATCAAAGCATGTGAAGAGTTCTTAGCCAAGTGCATTTCTAAGCCACATTTAAGCCTTCAAGCAAGAATGTATCCACATTTTTAGGGTTGTGGGAACCAGAAATGAAAGTCAACCATACAATGAAAGTCAATGGGACCAAAACAACATTGGACCCCATTGACTTTCATTGTATGAATGACAATTTTTTTTATTATTATTATTATTATTATTATTATTTTGTGTTCCACTGAAGAAAGGTAGTCATGCATGTTTGAAGTGTCTTGAGGGTGAGTAAATTATGACAAAAATTTAATAATTCATGATTTTCATAAAGTATTCCAGTTTCAATGATACAATGCATTTATTGTGTACATACATGTTTTACATTATACTTACATTTTATAAAATGCATGCAATTATATCCCATCTCAATAGCAGCAAAAGTGTTTTGCAATACAAAATTAACACAATAAGTACACTGTAGCCTTAGTTAAGGCCACCTAATATAAAATGGGATCATTATTTGTAAGATTTAATCACTTCTAGAATTTTCCAAGTCTAGAAATCACACTTTACTTAATCAGGCTACTTTTACTGTATATTAAAGTTTTCCAAGACCATGGGAATCATAATTCTTCAACAGAAAAAGGAGGTAAATTAAAACAAGAAACATCTTGCTATTTAGACTAGTTGTTTAAGCTTTAAATTGTGTTTTATTTTAAACCCCCTCGAGCCCTGGTCTCTGGTCCCCTGCTTGAACCGTTCTTGAAATTTTTCACACTGTGCATTATGATATTGTGATATATAAATTTAGTGCTGTCAAACGATTAATCACAAAGTTTTTGTTTGCATAATATATGTATGTGTACTGTGTATATTTATTATGATACTGTAGATAAAATACAAACCTTGCTGTATAATTTGAAGAAATTGTTTATGTATTAATATATTACCGTGGCCCCCTTCCTGATTTCTTTTTTTTTTTGCATGTTTGTCACACTTTAATGTTTCAGATCATCAAACAAATTTAAATATTAGTAAAAGATAACACAAGTGAACACAACATGCAGTTTTTAAATGAAGGTTTTTTTATTATTAAGGGAAAACAAAATCCAAAACTACATGGCCCTGTGTGAAAAGTGTTTGCCCCCTAAACCTAATAACTGGTTGGCCACCCTTATCAGCAACAACTGCAATCAAGTGTTTGAGATAACTGGCAATGAGTCTTTCACATCACTGTGGAGGAATTTTGGTCCACTCGTCTATGCAGAATTGTTGTAATTCAGCCACATTGGAGGGTTTTTTGAGCATGAATGGACTGTTTAATGTCATGCCACAGCATCTCAATAGGATTCAGGTCAGGACTTTGACTAGGCCACTCCAAAGTCTTCATTTTGTTTTTCTTCAGCCATTCAGAGGTGGACTTGTTGGTGTGTTTTGGATTATTGTCCTGCTGCATAACCCAAGTGTGTTTGAGCTTGAGGTCACAAACTGATGGCCTGACATTCTCCTTCAGGATTTTTTGGTAAACAGCAGAATTCATGTTTCCATTTATCACAGCAAGTCTTCCAGGTCCTGAAGCAGCAAAACAGCCCCAGGCCATCACACTAACACCACCATATTTTACTGTTGGTATGATGTTCTTTTTCTGAAATGCAGTGTTACTTTTACGGCAGATGTAATGGGACACACACCTTCCAAAAAGTTCAACTTTTGTCTCGTCAGTCCACAGAGTATTTTCCCAAAAGTCTTGGGGATCATCAAGATGTTTTCTTGCAAAACTGAGACGAGCCTTTATGTTTTTTGCTCAGCAGCTGTTTTCGTCTTGGAACTGTGCCATGCAGACCATTTTTGCTCAGTTTTTTTCTTATGGTGGAGTCATGAATACTGACCTTAATTGAGGCAAGTGAGGCTTGCAGTTCTTTGGATGTTGTTGTGGGGTTTTTGTGACCTCTTGGATGAGTCGTCGCTGTGCTCTTGGGGTAATTTTGGTCGGCCGGCCACTCCTGGGAAGGTTCTCCACTGTTCCATGTTTTTGCCATTTGTGAATAATGGCTCTCACTGTGGTTCGCTGGAGTCCCAAAGCTTTTGAAATGGCTTTATAACCTTTTCCAGAATGATAGATCTCAATTACTTTCGTTCTCATTTGTTTCTGAATTTCTTTGATCTCGGCATTTGTCTAGCTTTTGAGGATCTTTTGGTCTCCTTCACTTTGTCAGGCAGGTCCTATTTAAGAGATTTCTTGCTTGCGAACAGGTGTGGCAGTAATCAGCCCTGGGTGTGGCTTTTTAAGGAAAGAAATTGAACTCAGGTGTGATAAACCACAGATTTAACAGGGGGGCAAACACTTCTTCAAACAGGGCCATGCAGTTTTGGATTTTGCTTTCCCTTAATAAAAACCTTCATTTAAAAAATGCATGCTGTGTTTACTTGTGTTATCTTTGACTAATAATTAAATTTGTTTGATGATCTGAAACAAAAGTGTGACAAACATGCAAAAATACGAAATCATGAAGCGGGCCAACAACATTCATGTGATATTTGAAAATTTTACTTCAGATACATTTATATATTTTATATCTATACAGCTATAATATATATATTTATATATGTATATATATATATAAATATATAAGATATATGTTATATATTTATATATATTGTATATATATAGATATTGTATCTGAATAAATAATGTTCACAATATACCTGACTGTGTGTGTAATTTTTTCTATATTCTATATATATATAGGTGTATAATATTGTAATACTAAAACAGTACACATAAATATGTAACACAAACTTTTATTTTGGATGCGATTAATCACGATTAATCGTTTGACAGCACTAATACATTTCCTTGTAGCATTTAAAATGACTGATTTTATTTTGTAGTGTTTTATTTTTCATTCATTTTAAAGTAGTCACTTTAAAATTTCAATATCATCCAGTGAATTTCTGCTTTCTCTATTGTGGTGAACAGAAGCTGATTGGGTTTTATGTTAAAGGAGAGCCGTAGCCCCCTAACTTCGCTCAGAGGCGTGCACAGGAGATGATTCACAACCCTTGTCTTGTTTTATTGTTTAATTGTCCAGCCAGCTGGGATAGGCAGTTATTTGGTGCCCTTAAGAAAAACATGTAGCGGTAGTTTTTGCATCCATGGGAGAGCCTGGGGAGGAAGTGCTGGTGTGTTTGGGGTCTGTGCATGTGGTTTAAGGTGTCCTGGGTTGAACAGGCCTCCACAGAACATGCTTTATGAATTAATGAGCTGTGCTCTCTTGTGCTGGGGGACAACATTAATCTCAGAGTGAGTGTGTATGCTGTGCGCACGTTAATCAGTTCTGTCTGGGTTTGCGTATGCGCGCAAGCAAACGTCACATCTTCGAATATTTCTGTCCAGAGTCAGCGCGTGACGCAAGTATTAAGGTCATCTGGTTTTTCATCTTGCACAGGTATAACGGACCCAGCGTTGTGTATTTTTTTTTTTTTTTCTTATAAAATTAGTTTAACTAGGTCCACGTTTGTTTTGGGTCCCCCCCTTAAAATCCCCGTAGGTTATCTGTTGAAACATACTGCCATTGTGTGGCAGTATAATTCATGTAAATTACTATACATGCATATGGTTATATAGAGCCTTCTGACACTCCCAAGGTCTTACAGGTTTGGAACAACATGAGGGTGAGTAATTAATGACATAATTTTCATTTTTGGGTGAACTATAATGGCCCTTTAATGGACCCTTTCCCATATTCATCTCACAGGGGTTGTGAACTTACCTTTGACCTGAAGAAATATAGTATAATGTGATGCTGATCAATCCGTGTATCATTCGATCATTCGTTTTTTTTTTTTTATTTAATATTGAAAGTAGAAAAATTATAAAACGGCTCCTTTTTCGTTTTTTTGTTTTTCTCCAAAAAACGAGAAACGAGAATTCAGCTTAAATTTTCGTTTTTCGTTCATGGGTGGAAAAATGAATAAACAGCTTGAATATTCGATTTCTACACGTGGGCGGGAATTAAACGCCCCTTTCTGCTGATTGGTCAGCCGAAGATCAAACCGTGCCGTCATCAGTTCTTCTGCAGCAGAATAATAGTCATCCACTGCTGCAGTTGTACGGATTAATAACTCATTTTATTGCAACTACATTTAATATTTTTTATCAAACAAACAGGCTAATTAATAGCTCGACAATTCATACTGGGGCAGAGTCTAGACAGGGCTGTCTTCTGTGTAGATATAAATTCTATTCTTTGCATCAGCTGGGCATGGCAGGGTATGATATGACAGCTGTCTTAGCCTACCCTGCTCACCCAGTAAGTCTGTTTGTTTAATTAAGAAATTAATTAATTTGTTTCAAAATAAATATTTTAAACACTAAGACAAAAAGGAAGGGATAATAAATTGGCTTGGGTTGACCTATGTTCACGCAAGAACTGTCATTCTGACCGACAACCGGAAAACAGCAGATATTAAATAGCCTACTCTTAGAGTTATATAATGTATTCTTGTGATTTATTAAAATTGATTATAATTGATATTTCAAAAGGATATGCACTTGTGCGTGGGCACTGCAACCCAAGATTTTCATAAAATATAATAACTTGCCATTTCCATTTGTTTCTCACAAACCCTCAGATACCGTCAGCATGCACATGAATAACCCATTCATAAACAAATTTAACGACGTTTAAATGAATATTGAGTACGATTGATGTTCACTTTGGATTATTTCCCCCATCGGGGACATACCTTAATACTCTTAATTACTTGAAATTGATAAAATGGGTTATTAATCCGTACAACTGGAGCAGTGGAGGACTATTATTCTGCTGCCTTATACTGCAGAAGAACTGATGACGGCATGGTTTTATCTTCGGCTGACCAATCAGCAGAAATGGGGCGTTTAATTCCCGCCCATGTGTAGGAATCGAATATTCAAGCTGTTTATTCATTTTTCCACCCATGAACGAAAAACGTAAATTTAAGCTGAATTCTCGTTTTTCGTTTTTTTGGAAAAAAACAAAAAAAACGAAAAGGAGCCATTTTCTCATTTTACGAATGATCGAATGATACACGGATTCTGATCAAGGCTGAAAGTTTGAATTTAAAATGAGAAAATGGTGCCCAAATCAACGAGGTTAAACAGAGGGTGTTTAATATGTTACTCAATTATGGATTTGTTCAAATATCATTCTAATCTGATAATTAGACTCATTTTTCCCCATTATGAATAACTGCACATTTACAGAGCACTTATACAGAGCAGACTGATACATGATATGTTGTAACCAGTGTAGACATTAAGGGCGCTGGTCCCCACCAATATTTAGATCAGTGGTTGACCGATATGATTATTCCATGGCATATTCAGTCTCCCTCCAATCTTGAATATTTGGTACTTTTTTTAGGTACACAGTTCATAAAAAGCGAAAAAATATTTGGAGGAAGAGAACCTAATTGAATAATCAGCCTTTCCTCTGTTCTTCTGTTAGAAACGGCATATATTTAGCCCTTCCAGACTTGACGTGACTCACTCCAAACTCCCTGAATTTATTTGCATTTTAACAGCCTATTATGTTTCAGTATTCTGTTTCAGACAGGCTGTTCACTTAAGCGGCAAGGTTAGGTTCATCTGCGCTTTCCAGTTATCACATTCATCTGATTTGCATGGATGCTGCCACTTAATTTTTGGTGTGTGTGTGTGTGTGTGGCAGATGTCATGCCACTATCAAGAAATATAAACCTCACTGAGATGTATATGAAGTACTTATTTTTTTTTATCACTCAATCGAAATTAAGTGATTCAAACTTTTTTGTTTCACAGTTATTATATTGAGTTTTATTGTCCTGAATTAAATTTTGTAATGGTGATTTGTTTGACTCTGAGTCTGTTTCATCTGCAAGCCCAGATGAAATGTGACAAAATTTTTTCCACTCTGTACTGCTGGTGAATTGTCACGCTGTGTCCTAACCAGAGCGCAGTGCGACAAGCAATTTCTCTGTCCACACTGAAAATGAAACTAAGGTATGGCGTCATATAATCACAGCCAGGCAGAAGATGTTTAATGTACTATTACATGCGATGGGAATTTGAACCAGTGAGATTTTACGATGAACACAGCTGAAACAGAAGTCAAGAGAGGATCAAAATCAGACGGGAGTATTCATAAATGCCATAACTCAAGAGGTTAAAAATGCAGTTACTGTGATTAATGTAGTTTAATAATGTGATACAACAGCCACACCGCAAGCACCGGTGTTTGTGTAGGAAAGCAACTGGAATCACAGAATAACAGAAAACAGGAATTTGATAACAGGAACCTCCCCAGTGTGTTTAGAGCAACTATACGGCTTGTTTGATTTTCAGCACTTTACACTTTTGGCAGAACAAGGTTTTTCAGTGGACATTAATAAAAAATAATGTTCATCTATAATGATTTTTAAGAAAATTTGGCTGTGCGTGTGTACATTTTATATGCAGCTCTGAAGGAAGACTGAAAGTCTAGCGTTCGATAGTCTCTCTGACAGTAATAAGATTTACTGAATGAGCTACTCGTCAGGTTACAGATGCTTGTTCAGACTGAATTTGCTCAAGACTGAGGTTTAGATCAGATAATAACCATTCCCGTTTTAAACAACAGTACTGAATCAAATTGGTGTATCCCTGAAAGGAAATAAATTGCTCTAATAAAGACTTTCTGAAATAAGTACACTCATGTTATTTGTGTTTGGACAGTATTTGTGTGTGGTCAAGATTTGCCTGTATTCTGGGAACCAAATGTCCCCACAAGGATAGTAAAACCTGACATTTTAGGGACCAGCCAGGAGTCCCTACGAGGAAAATAAATGATTAAAAATACTAAATGATGTTTATCTGAGAATATAAATGCAGAAAGGTTTTGGGTTTATTGGATAGAAAATATTATGTCAGTATACAAACAATAGAAGTCTATGGCAAGCCCCACTGTACAGACGTGTCTGCTTGGATTGTGCTGCTGTTGGATGTCGCAGTGCAAAATCACAGAAAAAAAGCGAAGTTCTTCTTTAACTGTACCTTTCTTCTTTTTTTTCTTTCTTTTTGAAGGTGTTTCCGTCACTCTATTTTACATAAAGCATTTTGACATTTATCTTATAACAGCCCTCCGCTGCCCTCTAGTGGCGGTAAAGCGTGTGGCTCGTGGCAACCCATTCACCGCTTCCAAATTAAGAGACTCCAAAAACAAATGTGTCCCTCCAGAGGATCTTAGGGTGTTTTCACAATTGAGGCCTCTTTAAAAGAACGAACCCAGAACCCTTTAAGTGGACCAGAGGGGGACCAGTGAAAAAGGACCCAGTTTCTTTGGTGTTCACACTATCGCAGTCTGAAAAGGATCCGATCCTTTTGGGTCCATTAAGCATTAATGTGTATCAGGACCTTTGTGTTCAGACGCGCGGTTGCTTTGGGATCTAGTCCGTGTTTGCAGGTGAATTAGGCTCCCAAAAAAAAAATACCTGGACACATTTTCTCAGATTTGCACAAAAATATAAGTGTCGTTCCCCTTTGCAATATTATTTTGAGGTTTGCCTTGTTTATGTCATCGTGTTTATTTCTAGCACACAGGGTTTCTGTAGGCTTTTAAGCTCAAATTTAATGGTTTTAAGACCTGCACGAGCAATAATGCCATATGAGGGATGGGGCAATTACCATCCAATGGTAACACATCAAATTACACTGTAAACGACTGTAACAGCGATGCTTACCGTTACGGGCTTCTTCCCACTTACACACTGTACCCACTACTCCCCTGCCATACCACTGGTCAACTTGTCCCCCAACACTTTTGTACAGACAACGACCACCAACACACCAGGGGCAAACCACTCCATGTCTACAATCCTATATTCCTGGTTTCCTGGCTAGATTCCTCCGCAAAAAACCACCATCTTATTATCAACAGAACCGCACACAGAGCTGTTACACCACAGAAACACCACCAGAAAAAGCAAATTCATATCTGCCTCCCGCCAGCACAGGGCCAACCCCCCCCCAACCCCACCAAAACCCTCGCCCCACGCGGCCATTGTCCAACCAAAGAATGACATAAACACAAGAACAAACGACGCACAAAATGCACGAACTACGAACCCACCACAAACACAGACAAACTGAAAACGTGAGAAGCCCGATCATAGGTATCCAATGAAATCATCTAGCCTTTTTAATTGAATCATCACATTAAGCCTAGATGGCACCATTGCACCGAGAGCCACACAGTCCCCCCCAACCCCCCAAGTTGTCCACCCGACGCCTATGGCCCATGCTGTTATATATCTTACGAACATCTCCTCCCTGCCTTTAATTTTCCGGTACCGTCTCACGCGGCCACCCTCGAACTGCCAGGGCCCCTGCAGCCTTGGCCTTACTTGCAGGGCCCCCCCCCCTTCATTCCAAATCAATCTATATTTTGATAATGATTTTATTCTATCCAAACACCTACTCCTCATTTTGATAGGCTCACAACTCCTCTTAAACCACCCACCCCAGCTTCCGCATGAAATCCAAATGGACTTTATGTACTTCCTAGCGCACATTGCTAGCTTGACGTAAACAATTAATTCGTGCAAGGTAATACGCTGAAAAAAATGTTGTCTTGGCTAAATCTTTAATGTACAGGTACCAAGCTCTGGCATGGCATTCCATTTTCTGCTGCCGTCATTTGACGGCTATGGGCAGGAATTTATCCTTAAACACCCCCTCCAACACAACCCAACGTTAGACACGAATAATGAGTGAGAGACCGAGAGAGGCGGACCAAAAACCAACATCAAAGAACCCACCCCAACCACACTCGAGTAACAATAAAAAGATCACTAATCACAAACCAGGACCAGGCAACTTCCGGTCACGCAGACTTAAGCGATATATATATATATATATATTAGAATAGATATATGTGCTTTAATATGAAATTTATAATTCAATATTTAAAAAAAACAATAAAATAATACGAGCCTAAGTAAAACAACAAGCTTATACTTAGACACAGTAACCCAACACCCAACAAAACACACAGAAAAACACTGAAGTCAACCACAAAAAACACACAACACCACCAATGAACCACACAGAACAAACAAAAACCTCTGAAAACCCTTAAAGCACTGAATAAGAAAATTATATTGTATAAAACCAGCAAAACTTGTACTCAACAAACTGAATATGAATGAATGGTAATGAATTTAACAATGAAGCACCACTATTGATTTACACAAGTGCACTCAGCCATCGGTCAAGACAAGTGCACACAAAGGAAAAATTATTGAAATACCTTTAACAGCAGCTAAATTAGGCTGCTTTAGAGGAAAAGCTCACCCAATAAATCTGTTGTTGTTCTAAACCTGTATGAGTTTCCTTCTGCTGTTGAATGTAAAAGTATATGAAGAGTTCATTTGAAAAAACAGATAACTCCATTTTTAACAATTTTCAAAAAAAAAATGTCATTGTGTATTCCAATTATTCTCGATCAAACTGCAGTTACAAAAACCACACCACAAACAACCTTTTGAGAATGTTATTAAAGGGGTCATATGATGCTCCTAGAAGGAACGTTATTTTGTGTAGTTGGTGTAATGAAATGTGTTTATGCGGTTTAAAGGTAAAAAAACACATTATTTTCCACAAACTGTACATTAATGTTTCTCCTCTATGCCCCGCCTTTTTGAAAACGCGTCGATTTTTACAAAGCTCATCGGTCTGAAAAGCGAGGTGTGCTGTGATTGGCCAGCTATCAAGTGCGTTGTGATTGGCCGAATACCTCAAGCGTGTGACGGAATTGGTACGCCTCTCACCATATTGTGATGATGCCCTGTCAGGCCAGAGCGATGATTCAACCAAAACATTAACAACACCCCCCCATTATAACACGAGGCCCACCATTCGTTGCATCCAGTGGGGACCCACGCCCCACCCCTATGGCAGGACACCAGACATACTGTCTTTGTCAGCTCTAGGCATGGCGAAGCAGATATCGTCTCTTTTGGAAGGCCAAACAAAGTAGTTTCGCTTTCACTACGAAACACAGCGTCTTCACGACAGCATGGCAGGCAAACCACTATTACTACGCGAGAGAAAAGGTTAGCCTCTTTCTTGTGGACACTTTGGGCGGCATTAGGCAAATCTTCCCACATAGTGATGTAGAATGTGGGGGGGTGGGGGTAGAACGACGCCACGTTTTAGGTAGGTGGTGGACTGACTCTCCCTATTATAAAGAATATCTATTTGGATTTTAGACTTTAGTCTTTACAGATCTTCTTTATGCACCAGAGCTTGTAACACTCCACAAAGAGAAAGGGAAAAATGAAATCGCATCATATAACCCCTTTAAAATAAATGAGTGTACATTGTGAGCGAAACAATTTGTAGAGATCTGCCAGAAGAAGCAGCCACGAACAGCTGATTTGTACGGAAACATCTGATGGCCAAACTACATCGGAATTTGCAAATGGAAAAATTAATTGAGCCCGGGCCGATTTGTTCACAATGCACGTTTTTAGCGAACTGTACCTTTAGCCGAAAGCGAACTGTACTCAGACCACCTCCCGAGATGGTCTCGGTTCGGTTCGCTTCTGAGGGGTCTGAGACCATTTGGAGTGTTCACATATGGGCCAAAAATCATGCGAACTGCACTCAGACCCCTGAAAAGGACCAAGTGTGAAAACACCCTTAAACTATGAAGTGCTCAGCACTTACACCAGCCCGCCCCAACCAGATCTTCTATAACAACTTAGAATCTCATGTTTATTCGCTCAGTTAATGAGGGTGGCATACATATTCATAAACACCTTTCACTGATCAAAGAGACTCAAACCCCCAAGCGTTTTTCCCTAACTTCAGTTGTCAATTATTTCTTAGCTTTCGAGCTTGCCAAATGATTGGGCGTCACGGATGCCATTGCTCCACACGCCCCCCTCACACACACACGCAGCACTGCACCAACCCCGCATGTCTTTGTTCGGAATGAGCAGTTCTGTAAATCCAGTGCAACAGGTGGCCACACAAAGAGATGCGACGAGACTCCGCAGCGCTCGCTGCTTAGCAACACACGCAGAGCTGTGACTGTTGCAACTTGCATTCAGATGGTTTTGGAGGCAGAGTAGTGAAGGTGTCAGGGTGTGTTGTTGGGCTGAAGCTGTGGGGACAGCTTGACCACGGGCATCATTTTGTTTTTTTAACTGGCGGGTGAGTGGGGAAGGTGTAGACGTCCTTGGGAAGTCACAAAGCGTTCAGTGTGCTGGTAAAGGGTCATACATATTAATTAGATTGAGCACATATTTTAAAAAGTTCTTGTTTTTATTCAAATTATTACAGTAAGTTTCAAATCATTGTAATGAATTACTGCATCATAAACTATTATGCAACATTTTTACATAATCTACACTGTCATTTAAAAGTTTGGGAAATTAATACTTTTATATAGCAAAGACACATTAAAATGATTAAAAGTGACATTTATAATGTTACAAAAGCTGCCCCACTATTAAAAATACTATGTTTTAGTTTTAGTTTTTTTTGTCTAAATTCATCAAACGCATATGACACCTGAAAAAGCTCCGTGTCTGCAAAATATTACCCACCCAGCTTGTTTCTTGAGCGCCAAATCATCAGCATATTAGAATGATTTTTAAAGGATTGTATGGTACTGAAGGTGGCTGAAAATTCTGCTTTGACATCACAGGAATAAATTCCATTTTAAAGTATATTAAAATGAAAAGCGTTTTTTTTTTGTAATAGTATTTCACAATGTTACTGTTTTACTGTATTCATGATCAAATAAATGCAGCCATGATGAGCTTAAGAGAAAACCAGAAATACAAAAAAAAACATAAAAAACAAAAAATATTACCAACCCCAAATTTTTAAACGGTATTGTAGCTTATACATAAACTTCTACCTTCTTATATTTACTATTAATATACTATGTGGTTCGTTGTTAAAGCTGCAGTCCGTAACTTTTTTGTGTTCAAAATTTATATAAGCGAGTACACCATGAATCCATTTTCCAAACCATGTTTTTGGCTTGTCCTGAATCACTATGGTACACCTATAATACGGGTTTATATTCGGACTATTTAAGACTGGTTCGGGTAGGTACCGCTGCGGAGTAGCCCAGTACCTGCGTGATTCGCCATAGACATAAACAGAGAGAAGTAGCTCCGGCTACAATGTTCTTCCGCAAGACGCATGCAGTTCTGTTTATTAACTGCTAGAGGGCCAAAAGTTACGGACTGCAGCTTTAAGTAACGGTCAATAATGGTAATTCTTATCATTTCTAAAATGTTAAAGATGTATTGGCATTTGCAGAAAGGAATTTTAACCCAGATTTTAAATGCTGTATAAAAGTGTTGATCGTTGTTACTATAGTTTGATACCAAAATGTATAAACTAAGGTAACAAGATTGAACCTGCGCGATTTCATTGAACAATTATTTTTCCTGACCAATTCAAATTTTATTTGATTAACTTTATTGCTAAATATGCCACCAGTAGTTCTAAGATTCTTCACTTGGGATATTTTTTTATGCATAATGAATTACAACGCATTCCTAGGAAGTCAAACCTATAGGATTTTAGTGTTGGCAGTGGCGTGCTTTGCTAACTCAAATACAAGAACCCAAATAGATAAGCTAATAAATACTAAATATCACTAATTGGTGCATAACATTTTTTGCTGGGAATATGAGGTCATCGCTTTTACTTTCCACCACTGACAACAGCACCATTAAAACATTAGCTTCTTATAACTCTAAATGAAATTACATTAAAACCCCTCAACAACTGGAGATGCTTGTAGATTGATGCAAGTGGTGAGCAAAAATTGGTGGGCGCATATCCGCATGGTAAATGACACCTATTTGCTTGAGCTTGTTCTTCCGCAGCTAAAGCCATCGAAGTGTGGAAACACGTCTGTGTCAATACCAAGAAAGTAATTGAGTGACTCAGGTTGACATGTGGTTTTTATCTAAAGTTTCGCCATTTCCTACCCAAGCCCCTCACATAAATACACAGCGCCCATCTGTCCCTTGCATTTTTTGACATTTCCCCATTTCTAATGACTCAAGAGGTCTGTGTGTGTGAGAGAGAGAGACAGAGAGCCCTGTGACGGACAGCCCTCGCTGAAGCCTCTGTTCTCAGTGACATGGGTCAGGGTGGAGATGTTTAGGCATATCTTCCGCACCAAGCCACGCATGCAACAGGCAAGTGTACTTGTCCTTTACCCGAGGGAATCGAGAGAAGAGGGGTAGAGGGGTTTGTTTAGGATGAGAGATGAGAGCTACAGGAAACACGCTCTATTCTGATGTGGTTAGGAACGAGAGGTCCAGATGGGGCGTTATCCATTATGTTGTGACTTGTGTTGATTTGCGCTAAATGTTTTTCTTGTTTAAAATTCTACTAGAGGTTTTTTCAACAAGTTTTTTGTGGGCACGTCCCTCATTTGTAAGCTGTTTCACTGTGACTTTTCTGTGTGACCGAACTTGTTTGAACATTTCTGAAACCGGAAACGTCTGGTTTACGATGCAGAAAGCTGCAGCCTGTAGCTTTGTGGGTTGTTCAGCATTGCGAAAAATATATTTGGTGTTAAACCCTGTATGTTTTCTCTTTCAGTTTTTATATCTGTTAAGAAACATGAGTCATTTTAGTTCAACTGTACGTAATGGAGAGCTTACAGAGATAGATGTGCTCATTACAAAATAATGACAACGGAAGTGCTGTTTGTCCATATGTTCTCCCTCTTGGCATTTGTGTTGTGGTATTGGTCATTTTGAAGCAGAGTGAAAGTAGTTTTATATAGAGTTACACAGTGTTGAGTGTTAAAGGTCATCGGTGAATGCAAGAGTGACTGCAGAAGGAATATTAGAGAAGCTTCTCTCAACCTCAGCTGTGACAGGAAGTTTCGACTGATACAGTGTTTTTGTTTCAACACTGAACAACTACATTAAGTTCTTTACTACAGCAATTAAATGGATAGTTCACATGAAAAATGAAAATGCTATCATTTATTTACCATCAAGATTGTGCCGGTCACTGTTTTATAGTGCAACAAGGTCCATACGACTCGCTATATTAAAAGTCTTCTGAAGCAATGGTCCGAAATTTAATCTGGATGTGAAGTTTAATTGTAAATGAATCTTTCTCCTTATTGTTCTCATTTGTAAGTCGCTTTGGATAAAAGCATCTTCTAAATGACTAAATGTAAATGTATTGGAATCTTTTAAATAAACCCATTTCACAATCCAGTTTGCGAATCTGACTGATCTGGTTCTCAAGTTCAACTCACTGGCTTAATGTGTTTTCACACCGTGCTCATTTGGAGCATTTATTATTTCAGAACCAGAGGCATGTTTTCTCCCTTAGCTTGGTTTGTGTAGGAATATGTGAGCAAAGCAATCATGCCCCGATCTGCACTAAAACAATCGATCTGAGATTGTCTGAACAATGTGGTCTTGGTCCAATTGAATTGTAACATTTTAAGTCCTCGGTTCAGACCAAAGTGAATGTTCTACCCACTGAAGAGGAAGATTATCATTAAATAGCATTATACATTTCAGTCTTGTGTTTCTCACCCAAAGCTTTTATTGACTTTAGAATTGACTTGAAATTTCTTGAATTCTTAGGTGCTTCATCAGTGCACAGGAGTGAAAGTGTAAAGAAAACATTCATTTTGTTCTTAGTTTGATTCTCTCTTTGTTCACTTCTTCCTCCCCAACCCCACATTAGCAGTACAAGTCACAGATCACCTGGGTAGAGAAAGAGTTTGCTGATGTCAATGTGAAGGTAAGATTTCTGAGCTTTCTGCTCCCACCTGCTTTCCTCTTTGAGCTCTGTCACACTGTCTGTCAGCTTGGGTTCTAACAGGATTTACAGTAGAGGAAGAGGAGCACTGGGACATGCCTAAAACTGACCTTTAATAACTTTCCTTAGTGTTTGTTGTTTCTTTGATTATGACGTCCACTTGTAGTATCAGGCTTGACTGGTCAGGGTCAGAGGAAGACCTGTATGTTTTAAAGCACCACCGTATTTTTAGCTCTGTTGAGAGTGAGAGGGGAAATCAGCAAACCCCCCCCCCCCGGCATTAGGGGAACCCAGATATGAGCATTTAAGTGGGGCACCCGAGAGAGAAACAGCATTGAGTAATCTGTAGGGCTAGCATGTTTCTTTCTGGTTTCTTTTCTGGATCTGTATATTTTTCTTTTTCTTTTTTTTGTTTTTTTTTCCTTTCTTTATACTTATTCATTTCAGAATATGTTAATAAAAAAAAATCATTTAATATATAAAAAATAATATTTTTTTCTTTCTTCTATATATCTTTATTAGCCCATCTGTCACACATTACTATGGCACATCCTCCCTTCCTCCCTCTCTCTCTCTCTCTCTCTCTCTCTCTCTCTCTCTCTTCTCCTCTCTCTCGCGCGTGTTTTTTTTCTCTCACCAGTTCTGTTTTCAGGTCTCGGTCTCTTCCTTCCTCTTCCTGCGTGCCTCAATGTAGTTGTCAAGTAGGGCAGAGCACACACCCTGACTCCACACACACTGCCAGACTCTGCTCACTCCTTCTCTGGGATGAGTTTTGTTGTCCATGGCTGCCCCGACAGCAGGCGGATGGGGGTAACAGTGGAATGTCCTGGCTAGAGGAGGGATGAAGAGATGGAGAAAGAGAAGAGGAAGTTTAAAGTCAGCCAGTTATTGAGTCTCTACCTGTTCAAGAGGCAGCACAGTAAGGCTTTAGCGAATGCCACTCAGTCCAGAGAGGAGACTAACAGCACCACAACCTCGGCTCAGTCTAGTGCAGCTTTAACCGATGAACATACGACGTGGACGGTCAGTGCACACAAACAAACACGCACACACACAGTATAGTGGCATTGCTTTGTAGAGGAGTTGTAGTATGTTGTTTGTTACTAGGATGGTTGTATTTTGAGACTATATGCTACATTTGTTGAATAGGGCACTGGTTGTATATGTAAACAAACTTTTCTTTAATTAATTGTCATTTTACAAGTCAAAACTTAGATCGTAAGTTGGAAGATTGGTCAGGATGGTTGTGACCCTCTCTCTTGCCCTTTTTTGATTCTAGTTCCTACAATTACATGCTGACTATCACCTTAATTATGACAGCTGCGAACTGGTACTCACAGCAGACGGACCACTCTGATAGGTGCTCACCCGAGCTATGTGACACTCCGTTGTGTATGTTCCAGTTGCGTTATCGTCATACAAGTGTTAGCAACACCCTAAAACCTGTCAAATGCTGAAATCCTCCTTTTCTGAACTTTAGCTGACTTGTGTTCGGCATTAAAACTGCAGCAAATTGCCACCCAAAAATAAATGCATTTCAGACTTTGATAAAACTGAGAGGCTTTTGAAGTAAATAATTGATATTACAAAGTAATGAGATTAATAATGTGTCATCATAATTTGTAACTTTTTTTAAAGAAATCAATTAATTAATCTGATTTCAGGGCTTAGTTGATTAATGCGCAGAAATGTTGGTAAACATAAACTGAATTTCTAACATCCACCTAGCATTTGCTGTAGACTTCATTTTTTTTCTGATTGTCTTCTGATATATATATATATATATATACACACACACACTCACCCACACACACTCACCCACATGTCATTCAAACCTGTGTGACTTCTTCTGTAGAGTATAAGTTGTTTTGAAATATGTTGGGAACTAAGTTTCGATGACCATTGTCTTCCATTGTATGAAAAAAAATATTTCTTCAAATATCTTTTGTGTTCCACAGAATAAAGCCATAAAAGTTTGGAACAACTACAGGAGGAGTAAATGATGACAGAATTCTAATTTTAGGTTGAACTATCCCTTTAAATGATTTATTTATTGACATATTGGTAATGTTTCCATCCCTGTGATAATTTTGGTGGTCAGTTAGTCAGAATTGTAGGTTGTCTAAGCAGATCTGATATTAGTCTAATTGGGTTTGATATGATAGTGCTTGTTAGTGAGATGTGTTTGTGCTTTTATTGTACCATGTTCTCAGAATTCAGTTTAATTTTGATTTCGACCATTAACCATTTCCTCCTAAACATGTTTACCCCTTCTGTCTTTCTCTCTAGTCACAGGGGAAATGTGACACATAGCACTTTCAGCAGAGCCTACATGCTTTCTATCAGCTTTAATAAAGGATAAACTGCTAGTCATTACACTCTCTGATCTGATAGGTTTCAAGTGTTTTTCTATGTGGCTTTAAATCGCATTCTTGAGCTTCTCAAGAACTTCTCCTCACTCATCTCAACTGCACCCTTGCGGCTGAAACTTGCAAAATAACTATCGAATAACAAGTGGTGGTGGTGGAGCCTTAATGGTTTTGGATGATTACACAGAAGTTGCAGGTTCAATTTAGGAACAGAATCCCTCATATAATTATAATATAGCTATATATGTATTTTTTAAATAAACTTTCGAAGAAAATGGCTTATCGTTCATTGACCTCCAGCGTCGGAGATTATGGCCACTTAAGCCAGCTTTGAGCTTTAATAATCAAGCTCGTCTTCCTGACCAGTCGGCTGTCTGCTCTGTATATGTTTTATGCCAAATTCCCTGACACAAGCTGTGGTTGATATCCGTCTCTGTCTCTTGTGTTGTAGGAAGATGGCGACATCAAGGAGATCAACATCACACATGTTGTTAAGGAGGGGGCGGAGAAAGCAGACCCCTCACAGTTCGAGCTGCTCAAAGTGCTGGGGCAGGGCTCCTTTGGAAAGGTAAAGAGAGTCTCATATGCACAAACTTTAAAAATGCATAGATGTCTTGTGTTTGTTGACTTTGATGTGTGTTCTTTGTATTTAGCTTATATAAGATGCTGTAAGAACTGTTAAGCAAAAGCTAATTAATGGTGATTTTGTGATGATGTTCAGAGGGATTTACTGCTCTGGACCAGAGCAAATGTGAATGAATTGGGAGTCTGCAATCCACCAGCACATCCCTTGCCCGTATCATCATTCGGATCCCCTAAACCCCTTCCTTTAGCTTTCAATTACAGTCGCACCCCGACGACCTCATTTTACACACGACGCTTAGCCGCACTCCTACACTTTGCACTCTCGAGGGACCCCCGAAGCCTCAATGATTACACACAATCACCCACATCAAAGCGTTCTATATACCTTCGACACTTCGTTGACCTTTTCCATGACCCACTCTCTAATTGCTCATAACAGTACATGACTGTACTCTTACGAGAACAGACACTGACAGGCCCACCACCTGCCATACTGGGGTCAGTAAGATAACAAACACCACATTACACGCAACGAAGCACAATTAACTATTGTTATTAAACACGCAAGGAACAGCGCATTACCCAGTGACCAAGACAACGACAAACCAAAATAAAATAAATGTTATATTAAATTGTAATAATATTTAATAATATTTCATAATATGTTGCTAAATTCAGCACTGGTGAGCATAAGGAACTTGTTTCAAAAAGTTAAACAATCTAACTGATCCAAAATGTTTTAATGGTATTTAAAAATAAAAATAAAATTGAAACACCTCATTTTCCCATTGTTTAATTTGCTTGGAACACGATAGTTCCATTCTCACTAATATCCCAAAATGGCCGCCCAAAAAAAAAAAAAGACATTTGAGGACCTTTTTGCTAATTAAGTGTGACAACATTTAGTAATAACTTGTTCATTGTGAATATTTACACTTACCGGCAATGAATGTCTTTGGATTACAATTCAGACAAGTTCTCTTGACTGAATTGATTCAGTTCAATACCTGATGGAAGTTTATCTCATAAAATAAAAAATATTTATTTAAAAATTAACATAAAACATAAAAATGATTCCTTTATTGTGAATTAAAAATATATAAATTTGTATGGGTTTTTACATTCTTTTAATAGCAGTAAATATCCCAGTGCCTTTAAAGGGATAGTTCACCCAAAAAGGAAAATTGTCAGTAATCACTCACCCTCGTGTTGTCCAAACCCATAAGACCTTCATTAATCTTCAGAACACAAATCAAGATACTTTTGATGAAATCCGAGAGCTTTTTGACACTGCATAGACAGCAATGCAACTGAAACATTCAAGGCCCAGAAAGGTAGTAAGGACATTGTTAAAATAGTCCATGTGACATCAGTGGTTCAACCTTAATTATATAAAGCTATGAGAATACTTTTTATGCACAAATAAAACTAAAATAAACTTCTTCTAACAAAACAATTTGTTCTCTTCTGTACCAGTCTTCAATGTGCATTGTACCACGACTTTATGCGAGTGGTGCTGCTGACGCATAAGCCAGTGTTCTGACATAGAACATCCATCTCTCTTAGTTAATTTTCTGTATATTCTGGTTCAAATAAGTAAGGCTGGGCAAAAAAATTCAGAACAGCGGCTCCTGCATCAGCAGCACCACACGCATAGAGTCGTGGTACTCTCATGAACGTGCAATGGAGACTGACAAGGAAGATAAGTAATTGTTGAATAAAGTCGTTATTTTTGTTTTCTTTGCACAAAAAGTATTCTCGTAGCTTCATAAAATTACGGTTGAACCACTGATGTCACATAGACTATTTTAACAATGTCCTTACTACCTTTCTGGGCCTTGAACGTGTCAGTTGCGTTGCTGTCTATGCAGAGTCAGAAAACTCTCGGATTTCATCAAAAATATCCTAATTTGTGTTCTGAAGATGACCGAAGGTCTTACTGGTTTGGAACAACATGAAGGTGAGTAAATAATAACAGTATTTTCATTTTTGGGTGAACTATCACTTTAAAAACAGATTTAACCTGAATTACTTTCAGTGAACGTTCAGCACAACAGTTTAATAACTGTGAAAGCATGTTTTTTGTGTGTGTGGGTGGTGTGTGTGTGTGTGTTTGTGTGTGTGTGGTGTGTGTGTGTGTGTGGTGTGTGGTGTGCACAGGGTTTTTGGTGTACGAAGTACCCTCATGACAGTAATCAGCTTACGTCTGCAAAGCGTCACCCCTGAGAAAGGCAACACTCAACACAGGGACAGCCAGACACACCCGACCCTGTAAACACACACACCACAAACCACACAAGCTTCCTTTGCTAACATATACAGCGCTGCAACAACAGCTGCTTTCATTTAACGTTGTTCCTCCTGGCCTGTTTTTCTTTCTTTACTCTTGTGTCACTCCCAGGTCTTTGTGTAACCACAGATACCAACCCTGAGGATTACACCAATCATGAATTTACCATTTGAATTTACCAGATTTTCATATACTATTGTCAGACCTACAGTATCAGATGGGATTTGCAGTGTCACCATACACAATATATTTTGTCATTTTTTGGCATATTCTTTCAACTCTGAATCTGAATTTGTTTCAGTGTCAGCGAGGTCACAGATTAACGGTAACTCCTCTGCGGGTACACTTACTTCCTGTTTTTTTTACTGTGCACCCCAGTGACAGAAAATCCCACCATGTTTACAAACCTGAGGTTTTAGGTTCAGGTGTCAGTTCACTTAAAATCTCAGTAGCTATCTCTTCTTCTCTCCTCCTCCTTTCTCTCCGTTCCTAAAAAGAGAGCCTTCACAGATCTAATGAGAGCTGATAACAACACTTCCTACAAACATATGCTATCTGATGAACTTCTGCTTCAGACTTCCGCTAAGTTGAATCTGCTGCTACCTCGGTCGCTTGCAGAAAAAACATTTTCATGCTCAAGTTGACTTTGTTAGCTGTGGCCAGATATTTCCTCAAAACCCATGTGAAATTGTTCTCATCACAGTGAGGGATCGTGTGAGAACTAAAATGGAGAGAGACATCCTGGCAGACGTCAACCATCCGTTTGTGGTTAAACTCCATTATGGTGAGTGAGTGTGATGTCTATGATACATTACCAATAATATGTGCTCATGCCATTTCCCCTTCCTTAAAGGAACAGTTTATGCAAAAATTTAAATTACGTCATAATTTTTTCATTGTCATGCGATTCCAAATTCCATGGTACACAAAAGGAGAGATTCTAAGGACTGTACTGGTACTGCTTTGTATTTATAATGTAATTTCAATGAATGTTGACTGCAGAAGCACCATTAAAGTATAATAAAAGCAGCCTATTCCAAGACTTCAGAAGTCACACAATAGCTTAGTTTGATGAACATGAAAAATTTAAGTTGTTATTCAATAAAAATCTTGACATCCATTTATTGACAATGAAGTAGTGAAGTCAGATTGAGTTGGATCATTTCAGTGAATAAGTTGATTCATTGATTCAATGATCAGATTCAACTCACTGACTCAATTTGTTTGCAATAGTTAACAGCTCCTAGATGGGAAGATAATTAATGAATAACTTAAAATTTGGTCTTTTGGTATTTGCATCCTTTTTGATGCTTCAGTGACATGATGGTTAGTAAATTATGACGATCTCTTTAAATGTCACAAAAGGCACTTTTATTGAATTGCTGTGCTGCATGTGATTTTATTAAGAAGGAATTATTAAATGACTTCAATTCAGTTTTCCTGAATGATTCTGGTCCTAAAATTAATGTAAAGAGTAAAAAGATTTGTTTACAGTTCAGAGTCCATGTTTGCAGGGTCATTACATTAATTTGAGTAATTGAACATCGTAATCTTGCATTTTACCTGCTTGACGGAGGCCTTAAATTATAGAGGAAGCTGTAGGAGCTTATCATTAGTGACTAACAGATCAGATTAACTTCAAGCGCACTTCTTTGTGGGTGTGTGTGTTCAGCTTTTCAGACTGAGGGTAAGCTCTATCTGATTCTGGACTTCCTCAGAGGAGGGGATCTATTCACCAGGCTGTCAAAAGAGGTATATAATACTCATATCAATGAGCGCAATATCCTATTCTTTGTCTACATTGTATTCACACCATCTCTTTGGTGTGCAGGTGATGTTCACAGAAGAAGATGTGAAGTTTTATCTGGCTGAACTGGCACTGGGTCTAGATCACCTGCACGGCCTCGGCATCATCTACAGAGATCTCAAACCTGAGAAGTACTTATATATATAATTTATATAATATATACAGACACACAAAACATAAACTCACTGAGGAGATGCTGGACATTGTAAACACATGTACACACCATGAATCCTGCTACCTACTGTCACGTACGAGTGATATTCTTTAGATTTGTATTTTAACGCGACTCACTTAACAAATACATTTTCTGTGTTCTATTTTCTAGTATCCTCCTGGACGAAGAGGGACATATCAAACTCACAGGTACAATAAAAACACTGGTTTACCAAAGGATTTAGACATACTTTAGTCATAATGTTAATTGGTGTAATTGGTTTTGTTTTTTCTCTCAGATTTTGGACTGTGTAAGGAGGCTATCGACCTTGAGAAGAAGGCTTACTCCTTCTGTGGGACAGTGGAGTACATGGCTCCAGAGGTGGTTAACCGGCAGGGACACATGCACAGCGCTGACTGGTGGTCATTTGGGGTACTAATGGTATGAACGGATTCATGCAGAAGTGGAGAAAACCTGCTTTGCTGTCTATTATATTTTGTCTAATTTTATTTGCTTTAATAGTTGTTTTCTGTTTCTGTTTACAGTTTGAGATGCTTACAGGTTCACTGCCATTCCAGGGAAAAGACAGAAAAGAAACGATGAGTCTCATCCTGAAGTGAGGATCCATTTAATTTTGTTCTTTTTATAGAGTCTTTAAATAATATTCTCAAATTTGTTTTTAAATGAAGCATTTAGGATAAATATGTTTTACGTTACAATTGGGCCAATTTTTTTGTCCTAGGAAATAGTCTTCAGTGCATCATTTTCCATTTCATTGGTTTGCCTAATTTGTTACTTGTTGGAAGAAAAACAATATAAGCTGTTAAACAACAATTGATCTCTATTATGTGTTAATATTGCCTTTGCCTACACTAAATTAATACTTTTATTCAGCAAGGAGAAATTAAATTGATCAAAAATGACAGTAAGTCATTTATAATGTATTGATAATTCAATTTCAAATGAATGATGTTCTATTCGAATTTCTCTTCAAAAACACCAAACAATCTTCCTGAAAATTTTGTACAGTAGCATATATGTTGTGAACATTGATCAGTTTTTGAGTCAGGATTATTGTTTGGTTTTCTCTTCAGAGCCAGGTTAGGGATGCCTCAGTTCCTGAGTGCTGAGGCTCAAAGCTTACTGAGAGCTCTGTTCAAGAGGAACCCCACCAACAGACTGGGTAATGAATACACAATCAGATTGTTTTATGTACACTTTTTTAAAATGTATTGTTTTAAAATGTAATCATGCTATAAGCTTCCTTTTCCAGTTAAGTCAATTTTATTATATTAAAATTGTATTTGGCACATTAGATAAAAGTAGTTGACAGGAGAATTCCATTTAATGTGCTGTATTTTCAAATTAAGTGTTTTTTTTTCATACACTAACTGTTACCAGGATCTGGACCAGACGGAGCTGAGGAAATCAAACGCCATTCATTCTTCATGACGATTGATTGGAATGTAAGTTCTTCAGATTCCTTAAGATCTATTGGAATATTTCTATTAAAGGCTTCGGTGCGAAACAATATTTTATATTTATTTTCAGAAACTCTTTAGACGAGAAATAAATCCTCCATTCAAGCCAGCTGTGGCCAGACCTGATGACACCTTTTACTTTGACTCAGAGTTCACTTCTCGTACCCCTAAAGGTGAGGGATCGTTTATATGATCTGTAACTAGTCTCATTAGTTCTTGTGGTCAGTTAGATTTTTTTTGAACCATGGCAAGAACAAACTACTGGAGAATTTAACACCGCTCGTTCTGTCCCCTGCGGCTCTGTCCTTCCCCCCCCTCCCCTGTTTGGCCCCCCTCCCTCCCCGCTTGCTTGTTTGTTCCCCCCCCGGCGTGGTTTCGCCCCCTGCTCTCCGCAGTGGTCTCTCCTCTCTCCCTACATGTGGCTGCGGGCAAGAGTAACTCTCGCGGTACGTGACCCCAATCGATGCTCCTGCGTCCCAGAGCCACCCTTTTCCGTAGACCCGCTGTTCTCCCCGTTCTCAAGACCTGTCGGCTCTCTCTGCTGCGGGGCAGCCACATTTTCCTTTATTCCCTACAGTCTTGCATATGTTCCCTTACTGATGGTCTCCCTTCCCTTCCTTTCTGGCCCAGAGCTTTAGCCTGAACATGGCCTTTGCTCACGACGACTCTTCTATTGTTCATCCACCTATCCCGCACCACACACCCCCCGAATTGCTGGCCTGCTCCATCTCCCTTTTTGTTGGTAGAGAGTCTTTCTTTGAGAGAGAGTGGAGTGTGGTTCTCTCTCCTGCCTCGGGTATCCCCCCCTCCACCGATGGCATAGTTTCATCTTGATCTACAAGCTGAGCTCACTGCTGTAAATTTGGAGCTTTGGGAGTTTTTTTTTTCTTTTGTTTCAATGTCTTATTTGTGATTGCCTGATGGGTCTCTCCTGGTTTTTTGTTGTGTGTGGTTTTGATTGGTTTGGCAGATCGTAGGGGGACGCCACCGAACGACGCGCCGTTGGCTTTCACTTCATGGTTTTTCTGCTTCTTGGCCTTTCTCAGATTCCCCAGGTGTTCCCCCCAGCGCAGGGGCTCATCAGCTCTTCCGGGGCTTCAGCTTTGTTGCCACAGCGATGCTAGAGGAGGAGGGCAAAGAAGAGCCCTCTCAGCCCCCTCCACACCCTGTGGTACAGGTTAATGATCTATTATATGTCAAAATACATCTGAAAATAACTCTTTGTATTTAGCTGTGGTTAATGTGACATTCCTTGTCAGCTTTTATGACAGTGTACAACAGTATTACGTGGCTCAGGTTAAACTTAATTTAAGCAGGGGAATGCTGTTAATTAGCACAGAACATAATTAGGTTTTTTTGTGCCTAGTTACAGTGTCTAGTTTTTCTTGTAATGGCTGTTTAAAGTTGATCAATTCTATAATTTTTATGCAATGATGAAAGTAATAAGGATATCTGACCTTAACACCGGCAAGGACTGTTTAAGTGGTGTTCACTTATGAAACCATTAAATTGCCTGAGGTTAGACTATAACTTGTTTTGAACCCTGAACATACTTTAGTCATCCTGCGATTTATGATTAAGTGAGCTTGAAATGGCTGACCACCAGATAGCAGTATTTCTACCTTTTCACTTTGATTTATGTTCGAGTGAGTGTAATGCACTTTAATGTAGATGATGATACAGTGGTTAAATGTTAATGAAGGATGCTATTAGTGAAAATTTAGTTCTGCGCAAAGTAAATTGCTTTACTCAGTATTAGTGATATCATCATTCTGTACTATCCAGCATTCGCTGTGTTGAGTTCAAACTGTAATAATAGTATGTAGTGTTTGTGCCTTGTTTTAAAGAATGTAATCAGTGTGTACAGTGTTCATTATAATTATTAGATTTTACTATTGGTACCTGTGTGTGTGTGTGTGTGGCTGTTCTAATACTCTCTCTCTTGTGTATCTGTCTCCAAGCAGCAGCTTCACGGTAAGAACATCTTGTTCAGTGACGGTTACATACTGAAGGAGGACATCGGCATGGGCTCTTTCTCTGTCTGCAAACGCTGCATACACAAAGCAACCAACACAGAGTATGCAGTGAAGGTTAGAGCCTCACACCGTTAACCTCTCTAAATGTTGTACTGACATGGCTTTGAATGATCTTTTCTTTCTTTGGCATCAGCATTATTGGTTAGGTTACCTAAGCATGTGTGACTCTGTTTTTGATGAAACCTAATTTTACAGTCGATTTGGTTCCTTTTTTTTCTTTTTAGAAAATAGGCTAACTCTAGTTAAGAATTTATAGTTAATAGTTAATATCTATAGTTAAGAAAAATATATATTTGCTGTTAAATGCTCTTCCAACTGAACATTATCAACAAAAAGGCTGTTCACTAAAAGAGTTTTAGATACATGTGGTCTTCAAGTAACTAATACTGTACATGATTTATTGTATAATTCTGATAGGTAATTGATAAAACAAGCACCGACCCATCAGAAGAGATTGAGATCCTGCTGAGATACGGCCAGCACCCTAACATCATCACTCTCAAAGATGTAAGTACAACAGCATATCATTTCACAATGAACTGATCTGCAGAAATTATCTACATTATTGAAATTTAATAAATGCACACAATACAGGGAACTAAAAATGCTACCACTCCATATTTAATAAAAAAAAAAAAACTTGTGGTGCAGGTGTATGATAATGGGAAGCAGGTGTACCTGGTCACTGAGCTGATGCGAGGAGGTGAACTGCTGGACAGAATCCTCAAGCTGAAGTTTTTCTCAGAAAGAGAGGCTAGTGCTGTGCTGCACACTATCACAAAGACTGTGGAATACTTGCACTGTCAAGGGGTGAGAAAACATGCATGGACAAACTCCCCTCTGTTCCCTCTCCTCTGTTTGCAACAGTTATTGTGATTAAATTGTTTTTATGTTGACATCTTTCCCAGAAGAACCACACTAGATATGCTTCTGAGGCCTAATATAATCCTGTAGCCTTTTATAGCACATATTATAGCAGTGCTTGAAAAATGAAAAAATGGGCTCAAATCAATTCAATTAAACCACTCTTCCTTGAAATATTACCCAGATATAATGGTAAACTGGAATTAGGGGCAATTGTAACACTTGAAGAATGGGAAAAAAATAACTCAAATCAATTAAATTAAACCACTCTTCTTTGAAATCTTACCCCAGTATAATAGTAAATAGGGATTGAGGGCAATTGTAACACTACATATATTTTATCACAATATTATTAGAATTATAGACCTTTGATTTAAACACGTTCCCAAAATAATTAGTGCCATATAAACAATTAAGTAATATTAAAACAATAATATTATTACGTAGGGTATCATCTTATTTAAAGGGGTCATATGATGCTGCTAAAAAGAACATTATTTTGTGTATTTGGTGTAATGAAATGTGTTTATGCGGTTTAAGGTTAAAAAAACACATGATTTTCCACATACTGTACATTATTGTTTCTCCACTATGGCCCGCCTTGCATCGATGTTTACAAAGCTCATCGGTCTGAAAACGCGAGGTGTGCTGTGATTGGCCAGCTATCCAGTGCATTGTGATTGGTTGAATACCTCAAGCGTGTGACGGAAATGTTACGCCCCTCACCATATTGTGATGATGCCCTGTCAGGCTGGAGCGATGATTCAAAAACATGAAAACCCATTATAAACGAAGCATTCGTTGAGCTCGTAAGCACCAAGAGCTTGTAACACTGTAACACTGAAGAGAGAGGAAAAATTTAAATCGCATCATACGACCCCTTTAATAAATTGTATTATTCAAAGTGTACAATTGCTATATTGTTTTAGGGGAAGGGAATTTAACATTAACTTGAAATATTTTTCATACTGCTTGCCTACCTGGTCCACACACTTCCAATCTGAGAGTTTAGTTGACTTGGACTCTGATCAATCCTCCCCCATATCAGTTTACCAACCACGAACAAGTACCCGACCGTAGTATAAGCATACCTAAGAGACAAGATCAATCCGAGTTAGCTTTGTTTCTTGGCGGAGGGGCGGGGGGTCTTGAGGGAGGGAAACACAATGGAACGCGAGGCTGACAGAATGCGAGCCATACCGGTGGAATGGTGGAGGGGTGGGTGGACTTCGGTGAGGAGAGAGGAAAGTCGAGTAAAGGAGAGGAGTGTGAAGGTGGGAGGGGCTGGAAATCCAGAATCTCTGCGCATCTGTGATTTCGGTTTTGCCAAGCAGCTCCGGGCAGACAATGGCCTCCTCATGACGCCCTGCTATACTGCCAACTTTGTAGCACCCGAGGTGAGTGTTTTTTCTCACAGCAGACTGAGGAATTCTGTGTAGACCAATAAACATATTAAATACCCAATGTTTTGAACTACAGTGATAGTGGAAAAACACATTTGCTGGGACTTTGTGTGTTGTTATTTGTAGCAAAAGACAGTTTGTACTATTCAACTTTAAATTTTCTGGCGTCAACGTGATGTCTGTGTGGTGCAGTTTCGAGTATTATTCTCAATAACTGTGCTGAAAGTTATCATTTTGTGTTGCAGGTACTGAAAAGACAGGGCTATGATGAGGGCTGTGACATTTGGAGTCTTGGAGTATTACTATACACTATGCTTGCTGGGTAAGAACGCGCACACACATTCACTCGCATTAAACATTGCACATGCAGTTTCCACAAATAAAATCTGAAAACACACCCACTCATTTTTCCTTTGGTTTTTAAATTGTCCCAGTTTTACACCATTTGCCAACGGACCAGAAGACACTCCAGAAGAGATTCTGAGTCGGATAGGGAGCGGGCGCTTTACTCTGACGGGAGGCAACTGGGACGCGGTGTCTGATGCTGCCAAAGTAGGCCATGACCCCACCCCCATCCACACAGCCATTCAAACTGCTTTTTATTTTCTCACATGCATGATTTTCCACGCAGGATCTGGTCTCTAAGATGCTCCATGTGGATCCTCACCAGCGACTCACAGCCAAGCAGGTCCTGAAGCATCCGTGGATCATTCAGAGAGACAAACTTCCCAACAGCCAGCTACAACATCAAGATGCCAAGCTTGTCAAGGTATCACAACCACGAGGCTCTTACATTTATTATATAGAACGTAAATGGTAGTCTATTACTTCACCAACTCTCTCCTCACAGGGGGCGATGGCCGCCACATACTCAGCACTGAAGAGTTCCCAACCACCCCCTGAGCTGAAGCCCATCGAGTCCTCTTTCCTGGCGCAGAGACGGGTGAAAAAGCTTCCTTCTACATCTCTGTAGAGAACGAGGGAAGGAGACAGGGAGAAGTACTCCAGACTGAATGCAGTTGTGGAAAGGATGGATGGATGGAAGAACCACACTGAAGCTCTACAGACTAAAGACGGTCTCTTGAACCTGCCCATGACTTCAGCACTGCAGTGGAGGGGGGGGCTTTGGGGTCAGCACCTAGGCAAAGGAGGTGATTGGCTGATGAAGTTTGAAGGGCGTGGCCAGTGAGGGTTCCATTCTTCCTTAGAAGTAGGGCTGTGTGTTTGTGTGTGTGTATGAGAGAGAGAGAGAGAATTTAAAAAACCGGGTAAAGGATACTGTTATAAAATAGATGATATTCCCAGTGCATTTGTCTTGGTACTGTAATACCTAAATATCAACACTGCTGAGTTTGTTTTTTATTTCTCAGTTTTTGTTTATTTTTTTTATCTCTATAGTTTGTTCAACTGGATTTCATGTTTGATCTGTTTCCTCTTGGAAGCTTTTCAGTTGTTATGCTTTCCAATTGTCCAGTAGATCTCTCTTAGTCAGTCTCTTCCTAAAAGCTCAAAGTGGCCTTTAGGAGAAGCAGAGATGTTCCGGTACAATATTTCACCCACATGGACGAGTAAAGGTTAAATATATCTTCCATAATGATCCGGTGAGCATGTTCACATGACTATCAACCTAAACATAGTGGAGAATGGAAGTGCTTTCTGCATGGATTTGTACAATGCTGTCTTGTTTCTTTCTTGTTTTCCCCAACCTGTCAGCACTGTTGAGGACTGTTCCCGACACCCCAAAACTGTCCTTGCTGTTACATGTGTACTTACTTACGTAAAGCAATGCCACAAAGTGGGTATTGCCCGACTGATTGAATGACTTGTGGCATGGAAAAATGCCCCTCAGAGAATCTTGTGAGCCAGTGCTTTTTCTGGATATTGACTGCTGCGACCTCCGTGGTTTGCACTGGTTGTGTTGTTTTGCTTAAAGAGAAGTTATTTTATAAAGGCACATTGAGCACAAAAGTGTATAAATATGGCCACGAAACTGTGGGAAACAGGAAGTACAGAGAAAAAAACAGCGCAAGTGTGTTATTTTAGAATTGGTCTGTAATTATTCCTTGTTCTCCCTGCGTTCAGATGCCTAGTGTGGTGGAACTATCAACTGTGTTGTGCTCAGGCTGTTCTTAGCGATGCCTTGCAAATTCATGAAGCCTTGTCTTGCTCAAGTATTGCACCCTTTACCAGTCAAACACATCTTAAACGTTTTAGGATGTGCTTGCAGTATCGTTTTGCATTCCCTTTTCCACAATTCTTGAATTAAGAATTATGAAAATGTTTTTGCTCCAACATAAACAATTAGAAAAGTACCTAGTTCTGATTGTTTTGATTATTAAAACGAATAGTTTGACTAGGAATAGCTCGCTCTAAAATGAAAATTGTAACAATTTATTAACCCTCATGTGTTTTCAAAACTATATTGTATGACTTTTTATATTCCACAAAAGAAGATATTAAGTGGAATGTCCAAACTATATTTAAGGACCAGAAATTCACTTTCATCCTATTGAAAAGAATATCATGGTCATTCTGCTATAAATAGAAAGTGATACAGGTTTGGAATGACATGAGGGTGAAAATCGTTCAGTCACTTTAAAAACCGTAACTGGAACAAAATTACAGCACTGTGTCCAAAGTGTTAAAAAAAACATAGTCTGTCTCTGTAATTGTGCATTCTGTTTCTCCCAAACCTTATTTGGTCTTTGTGTGGTATCTGGGGTTATTATTGCTAATTTAAAAAAAAAAAAAAAAAAATCAATTGTGATTTATTCGTCTTTCCTTGAAGAAAAAAAAAAGCTTTATTTGCTGGGAGTCGCAGCATTCGGTCGTATTACTGTGTAAATGTGTTTGTTTCTCCTGCCTGATGTTGGGATGTTGGGGATGTTGGGGGGTTGGGTTGGGGGGCTTGTGGTAAAGGGGTGCAAATTAACACCCTTTGCTTTTACAGTAAAGGGGCTGAATTGAAGAACCTTCAACTTGATGCCTTTCTATTAAAAGAAAAGAAAAAATAGCATGACTTGTCCTGTATCTCTTGTTAAATCTTTTTGTTTTGTTTTATTTTAACTGACCTTTTCTTTTTCAGTCACTGAATCCTAATTTGTGCCATGTGAGCCGAGGTCTCCACCTCAATGTATTTGGCAGTCTTGGGGCATATTATATTTTTAATCTGCTCATTGGATTAATATACTAAAAGTCAGACAAAATGAGAGCTTTGTACATCAGAATTTAGGCCATGATGTGGTGGGATTATTTGAGAGTCTAAATCCATAATGAATGAATGACAAAGCTCTTGTATATACAGTATCTCTTGTCTGTTCATCTGTCTGTCTGTTTTTAATCCTGTCCTCACTTTCTCGCTCTCTCAAACATATTTCTCTCCTCTCCATCTGTTTTGCCTGTTCCTCCTAGAAAGCTGCCCCTGTCTCTTAAACACACATGCTCCTTCTGAGTGACAGGTTTATTTAGGTAAAAATATGCAACCCTGTTAACTATTGTTATTACAATTATTATATACACTACCAGTCAAACGTTTTTGAACAGTAAGATTTTTAATGTTTTTTAAAGAATTCTCTTCTGCTCAACAAGCCAGCATTTATTTGATCCAAAATACAGCAAATATTGTGAATTTTTTACTATTTAAAATAACTGCTTTCTATTTAAATATATTTTCAAATGTAATTTATTCCTGTGATCAAAGCTAAACTGTCAGGATCATTACTCCAGTGTCACATGACCCTAAAGAAATCATTCTAATATGCTGCTTTGCTCTTGAATTTTTTTTAATTATTATTATCAATATTTAAAACAGTTGAGTACATATTTTTCAGGATTCTTTGATGAATAGAAAGATCCAAAGATCAGCAGTTATCTGAAATAAAAATATTTTGTAACATTATACACCATATACCATTCAAAAGCTTGGAGTCAGTATATTTTTTTTCAGTACAGGTTTCTTCTGAACTTTCTATTCATCAAAGAAACCTGAAAAAATTATACTTGGCTGTTGAAAATATAACAAAATGTTTTTTGAGCAGCAAATCAGAATGATTTCTGAAGGATCATGTGACTGGAGTAATGATGCTAAAAATTCAGTTTTGAAATCACAGAAATAAATTACATTTTAAAATATATCCAAATAGAAAACAGTTGTTTTAAATAGTAAAAAATATTTACAGTTTTTGCTGTACTTTGGATCAAATAAATGAGGCTAGGTGAGCAAAAGAGAATGCTTTAAAAACATTAAAAATCTTTTGACTAGTAGTGTAAATTGTATAATTTTTTATATGATTTACTTGCAAAAATGTATTAAATATTTATTTTCACAAACAAATGTCTTAAAACAAGACAAGCTTATTCTTTCCAGACCTACCGTTAGCATCATCTTTAATACAATTTCATGCTGTCTCTCTCTCACTTTGTCCTCTCATTGTATGTAATCACTAAAGTAACATCTGCAGCACCTCTCTGAACATTACTGATGGAATGCCTGAAATAAATCCATTATTAATCCAACATTGAGAGCCCCCTTCCCTCCCCCTCCCAATAACTGCTCTAATCTCAGATGGATGGGGCTTTTAAAAAGTTATTTAAAGCATGGCTGAGTGATTCTCACTTTGTACTGTCCCAGCTTATTTTCACTGGCCAAACCACAAAAATGGGGCTCATCACATCTCTATTGCTGCTTCGCAGCTGTTATATCTTCTCCAGGCTGGTACGGTTTTTTATTGCCTGTTCAGATAACACTAATATCTTTAAGTGATTTTCTCTTGTCTTTGAAATGAGAGTATGCAAAATATTAAAGTGGAGTTCAAATGCACAATGTCCTTGAAATATTTGAATTATTCATTTACAGTGGTTTTGTAGCAGTATTGAGCCGGAGATGTTGGATTTTCCCATTATCTATAGTGTTTTTGAGATTTGACCAAACTTCCGCGGCAGTCTCTTCCCAGCATCACTGTAATGATAGGGGCTGGTTTCACATTAAGCTTGGTTATAATGATGTGGTGTCAGGTTGAGGGGAGTCTGGGGAAATTGAGTTTTTCATAGAGTCCACACACATCAGCTCCATTCCATTTTATGGCCGTGCTTCAGTGATGCATGATATAGTCAGGTACAGGTTACTATAGCATTAGGCATCTTTGACGTCAAAATAAAGAAATGTAATTGGGCATTATTATGATTTAAATTATTTTTGTGCTTTGTAGATAATCTTTTATTTGCTTTTGGGAGATCTGAGAAACTACGTTCTATCAGTGACAGCAGTGGCTTAGGGATAGAAGGACATGTCTTCTAAAAATTCCTTTATCACAACATTTTGTGAGAAGTCCAATGACATGGTTTCATTTACATAAAATTTTCAAAAAGAAAAATATTTAAAACAGAAAATAAAAGTAGTATACATGTTTGGCCTGTAACATGTCTCAAAATTATTTCATTTTTATTTAAGTATTCCCATATTGTATTCCCAACAATACCCTATAAATAAATAACATAATTTGATGTTTAAGTTGATAGTACTAACTCTCTCTAATTTAAAGATTTTTTTCCATTAGTAAATTAAATTTACCATTGTAATAAAGGTTTTTTGTGTATCCCTCAAGTTATTTTGCTGCTTAGGCTACTGGTAGAATGCACATAACGTAGTTCTCATTAAAAAAAAATGTTTTATTACCTTCTTTCTGTGGTGAAGGCACAAATTTGGTGATTACATGAGAGCCAATACATTTCCATTAGGTAATACAAGTTTTGAGATGTTGTTTCTTCTTAGAAGTCACAAGGCTCACTGCGATTGTTGGATGGCCGGCAGGTTACAAATAATGTTTAATGAAGCTTTATTCAGCCTCATGTCATATTTTCCACTGCACCTGGTCTCACACTGGCTCACACACTCACCGTACAACACACACACACACACAAACACACAAACACACACACCACACACACACCCACGAGAACCACACACACACAGTGGCACAGGGGTGTTGTGGTGAACGAGTAGGAAAGAAGAGGCGCATGCACAGGTGAGATAATCAGTTTGGTTGGATTGCATTTATTTAAGATCATCATACCTTGAAGGGTTGCAAAGTTAGGATGTTTTCACAATAACCATCTCAAAAAAATATTACGGTTACACAGTATAATGGTATGGACATGATGTACAGTTATACCGTGGGAACCGCTTACCGGTGCGTTTTGTACGTTTCAGACTTATAACATTTGCAAAAACAATTACAATTTGCCATGGTATTACTGCTAAATCACTAATTTGATTCCAAATTGAAGATTTATGTGTGAAATTATTCGCACAATTATATCTACATTTGTATATTTATAATTAGCTTCAAGCAAATGAATATTTTTGTGTAACGCATGCAATGCTGTAAACTTTTAGGGATGAAAAAAAACTGATGCACAAGAAAAAAATGTCAGTAAAAACCATATCCTATGCAGTAAAAACAAATTTTCAAATTTAGCAGCAGCTCATTTTCCCGTAGGCGAATGTGTACTGATCGTTCACAGCTTTTTAAAAAAGAGTATTATGTTTCAAAAAACAGACAACACCACACACACACACCAACCCTATCTCATGAAAGTGCGTATAAATAGTCGCCAAATAAAAACGAAAACTCGTGGTATTGATAAGCAAAAAAAATTTACTTTGGTGTGTATATGTATATGTATTTTACATGAATGCTGTAGCATTCATTATATTCCATCTGCCACTTGAATTTAGAAATGATTAATTATATATAAACAATTGTAGAACAATTAAAGAAATTATAGAAATGAATTACTGGTCTAAAATCAGAGGGTGGAATTTGACAGTAAAAATATTACAGTTTGACGGTACCATATTACATAATTTTGATTCCATATTGCTTCATTGAAAAATATTTCACCTGCATGTTTTGCTGGTGTTTTTTTAGCTTTAGCTTGAACACGAAATAATTCCCTAACAAATAGCACATTTATTGTTATGTATTATTTGAAAACAATAATATACATAAAACTTATGTTTTATGATTGCCAAGATCTGTTGCTTGGCAACAGCAGATCGTGGAATGTTGGATTTGCAAATTATCTTACATCTCTGGCTATTTATGACCTCAGCGGGGGAGGAAAAAAAAGTGAGAGGGATGCAGAAATAGAATAACTTCAAAGAGAACAAGAGAGGAAAATGTGTACGAGTGTGTGTGGGGTGGGCGGTCAATTCTCCATTCCTACAAAATCTGATATAAAGCCGTGTTGCTATGGGCAACACACAGTGGGAGGGAACAGGGTATGATCAAGCAGGGATGGTGAAAAAGAACCATATTTTGGCTTTTTTTTTTTTTTTGATTGCGTGAGCTGACATAGATAACTGTGAGGACAGCAGAGAGTGAGAAAGAGAGAAAGAGTGGGGATGCTGAGTGGGCAGGAAAACAGACGGCAAGCATCCAATCAGCTGCAGCAAAGTCAGCGTCCTTTTGTCCAATAGAGTGTGACGAGTCTCCTCCAGTGTGAGCTAACAGCGCTGGTGGCTGCTGTCTTATTAATGAATGGAGCGTCTCACAGGCAGCAAAACGGTGCTTGAGCTCTCTCTCCCTCTACGGAAAAGGCAGCACAAACAGAATAGTACTAGCGCTTCGCACCCCGACAGAAAACAAATGCAGCAGCCGTGCGCAAACATGAAGAAGCACCAATACGAGGATGAGAACTCTGACAGCGATGCAGAGCAGGAATCTTCTGTTCCTTCTACAATGAATGTCCGTCCTTCTGCTTCCTCTTCCAACATCCTCCTTCCCTCCTCTTCTCAGCGGAGGTCCATCTCCATGGGAGACTTTCGGAGAGTCCCTGCTGGACAGGCGGGCTCCGAGCCGCCCTCTGCAGCTGCCACGGCACCCTCATCAAAGCTGGTCACCCCCAGCTCCAGTATGGAGTTCGAAGCAGCTCGTCGACGTCTCCTGGAGGTGGAAGAGCGCCAGCGTGTCATCAGGGAGATGGAGAGACGACTGGAGGAGCTAAGGGAGGTGTTTGTGCGCTCTGAACAGGAGGCGGTGGAACATGGGGAGCTGGTGGGCCGCATCACCTCTGCCGCCCAGCAGGGCGAACTATATGTGGCGGAAAACGGACAGCGGCTGAAAAAGGGATTGCGGTTCAAACGGCACAGGCCCACCATTGTCTTCTCCTCCATGCTGGGGCTGAGAACGTGCCTCCCTTGGCCTGTTAAACTCAAATAGCCAAACATCCGCTGTCACACGTCACAGCATCATCCAAGGATGTCCGAGGCTCATTTTCTACTCGCTTTAAGTCAGGAAATGCTGAAACCTTTGCTTTGTTTGTATATATTGTTAACTGAGATCTTAGATGGTGCTTCATTTGAGCCCACTGAAATGGCGCAGGCCTCATATTTGCTGCTTGAACAACCCAAGACACTGGGCATTTTCTGTAATGCGTGTGAACTTTGCTGATGATTAGAGCTCTGTGCATATGTTACACTTCATGTACCTGGGGTTGCTTTGTGTGTGTGAAAGGTGTGAACGTCAGGAGACAGCAGGGTGCTAATCTTCCAGAAGTAGTCACTCAGGTTTCCTGTGATTGGTCCAAAACGAAAAGCTTTCTTCTGCCGAAACTGCTTTCTTAGGCCTTTCACACCAAAAACGTTAACTATAACTATATTAGCGTCGACACCAATGGATGATAATGTTCTGGTTGTTATAAGCATGCAATGCAGTTATGTAGTCTGCCACTCTGAATGCTCAACTCTTTAATGTCAGGTGGATTCTGATTGGTTATCAAAGATTTTATCATTCATCAGCTGGAGCTGGAAAAATTGGTTCTGAAAGTGATTCCAACGATATTTGGTATTGTTATAGTTGTAGTGCTGATTAGTGTTAACTTTATAGTTATAGTTCTCGCTATAGTTATCATCCATGGTGTGAACGACAGATGAATTGTATGGGATTGTGATTGTACGATTTGCGTACATATACTGGGGGCTTGCGGGGAGGTGCGCACATGCACTTTGGTCCTCTTGATTACATCTGGGGTGCCCACTGAGCATGTGTGGGATGGAGAAGAGAAGTAGCGATTTATCTCTCTCCGTCAACGTACCATCTGGGGCCTCTCTCATCCTCCTGTCGCTTAGCAACCTGGACCTGACTTTCATTTCCTTCAGAATGTATTTGACATAAACAGATCCAAAACTACAGCTCATGAATGACAGGCGGAGGACATTTTGAGATTCTTGAGACTGCTGGTTAGTTTGAGTGTACACGACTTAAATTGCCTTCAAATATGTCGTTGAAATACGTATGCAAATGTAAGTCCATGTCAGTTAATGACCTCACAGGCTTTCAGACGGCTTCTAAAGCGTCATACTGTCATGTGTAATGATCTAGAAATAATTCTTGTGAGAGATAACCTAACAAATATTTAATGACTACAAATGCTTAATTCTTGCCAGAAAATCATACGTTACGAATGTACATTCATAGATTTTTAACTACTCCATCAAATACCATTTTCAGTCTTGAACCACACGCAGAGAATAATGGAAAATCACAGGCAACACGGGATCAAAAACCTTCAAAACGAACCAGATGAAGGCATGTTAGACAGAAAGGATGTTATGCTAACATCTAATGCCTTCCTACCTCCGTATGCTATCTGCAAACGCTGCTTTTTTCAGGTTTCAGGCACAACCAATATCACTCATTTGATACTGAGTAGAAACAGGCTATTAAGTGTGTCCCATAATCTTTTTGGTTGGTTATTTGGTGCAACTGTTCTCATGGAAACTTCCTGTCTCTTCTGCGTTTCCCCTCTCTCTCTCTTAGAGCAAATGGCTCTGGCTCAGCCTTGTTTGAGAGGAGTGCATTTGGGGACTTCAACAAAACACAGGAGACTGCTATTCTTGGCTTGAACCGGTTAATTCTGGAAGATTCTGTGCTAGGTAGAGAGAGAAAGATGATGTGATGCTGGCTATCCTTGTATGTCTTTAGTGAGCAGAATAACCTTTCCTTTGGCAGATAAATGTATGCTGTACTGCAGGGTAAGCCAGCAGGACCGTACATCACCACTGAGAATGTAGCCTGCACCTGGCATCTTGCCTCATTGTGTAAGCAGACAGTTGCTCTACTCACTGCATCGTATTGGGAAAAACATTGAATTGCTGCATCGTAATATATCATTAGCCTATATAATGTATACTTTAAAAAGTATTATTATTATTAATACAAATTATAATATTAATAATGACATTTAATGAGCACAAGTAATTATAGCATAAGTACTAAAATGTTGTATTAACTTTGCTCTGTATTATCAGATTCTGATCAGAAGTCTTTAATAAGTTTTTAAGCATCTATTTACTCTTATGTAACATTAATTATTAAATTGATATGCTGTGATTACAATCATTGTTGTAATCAATGTCTTTTAACAGGGTCACTTTGCAATCCACTCTACTGCTGCACACATGGTGCTTTTTGTCTTTGCAGCTCTGCGTGACACCCACGCATCTGCGTGTGATGCCGTTAGATTTGCGTCATTTGACGGGGCAGGATGCCTGCAGACCACAGTCTTTATTCATTTATATTGATCAGGCGTAAAGCAAACAGAATAGAAGTGGCTGAATCTCAGTTCAAGGGCTACTTACACTTCTTTAATGACAGAACATCTCGGTGTCCTTTAAAGGTTGTGCTGATCTCCCTTATTTTATTGGGGATTTGATTAATGTTGGAATGAAGTGATGAATCCATCTGGGTTCCCCTTCAAACAATTACCTTGGTAACTAAAGTTTCTGTTTAAATATCTTGATTTGTAGAATTAATGTTACTACTGTAAAACCAAAACAACAAGTGTAGTACGGTTTCAAAAGATGATATTTATTTCACAGATCTCTGGAGTGCTTGATTCTGATTGGTCAGTTGTGGTATTCAGTGCTCTGATATTTCATAATATAGAGAGCAACAGTGTCCACCCACTTTTTCAGTGACCTTGGTTCCAGAAGTATTCCTATTCATTTTTTTCCATAGGTTTTTTTTAAGTGTTCATTTAAGAGTTATAAGCCATGAACCAAACCAATCAGCTACAAGGTGAATCACAACATTATAAACTAAATTATAAAGACAAATGTACAAAACTGTGTACTTAATAGTTTTAACTACAGTATTGAATGACATAATTGAATTAAAAAGAAATATAAATGGTTGACTTAAAGATGTTGATTTTATAAAGAGAAACATTTATTTTTTGTTTATTGCAAAATATGCATATTAGGCTATATTCATATTTAAGAATGTAGAGAAACTGGCTTTATTTGTAGTGCTTCATGGGAATGGGCAGGCTTTCTTTTGGTGTGATTTGCTTCTCGCAGTGCTGTGTTTGGTAAAGATTTCTTTGTGGAATCTTGGGTAATTTAGTTTTTCACCAGAAATTTCACTGTTGAACAGGATTATTTAAAAAATAAGCTGAAAGAATGCAGACTGACGTCTTCCACAAAAGTATAAACCATCGATTAACACTTTCGTAGTTCACAGTAGGTCTGTCTTTAAAGGTGTATAATTTATCTTTCAAAATGAATCTCCTACAGAGAAAATGAATGGGATTTTTACTTCTGGAACTTGACTATTGTGCACTAGCATTTCCATGGTTTCATTGTGGTAATATCTACTGTAAGGTACTATGGTAACATTTTTAAGGGATTCTTGGTTGTGGAATTCCAGCAATGCTACCAGATGACCCGTTGGATGGTTTCTCATTGCATTAGTGATTTTTAGGCTACGTTTTCTCAAAAGCTATGTAGAGTTAAACATTCATCAAATGCCTTATCTCGTTTACTGTACATATGTAATTCACTTACGCTGTGTGGTTTAAAGACACCTCAGATGGAGTCTCTCTCACGCACTGATTTTTGCACTGCACCTTTTATGAGTTTTGCTATGACAGATATTAAAAGAAAAGCTTTCCCAAAGATCTATCTGGGCCCACTTGCAGGTTGAATGTAAAGTCTGTCCTTGTGTCCATGTATACAGTTATGATGCCATATCCTATAGGTTACATCAGGTAACATTAATCTTTGTAAACAGTTTTGTTGGATATCCTGCTTTTGTTGTCACATCTACTTATTTAGATTAGCTGATTCATTATTTCTTTTCTCAACTGTAAAATTACTTTCTCCAAGCTAGTGTAATCTTAATGCTCAACAACTATTTACAATAGCTTTTATTTTTAGTGACCGTAAAGAGAAGCTTTTCTGATAAAAAGACATTTAATGGGGTTCACAAAATCTTTAAACTTAACTTTTGCCTTTGACTGTATTTTTTGAACACTATTGAAATTAAATAATAATGTATAATGCTTTGAATTTATGTATTTAATGTGCTTTTCAAAGTTTTATTCACAATCTTTGAATAGAATTGAGGCCTATTCTGTAATTACTGTTATTTCATTATGTGTTTCACAGAACAAGATTCAACATTCAAAAAACTTTGTCTCTTGTCTAACACTGAAATTATGTATTTTTATTTCCTCTTTATGCTGAAATAATGACTGCATTTTTACTACATTACTTGTGTGGTTTGCTGAACTTAAACTAAACTAAATCAATTTCACATGCTTCTGTACATTTATCGATAATATACTGAATATCAGAATTGCTTTTGCTGACCTTTTTAATGAACCATATTTGCCTATGGAAATGCTGATCTTATGCCTAAGAGAGAAACTAATATGCCTATGTCTATTTTAAACTGCGAGTCTCTCAGCAGAATTTGATAGGTCAACAGGACCGGAAGAAACACTTGATTCAGCACAGCTTGGAACAATTTCTGCTGAAATCAGTACCAACACCCTCTTTCCTTTCCCTGAGCCATCTGGCAATCTGACAGACATCAGCATGAGAGGAAACACAGACCACTAATGTCAATCATCCTGACATTAACAATTATATACGCAAAGGTCAAATGCTTACTTGGATTAAGACTGATTTTAAATCAATTACCTAGTGTCTTACAGCAGAAAAGAAACTTGGAAAAATCGTATTATATTAGAGTATGACCCAGAGTCTGTCTCTCTCACCCGAACCGCGTTCAGAGACTAAACCCACTTCAGTTATCTACAAAAATAATAATTTATCAATTTATTATTAAATTATCATTTTTTGTCTTATTTTAAAGTAAAAATAAATAGGCTATTTTAAAAAATATCCTTAAAACATGGTCGAACTGAACATGTTTTAAGGATGCTTTTCTATTTTTAAAATTGCATAAGAGATCCTAGAACCTGCAACATCAATAACTAAGATTAGTGCAAAAGGACAACCATTAGTTGTTACCTCGTTTGCAGTTTATACAAAGATTAGTAAAGCACTCGTTGTTGTTAGCATAACACAAGTCCTTGCGTAATGTTATCAACCCCTAATGACAAAAGCTATGACATTAAGCCCCGATCCAATGGCTGGGTTTAGTTGAGTAAAAAGCTTACCTTGGTGATTCTCCGTACCATACACATTAATAGCATGGGAGAGTCTAATCCACCGTTTTCCTGAGTAACCGATGACTAGGGCCGCTATGATGGATTCAGACTTCCGTTTAGGTGGTCGTGTTCCGGTCTCCGTAGAAATCCATGTTTAAAACGGGGTAAAAAAGATCGACTTAATTAAACGGAAACTGTGTTGATAATGTGTGCTCTTATCATTTTGTGGGCAAAATCCTGCGAACTTTGCCCCGATCTAGAACTGTAGATATATGTATGCTCTCATCTGTTTTCAATGTAATTGACCGTGGGCCGCTTCATGTCGTGTATCCATCCACTACGCTACAGGAGCGTTACTGCATAAAGACGGTCCTTGCGACACCGTAAAGTGACGAAACTATGGCCCCATGTAGTTTTAAAAAAACCACTTTCATAGTTTTAACGTTATATTATCGGCTCGAAAAATACGTTAATGTGATTTTGACTAGAAACACCAGAAGACAGGAAATGTAAAGCATAGTTCCAGTTGGAGCAGGGCTACTGACACGTTTCAAGAAAAAAAAAGTCCTGTAACTGGTCAGTTTTCCACCGTATTTCCTTGGATGTGCGTTCTTAAAGCGAATGTATTACGAAAAGAACATTTCAAATGAATGTCCCACACATCTGTGCTTTGCTTTGGTGTACATGTACTCAAATTAGATATGTGTCACTAGTCAATAAATCTGATTGAATCAGTTAGAACAGAAATCTTGTGGGAATAGTTCACTAAACGCCAGTGGTCAGTCATTTCAGTTATCTAAGCATCAGGGCAGATTTCACAATTTGATACCAATTTTTCCCAAATTTTCAAACTTGACTATTTCAGAGGAGCAGATACATGTGTCTAATTATAGAGCACAATGTAACTGACATCAGGAAGCAACATTGAAACAGCTGAAATGCTAATTCCACAGTTTATATTGGCCACACTCTTTACACTTTCACTAAAGAGCTTTATTTGAAATATTAAATTGTAATTCCTGTAGTTACCTTCGAGTAACAACCATAGCAGGGATTTGTTGGAATACTGGATGGCAGTAGTACTAGTCAGGGTGGCGAACGTTCGGGTTGAGAGAGCGTCCAGGCCTGCAGAGTTTAGCTTCAACCCTAATCAAACACACCTGAACAAGCTTAATCAATGTCTTCAGGATTACTAAAAAGGCTACAGGCAGGCAGGAGAGTTTTAATTAGGGTTGGAGCTGAATTCTGCAGGGCTGCGGCTCTCCAGGAACCGGAGTTAGGCCCACGCTGTACTGAGATTGATGGAGGGGGACATACACTGGGCCATGGCATTCAACCAAAGAGAGAATCTAGTTTCAGATCATGTTGCAATCCAAGGGACTCATTTGACAGAGGACAATCACAGTGAAAACATCTGCTTCGACTGACCACTGGTGAAACGGTCTTGCACTGACGCCTCACCATGGCATAACTACTGGTCAATAATTGCAAACAGCTCCACGCGGCGAGGCTAAAAAGCTAGCGATTTTCAATCTTGTAAAGAAAGTGAGGTGCTGGTCAAACCAGCCGATTAGGGCCCATCCTGAGCAATGGACGGCTGAGTGTCAAGAAAAAAAAAAAGGGAAAAAGGTGTTTAATTAATATGGATTTACACACACACAAGATCATGTGTTGTGTGCAAAATCCTTTTGCAAAAAGATACATTTTTAATCCAGGATTTGTGTGTGGGGGGGGGGGGGGGTGATGTTGCAGTTTGCCGATTGCAGGAGGGTTAAATATATTCTAGAAAAAGTACTTATGCCATTTCCCCAGAAAAAGTTTTTTATATGATTTTTGTTTAAAACCAATGTTGAAAATGTACTTTGTTAATACTAAAGCACTTGTATGGCTAGACTATGATCTCAGTCAACAGTCAGATCAAAGGTTTTGCAAAATATGTTTATCCCAGAGAAAACACGTGATTATAGTTTGCAAATATTTAATTGTCATTTTTCATTCTTAGAAATAAATGCTAAATAATATCTTGGAGAAAAAAAACATGTTCTGAACAAACTAGACATGACATTTCTCAATAATATAAGAAGTTACAGTGATACAAAACAGTTAATTTTCACAAGCATAATTTACACACAGCGTTACCTTTTGCTTTCCTAAAACAAAGTCAGCTGAACGGTTTTGGACCTCTGCTGCCAACATGCATACTACAATCATCTCTGCCTGAAAATTCTTCACAGAAGTCAATGAAATGGCAGAAAGGAAAACATCTGTTGTGTGCTTTCAGTTTATAAAACATTTATACAGAGTCTGCTGGTTTAAAACGCATCCCAAATGCACCATAAACCACCTCCGTTTGGAGGAAGAACCCATTAAAATAAAAACTTAATGCTGACTAATAACAATACAGACACAGAAAAGACACTTAGTGAGGGTGGCAAGTGCAGAAAACATTTTTCATAGACAAAGCTAACAGATTTTAAAACATTTTGAACACTTGAAAAGATGTTTTACTACCGAATTTTAGAAGCAAAGAAATTGAATATTAGGCTACCAAAAAACAGGTACTTAAACAGTGAAAATAACGGTCTATGTGGCAGTGGCTAAGCATGTTTATTGTGCTCTGTAAGGCCTAATAGTGTCACTACTGTGGGTAAGTTGATGTTTCCTATGGCTTGAAATACTGAATTGTAAACTTTCTTGGAAATTCTGCTATCAAAACTTTTTGTAATTGAACATTCACATAACATCCTGGTGTTTCATCTGAGGATTCATTCTGAATGTTCTCTCAGTGCAGGACTGGATATCCGGGAATCAGCAGCAATAGGAGACGTCGGTGCAGAGGAGACAGATGAAACCAAATACATCATCCTTTATCTCTCTGTCTGGAGGACCTGGTGTCTAGCCAGAACTAATGGCATGTCATTAAAATAATCCAGAGAGCACTGAGCAACTGAACTCACCACAGGATGAGCTTCAGTAAATGAGCCCAGTGCCTCAAAGTCTGGGCGACAATCTCTTAGAGACCTCAAAGTCCAAGTGTTTGTCCAAATGCCTCAACGCCAATATCAATAAGAACAAGTGATGTTGTTTGTTTAAACAACGAAGCCAGGAAGTTTCAAAAGCCGGTCAGCTTTCATCCATTTTCTGCCTGTTCCAAGTCCAGTCATTCATGATGTACCTGCCAAACCTTCAGTCCAGTTAAACAGCTGAGATATGTTATAAGCAGCGCTAAAAAATGGATCAGTGGATCATCTTACAGCATCCACACTAATGCTGTGGAAGAGTCTGAACTCCAGTCTTTCATCTTCTAAGTGCATTTCAGGCCTCCACAGCTTCTAGGTCTAGCGGCTCTGAAGATAAAAGAAACAGTCTAGATCAGTTCCATGTGGTGTAATGGGAGTGTTCATGGAGGTTCATCTCATTCTCCTAATTTATGGACATAGTTGACTGGAAAAGAGCCACTTCTAGACGGTTCTCCCTCTATATGGCCCACCTGGGAGGGAAAGAGTGCAAGATGTTTAAGTCTTCAGTTTGAGCTGTTTACAGGAAATTTAATCACAGATACTCCAAAGCTTGTTAAAAGCACACTTGGTAAACACAGGATGTGTGTGTGTCAGTGTGAGAGAGTTTGTATACTTACCCACCAGTGTGGGTCATCAGTTGCTGTCACTATGATGACCTCGTTCTTAAAGAAAGCCAGCTGATTGGCACCAACTGCTCTGCAGTCAACTAACGCTCTGACCTTTTTGGGTCTCTCCCTTAATGAGATCTGAGAGACATACAAAAAATAAATACTTTAGCAAGTTAAGGCTAGAACACACTGTATGATTTCTAAAATCTGGTTTTAAAACGGGCATTAGGGATGGTAAGATTCACAGATTTGCATCGGTGCATCGGCATAAAAGTTAACGATGCGATGCATCCATTTAAATAAGTGCACATCGGATACAAGTTGGCATTTGTATCACGATGCATCATCTCTAACATTTTTGCATTGGTAAAAAACGATTTATATATAATTATTAGTAGATGCGCTATACTTTTATTTAGAAAGTGACCAATAATTTGTGACCAATATTTTATATGTAGATTGATTTCTCCTCACTAAACTCAAGTGTGTTCTCTCATCACCACTGCTGCTACGTGAATATGATGCATCACAACACTACAGAGACTGAGGCGTGTCTCGAGTCGCATAGAATGCAGATTAACATGTCTGTCTGTCTGTCTGAACCAAGGAAATAAAAACGAACTATCTATACCATACTGAATTGAATTTGCATCATATTTTTTTTCCATTGCATCGTATTGTACTGAATCGAAATCGGTTCACACTGCATCATATAGAGGTGAATCGTATCGCTTTGCATCAGTAGCTATGTATCTTTAATGTATCATATCGTTGGCTATGCATCAAGATGCTACATCCCTACTAGGAATCATACACATGTCAGAAAAGGTTACAGAAAAAAAAACTGGGCATCATACACTAAAAGACTGAGGATTTTAAGTGGTTCCAAACACAACGGACTCCTGCAGAAATGAGCCTCATTGCTAGGAGACTCATGACAAATGAAAACAACATGCATTCTAAAATCAGCTCAAAATATTAAATATGCTTGATATTCTAAGACTGGATGGAATCAGAGTCTAAAGCTAAAAATCAAAGTCTGTTTCAAGGCTTTGGCAATTGTATATAGTTTGAATATGTTGTTTGTTTTGTATTCAAGAGTACACACAGATATTTATATTTGTGCTATGTAACAAAGAAATGTGTATAAACTTGTTAAGTTTAATAAAAAGTTGATCACAAAAAAAAAAAATCAAAGTCTGTGCCTGTCACACACTATGCGTATATCTTCTGTGAAATCAATCAAATCTGACTGTCCAAAATCTGCAGACTGGCTATGACTTTTGACAACTAATGTCAACTTCTCCAGACTGCAAATTGGAGAAAAATCTGGGCAGAAGTTGTGTAGTGTATTCCAGCCTTTTAAATTCATGTTCACAAATAAAGGAAAAACAAACTGCAAAAAATATAAGTAAACATACTATGTAATCATCAGGAAGATATTTGAAAAAACATCTCAAAATAAAGATCATAGGATGGCATGTTACCATGGCATTTTTGCGTGAGCGAGGTGGCGGCAGTATGATTGGCACTGTGGCACTGTTGTTAGCATTCGCTGGCGGAGGTGCAGGACTGGGAGCCCCGCCCACTGGACTGCAGTAGAGTTCCTCCTGACTGCCTGCACACCCTGGAGACGGGGCCGAACTATTTCCTTGACTGCCGCTGCTCGTGCGGCGATATGAGGTCGTCTTCTCTGAACTGCAGACACATGTAATATTTTTACGACGATAACTACACACGTATTCAAAAATTCAGATTTTAGTGAATGCTACTATTTTACCATTACTATTGTTAACAATAGTAATACTGAAATTATAGCTCAAAAATCATAAAAATATGTATTGTGACATAATACATTTTTCCAGCAACTCCTAACTAGTGGTTATGTTTTTAAATATAATAACATACAAAAAAATTACAATACAAATCATTAAGTAAAATAATGAGGAAACCTCTGGCCTTGGAAGATAAATGCAGCATAGGACCACAGTGACTAACCTGACAGGTCCTCTCTGACTCTGTGGTGAGGTAGAGTGATTTTTGCCCTCGACCCCTGAGAAAGATTGTCCCTCCCAGTACACCGTCTGTCTATGTCCCTTTGACCCTCCAGTACTATGAGAGCGTGAAGGTGTTGGTCCAGGGGACTCCGTCACAGGGGATGAAGTGCTGATTCTCTGAAAGCAGCTGGTGGGGTGGGAACTCTGGCGGTAGGGGGCGTGAGTCTCTGGAATGGAACCCGAGATCTGAGGATCTGAACGGCCTGCAGGGACACAAATTATCTTTGACCTTGCTGTGGATTGTCTGGAATAAACCTGCGGGGTTTCTACACAGTTCACATTTGCAAAGGACCTCATTTCAGCTTCTTAGAGAACATCTAAATGCCAGATCATTCCTTAGCTTTTGTTTATCAGGTCAAACCTGCACAAGCTTTTTTGGGTTTTCCAGACTTAAAATGTCAATTAAAAGCTAACAAACAGTATCTCACCTCTTTGTATTGCTTTAGCTGGCAGGGGAGGAGGCATGGAGCCATTAGTGGGGGCGCTGTTGTTGGGTGGATTTCGATATAGGAAGTCAATGTTCTCATAGGTCCTGGCCGGACTGCTTTTATTTAAATTCCATGCAGCCAAGCAGTGCCTATTGCTGCCAGTAAGGGGCAGCGGAGAACGTGAGCCCTTAGGATGGGGACTTACCTAAACAAATAGTTATTGAACGTTATATTTCACATTTTTAGTCAAAACAGAGACTTTTATACTTTTATTTATGAGCATCCATAGACTCGTATATTTATAATGTTCCTATTTAAAAATTAAAAAATTCATATTGCTGAACCTGGTGCACTGATTTATCATTATGATTCTATAAATTCTAAAACAAAGAAACATTATGGCATATAATAAATGATTTTATTATTATTATTAAATTAGAAAAATGCAAAACAGAGAAACATATTCACCAGTGGTCACAGACTCAGATACCACTGTGAAATATCATGTACATATCATGGTGAAAAATACAAATAGTAAGAAATGGTTAATCTTGTTACAGACCCTTTCGTCCAGATCATCTTCACTGTCATACATGTCCTGTGGCGTCTCCCATGTGTATTCAACATGGATCTGTGAGTTGAACTTCCCACTGTGGGCCAATTCCAGCTAAACATGCACACAAATAAAATATAAGAAATTAACAGCCAATTCACTGACTCGCTTTTGACCAGACTGACAGATATCACATAATTAGATAGATTCAAATCCAGCTCTATTTTTTATTTATTTGTTTGTTGTCTTCATACTGTAAAGAGTCAGTGGTTTGATGATCCCTCATTGTTTATTTGGAGACATTCATATTTATAACAGCTACTAGGTTTGTTTTATATGATATTATTATATGCAAGGGAAGGACAAGGGAAGTTCCTTATGAAAACACTGTCATATGAGACTTCAGGATATTAAACAGGATAAAGTTCAACCTAGGAATAATATCTCTACAAACATGTGCTCACATACACACAAAGTCAATAAAAGCTTTGTGCATTATGTGATACTCACCAGTTCGACACACAGCATGTGCTGCAGTCTCTTGGCAATGTCTAGAGCCGTCTCACCCGCTGAGTTCACTACAGGACAATCAGAACAATGGAAGAGTCAAAATCAGGACAGATTGATCCATTTATTTGTCTGTTTTTCTATCTATCTATCTATCTATCTATCTATCTATCTATCTATCAGTAAGTATACAAGTTGAACTCAGTCTGTCATAGTCTGTTTATACATCTATGTATGCATCCATACATCTATCCATAATTTTTATAGCTGAATTTGCATGTATGTGATTATGTGTTATCTCTTGTAAGAAAAACCCGTCCCGAATTTGCCCTATTTTGCTTTGAGCAGAAGTTTCAAGCACTCTGGTTTGTTGTATAATGCACAGTAATGAAGCGCTGTGTTTCCTTCTGCTGTCTTCTTTTCCAGGCAGCCACTGAGAAACACAAACACAAAGCGGTCAGCTGATAGACATCCTACCATGTACTGACAGATCCGTGACAACAGCAGATTTCTCTCACCAGTTCTGAGCTAGAAAATCCACCAGAGCCAGAGAAGTCTTCTCAGACATGCGCACAGCTAAGTGAAGACCGGTCTCCTTCAGGTCCTGTTAGACACAGAAGAGAACAAGTTAAAGCTACTGGCTGCTGCCAACCAGCCACTGTCTCGGTGAAACAAACGTACTGTTATTCACCAGTCCAATAAATCACAGCAGACTGGATGAAGAGTGACGGAGAAGATTAATGAATTAGTCTGCAAGTTGGCGTACTACAATTCTCTACTTGTGAGTATACGCGTGTGTGTTAAAATAAAAATGTTGGTGATTCAGTCACTGAATCATTCAAGTCAAACTCTGTCTCTATTCTGAGACTATGGCCAAATAACACACACATACACAAAACAAACTCAAACACAAGTACAGCAGTCATTACACAGCTTGTGTTCACTTCCTGAGTGGGCTGAGGAGAGGGAAATCTGATTAGAGATAGAAAAAAGAGAGGAAATACAGAATTACAGAGAGAGAGAGTGTGAATGATGTGTGATTAATGACGTATATCCACACAGATGTCTCATTTTTACTTACACAGTTCAAAATTATCAAGAAAAATTTAACATCTATTTGACTAAACCACAGGAAGTCTCTGATGTGATGGATTGATACCTTTGAAAGCTCTAAACATTTCAAGAAATGTGAAACGCATGAGTGACAGCATGTTTATACGCCTTGATGTTTTTGTTATCATCATTGTGGTTGTGGTGTTTGTGTATATGGTTGTATTGAGGATCTCACTTGTCCTTCAGGTGTGGCCACTGGTTTAGACAGGTCCTCTCCCTCTGCATAGAGCTGTAGCAGTGACGTGAGATCTTTGTTCCTCACAGTGTCATACACATGATACGCTTCAGAGTGTTCTTTTGGGAGGACGTAGCGTCGCTCTGCATACTTCGCTACAATGTACTCCTTCCTCGCTGTCCTGAGATGTGCAAAAAAATCCAAAATGAGGTAAAAAACAAAACAAAAAGTCTGCGCTAAAAGCGAATAAAGACTGCACAATAGGACTCACATATCACTTTTTGGAAGGGGCTTGACTGCATCACTGGGCATGTTAATTTCCATGATGTCATTAAACTTGGCGTTTCCAATGCTCACTGCCAACTGTGAACCAAAACACAACTGATAAACAGATGTTTGCAGTAAAACACTGAACATATGCATCCAGCTTTATGTTAGGTAATTTATCTGTAATCTAACTGACAACAAGTAACTAACTAATAAATAACACTCGTGTGCAGGAGCACTTGCACTGCTTTACTGTCAGAGGTAAAAAGTTTATATAAACATTTACAGATGTGAGCGAGACACATGTGAGTAAATGCTGACTCAGTCCCAGTGGATTATGGGTAAAAAGTTCAAGATAAATGTGATACGTACCACACAAAAAGAACAACAGTAAATGTGCAGAAGGTAATGGACTGTATAATGAATGGAGCTGAATTATCTTTTTAAATTTTATGACATCACACTGTCCTAAATTTTATGACGTGTGTGTGTGTGTGTTTACCAGGAGCTCAGATGTGCTCAGTACGTCAAGAGTGAGAGACTGAATTCGTGAGTGATGTACTCCAAGCTCACGATGGATTCCTGAACACTCGATACAGGTGAGAATGCCCAGGTTAGTGGAGAGCCAAGTGGGTTCTAAAGAGCACAACACACATCATTCAAACATTTCTTTGCCACTCTTCACTGACCAATAAAGTGTTTTTTAGAAGCTCTTCATAAAGATGATACAGCAATTTTTGGGAACAGACATAGTGTTATGCATTGCTTAAATATTTCATTGATCTAAATAGTTGTGTAAGAAACACACATTCAAAACTATTTAAGGCTTAAATTAAATGTCTCTCTCTAATCATCATTTTGATTTGATTTAGAATAACATAACACATAGGATTTCTGTATTTGAGGTCATTCTCACAGAATGCATTTTTGCACTTAAAATTAAAAAGACAGTGGTCAAACACATCCATCTAGCACATTTTCATTAAAAAAAAGGGAATGCATGGAATGCAAAATGCATTCTGTGTGAATGGCCTCTAACAGTATTTAAATGCATTAGGATCCTCTTTTCGAGACCTGGAGCTCCACAGTCACAGCAGGCCTCATTGCCTGGCAGGTTTCTCAGGCCTGAGATCACAGCTCGGACAAGCTCCTGCAGACCACTGTCCTGAAACTGGAGCTGATCTCCTCCGAGAGCCGTGTTCAAGGCCTCCTCCTTACTGTTCTGCAGCACAGAAACCCATCTGCAAGAAGACAAATGAAGGGATTACAAAAACAAAGACGTGCATTCATCTCAATAGGTGACCTTTCAGATACATCCGTTGTATCTTTAACATTTCAATGTCTTTCTTTATCTTACTCTTTCCATTTTATTCTCTCTCCTCTCTAGAAGCAGGTTTTGAACCTGCTCTCTCCTGCATGTCTGTTCATGCCGCTTTGCAGTATATAATAAAGATTTCTATGTATACGGGTGTGTGTGAGCGTACAAATTTCTGCACTTACATCATGCATTCTTGCTCGTCCTCAGCCTGGAAATGGTATGTGCGATTGTCTGCAAGGACAGAGAGAGAGATAAAAGAGATAAATAGTGTGCGCTTGGTGGCCTCTATGCAAAGGAAACATGGAAAAAACATCCTAACATACAGAAAAAAACAGGTCAGGACTAGCCACTCAACTTATCTGCATTTCATGATCTACATACACCTACATTCCTCCAAACTGTATTTACATACTTCTGAACACCTATATGCATAAAACACCTCATCTGGTTCACATACTGTATTTCACATCAGATTTCCCTGAATGCATCACATACCAGTCAGTTACACCAGCAGCACTGAATTATAAAGTCTATATATAAAATTGTGTGACAGCAGTGTAGCATACTACTGCTTATAACGTACATTGCCTTCTGTTTCACTTATTTCTAAAGATTAGTAGGCAGTATACAGTGTGTACCACACACTATTCAATCATTAGCATGCTAGTTTCCCATTCCAAACATAGTCCTTTTCTTCATACTACAGCAGAGATGAAAAGGGTCAAAGGTCAGAGGACAACATACGTGTAACTAAATCAAACATTCTCTTTTCCTCAGGGTTGGGCCGCACCTGACACGTCAAGAGGTTGAGCTTTGCGGGTGGTCTGTTGATCTGAGAGTTAGAGAAGAGTCATAACATGTTTAAAGTGCATACTCATCACATATGTGGTCACTCACTAAATCAAATGCAAACAAATCTCACTTGCATTTATGCTGTGTGCAGGATTAATGCTAAAGATGTGAGCAAAAGCTTACATAAAGTTAATGGTTGCTAAAACACTGAAGCTTGGCGCACACAGACATGTAAGCAAAACCAGTGAAAGTTTTGGTTTTTGACTATGTGGATGATTCCAGATGAAACACTTGTGTTGTGTTTGGCCTATAGTTTTTTGGTTCTGAAAGGAAATTGCTAATACATGAGCGATGAGTCTTTTCTCATACAGCATGGGAAAATTTGATTGCAGGCCTCTGAAGCTCAAGTAATCACTCTGGAGACTAAGAACAGGAAACAGCCTTTGTGTGTCATTACCAATGTCAGTTTGCCATTTGTGCCAATTAAACAATAATCACACAAGCAAGAGTACCGATTACAGCATAGTGATTCAGCCATAGGATTTTATACAGAAGGTTTGTAAACAAAAAGTTCATATTAAGTACTTAAATTCATTTCAGCAAAAAATATTCAAAATCAGAATCAGAAGAGCTTTATTACCAAGTATGTTTACACACACAAGGAATTTGACTTGACGACAGGAGCTTCCAGTGTAGAAGAAAGTACAAACATAGTGCAGACATACATGATAGTGTAGACATACATAGGAATAACACAGTAGGGATGTAATATAAAACTAATATAATAAAAAAAAAAAATGGAATATGTAATTATACCATAAATAGAATTATGACAAAATGTAATGGTTTAGAAATGTCAGATTTTTTAATTGTGTTAGATATATAGATTATTTACAAAGTGTGCAGTTAGAGAAATAACTAGGTTATTGTGATGGACGTTTATCATTATGAAATGCTTAATTGTTACGATGAGTATAGCCGTGGGAAAAAAATTTCGCTTGTGCCTGGCAGTTCGGGTGGTCCAGGCTTGTATCGCCGACTCAGACGGCACCGTTCGAGAGAGAGTGGGCTTGGTGTGAGGGGTCCAAGGTGATTTTTTTAGCCCTTTTCCTCACTCTGGAGATGTAAAATCTTGGAGGCTGGGCAGAGGGGCACCAATAATCTTCTCAGCAGTCCTGACTGTCCGTTGTATTCTCTTGATGTCTGATTTGGTTGCTGAGCCAAACCAGACAGTTATGGATGAACTCAGGACAGACTCAATGATAGCAGAGTTTAACTGTTTAAGCAGCTCCTGTGGCAGGTTGAATTTCCTCAGCTGGCGAAGGAAGTACAACCTCTGCTGGGCCTTTTTTGCAATGGAGTCTATGTGAGTGTCCCACTTCAGGTCCTGAGAGATTGTGGTGCCCAGGAACCTGAATGACTCCACTGCAGTCACAGTGCTGTCCATGATTGTGAGTGGGGGGAGTGCAGGGGGTTTTTCCTGAAGTCCACAATCATCTCCACAGTTTTGAGCGTGTTAAGCTCCAGGTTGTTAAGACTGCACCAGACATCCAGCTCTTTAACCTCCTGTCTGTAATCAGACTCGTCACCGTCCTGAATGAGGACGATGAGTGTGGTGTCGTCTGCAAACATCAGGAGCTTGACAGAGGGGTCTTTAGACGTGCAGTCATTCGTGTAGAGAGAGAAGAGCGGTGGGGAGAGAAAAATAACACATCCCTGAGGAGCACCAGTGCTGATCGTTCGGTTGCTGGATGTGTATTTTCCCAGCCTCAATAGCTGTTGCCTGTCTGTCAGGAAGCTTGTGATCCACTGACAGATTGAGGTGGGCACGGAAGCTGGGTGAGTTTTGTCTGAGAGAAGGTCAGGCATGATGGTATTAAAGGCCGAACTGAAGTCCACACATAGGAAAAAAACAAAAAAATAGAATCCTTGCGTAATTCCCAGGTCTGTCGAGGTGTTGCAGGATGTAATGCAGTCCCATGTTGACTGCATCATCCACAGACCTGTTTGCTCTGTAGGCAAACTGAAGAGGATCCAGCAAGGGTCTAGTGATGTCCTTCAGGTAGGCCAGGACCAGTCTCTCAAGTGACTTCATGACCACAGATGTGAGAGCGACAGGTCTGTAGTCGTTAAGTCCAGTGATTTTTGGCTTTTTGGGGACCGTAATGATGGTGGAGCGTTTGAAGCAGCAAGGAACTTCACACAGCTCCAATGATCTATTGAAGATCTGTGTGAAGATATGGGCCAGTTGGTCAGCACAGACTTTTAAACAGGCAGGTGAAACACCATCTGGTCCAGAAAGCTTTTCTGATTTCTGCTTCCCTGAAGACCCGTTTCACATCCTCTACACACAGACCTTTAACACAGGTTGAATGGTGGGGGAGGGAGGAAGGGGGGTTGCAGGGGTGGTAAGTGAATGTGTGTGGAATGCGATCAGAGCGGATGGGGGGTGGTAGACGCTCCTTTTCAAATCTGCTGTAAAACACATTCAGATCGTCAGCCAGTTGTTGATTCACCGCAAGCTGTGGGGTGGTGTCTTGTACATGGTGATGTCCCTCAGACCAGTCCATACTGACGCTGAATCATTTGCTGAAAGCTCTTTTCTCAGCTTCTCTGAGTAGTTTTTTTAGCCACTCTGAACTCCGCTCCTTTGTTAGTCTGTTCCTGTCGCTTGGTTATAGCAAGAAGTGTTATCCGCCACTCTACCCTGTAAGCACGTCCTCTTTTGCGGACCAATTGCTTTCGTCTCTTGGTTTTCCAGTACAACCATGGTTGCATCATATCTCACATGACTAGAATGTCCTGGTAGGAACTGCACTAATCTTCCAACAGAAACTGATATGTATGAAGGTATACCGTCTCTGTGACGCTCCGTCCCAGATCGGTGGCAGCATGCTTCAAGACCGCTCCAATCAGTGCGGTCCAAACCAGCTTGTGCTCCTGCCCTTTCTTACATGTTAGTCCATGCTTTTATCAGCTCCTTTAATACAGGTTTAGGCGTGATCTTATCATTTTTTCTAGAGATCTTGCTCACTGCCTGTTAGGTCGGAATACTCTACTATGCTAAACAGTGATCAAGGCCCCAAGCTCTCCTGCTTCGTTTGGGTACATGAGTGATAGGCATCTTTATTGCTGTTGTACGAGGTTGATCCAAATACTTGCCGTGTCTCTCGTTGTGTGACACAGTACAATGTGCTGCTTGTAGTTTTTAGGCACGGTTCACAAGATGGGAGAGATTTCTGATTTGTTTAAAGTCTCCACGTAACTGTTAAAACTAGATCGGGGGTACCGTTGTCTCCCATGTTGCAGTATTTGTTCGGCTCCAAGCTGCTATGCACGCGTTTTATTCGCGGCCCCTTCTCACTGCGACGTGTTTCCGGCCAACACAAACGGCCACGTAAACATTACAAGAATTAAATAGGAAAACTCCCGCGGCGAATAGAAGGTTTACAGTTTAGATGAGTGCATCTAAATTAGGACGCATACACCTTTTTCAGCGTTGTTACAAATCTGACACACCAACTTTCGTTGATGTAAAACACAATCCACCCCTCTGGTTTTCCCCGTTAACTCCCGCGATGTGAGGCATCCGCTCTGAACAGTGGTATCCGGCAGATGAAGCGCGTTGTCCGTAATGGCTCACTCACCAGTTTTCAGTGCATTCACAGTGCAGCAGAGTTTGGAAAATTCCTTGTGTGTGCGGGTGAGAAAGAAGTTCATCCTTTTGGTTAGGAAGGGAACGGACATTCGCGAGATGAATGCTTGGGAGCGCAGTCCGAAAGCTGCACGCGGAGCTTCACCAGGGCGCCGGCGCGTTTCCCTCTTCTGCGTCTGCACGTGCGTTTGAACAACATAGCTGTACCTCCGACTAGAATGTCCATCAAAACGTCTGAATAATCAAAAACTGGAAAAATATTGGATGTGTTGCTTAATGTTAAGGAGTTCGTCTCTGGTAAAACTTATAGAAGAAGAATGACAAAACACAGAACAAACAAACAAAAACAATAGAAGAATCGCGGAGCTCAGCGTCCTTGCTGCCATTTGCGGCGCCATGCTGATGTGTAATCAAGCTGTAATATAATGAAGTATGTGTAACTGGAAGGTGTTTGTCTTTCTCAAATCTCACCGTGCTGTGTGAAATGGTGAGACAGCCATATTTTACCCCACACTTCCTCTTCTGCCAAACCTTTCTGATCCTAAAACACAAAGATCATGGAAAAACCCTAACAATCCACATTCAGTATTCATCAGTATTAGCATAATACCTCCATACTAAAGGGTTAAAATATGTTTTACTTTTACTTCTAACTATTATTTTTTCACAGAGATAAAATGATCATATTCAGGGGTCCTTGGCATCAAGATTTATATAATTTGATTTGAGAAGCAGAAATAACTAGTAGCCAATTGTTAACTGTACTGATTCAGTAGCTCTCTAGTGAAGTTACATTCAGTAATTTACTGACAACAAAAATGGCACTGACATGTTTATTCTGATGCACTGATCAAAACCTAAGTAGTCTATGTGGGCATGTGTGTGTTTTGTGAGCTGTAGGTTGGCCTTAGAGATTTTAAGAGAGTGCAAGTAAGACTCTAGTGAAGTAAGAGACTAAACCACATTTAATAGAAAACATCTGCGTGAGAGGAACACTGTGACAAACACACATACACACACTCTCAGCTGTGAGCCTGGAATCACAAAGCTCAGACTGATGCTTTATGCTGCTAACTATCTGTGGTGTACGACTGTCAGGATATTATAACTCAATTTATTCTGCTTCCAGTTTAAGAAGAGGGCATATATATCATTACATTCACAGAGCAGTGTGGAGAGTGTTTCCTGAGAAACACACACTCACCCCATGTGACTAAAAGCAAACAGGAGCTGAATACTGCATCATGTCTGGAAAACCTTGAATAAACCCAGGTAATAAAAATAAACAGTTGGTCTGTTGTTGTTTTTGGGGGATTGGTGACCTTCTCAACTTGGGGAAGTAGACAGCAATGTTTAACTCACCCATCGCTCTTCTTAAGAAGGAATCCAGATTTCTCTGTGCCATACTTCTTATTGCCTTGTGGTTGGTGGATGCTATATCCATGGCCAGAGTTCTTCCTGTTTAGAAAATCCTGTGAAGACAGAACAACGGTCATCATAATCATTATCAACTCTGAGCTTGCTGAAATAGAGTCTTTAATGCCAATTTTGGCCACAGATGAGCTCTTTTTCAGTCCATCTTGTGAAGAAAATGCATTACTTTGAGCTAGAAGTTGTGCATTCTGGGAGTTGTGTTTATTTTGGATATTACCTCTTTGCCATCAACCTGTAGTTGTGTTCTGAGTGAGTCACGCAATTGAGAGAGCTGCTTTACTTCTTCATCCTGCTCATGACGAACCTGTGAACAATCACAGTAAAGTGATATGGGGCTTGTTTTTGTGCAACACAATGTGACTGGTCTTGTGAATAGTTAACATAAGCTATACACATAAACAAAAATACATTTGATAACTGAGCAGTTTACAGGCTTAAACTGGAACACGTCCCTCCATTTTGTAATCAAGCCCAGGACCAAACCAACACAGCCAGAAGTACTCAAAGCCTGTTTAAATTATAGCTTTGGCCCCCCAGTACAAAATTCCAGCAATTTCTTCAACCAGTTTCCATAGTACTTTTTAAAAGGAAATTATTCCTTTTGGAAAGCTAGATTGTGGTCGTTTCATTTTTGAGTTTCATTTCCATTTATGTGCCAAATGCTGATGCGTTATGATCAAAAGAGAGCAAGTTGAAACGGGAGAAATGTCACTTTAGAAACATTACCCGAACCAGTTCTGTTATAAAACATGGTCATCTCAACACCAATTCCACATGCCCTATCCTGCCTTCTACTCATAGTATCAACTAAATGAAACTTTGATACAAAAAAGATCATTTAATGAACACCCTTATTATTGTTGTGTGATATTCACTCTAGACCGTATCAAATCTCTATACAACCATGACCAGACAAGACTTGCAGAAAGAGTAATAATGCTGCTGGGAAACATAAACTGATAAATACTGAATATTAAAACAGCTTTTGGTTTACTTATTAGGGAGAATGAAGTGAGACAAATCTAAGAATCTAGACGCAATCAATATAATAGCTTGGGTACAAAACTTTCTAAGTTTCCTCGCCATCTGCTGCTTACATAGGAAGCGGGTTTCTAAGGGAGTATCCTAACTATCATGAAATAGACTTTTGCAACTCTGTGTGTCATATGTCTATGCAAAGGAATAATACAAGCAACATAGCATTCCGTTAACATGTTGCTAAACGGTACACTTTAATTAGCTACCTAGCACATATATGTAACATATTAAACTGTTTTATTCATATTTTTCAGTACTCATCCTTCATTTTGATTATTTTATTCTTTCATTAATCATTAATCATTTTGGGATTGCTTTCTCTTCAAAAGATACATGCAATCAGACTTTAAAAGAGGAAAAAGGTGGCAACATACTTTTTGAAGCTGTATTAAAATGCTGTTAAGATAGGCTGCTGACTAGATTTTTTAACAAAGCTAATGTGTGTGCAAAAAAAGATATACATGATATTCAGTAGAAATCAGTAGAAATTCTGTAGAAAGTTAGTCCTTCAAACTAACTGTATCAGCCAGACTAGACATGTAAAATCAATGATAAAGTGTCAATGATAAATCTTCCTCGAATGGAGTTTGAAGAGTCTTATTTCATCATATTAACACTACGCCAGGTCATGACTAACATGAGAAGCGAGATAGTTTCAAAACACTGAAGGTGTGTATGTGTCTGCGCACATGGTCGGACTTTCTGCATCACAAAAAGAAAACAAACAAAAACAAGATAAGCCATTATGTCTGCTTATCATCTCTCTAATAAATCTAAGAAAACAAACCATCCAGTTAGAGCTTCCCATTTACAATCCACAGCAAAAATGTATGAAATTTATGAATATATTAAAATGCATTTTAATTTATTTATGTAACACTTTTTCAAGTGTGGAGACTAGAATATGTATGTTATTCTATCTACAAAGATACTGGGATTGACAAGTCTATTACCGTATGTACAGAGGCTGCTAACTTCTCCACAAATGGACCCAGATGCTCTGCAGCCTTCAGTCCATCCTGGAAAAAACTGAGAAAACACAATCGCAGTGTTTAGCCATCTCAAATGTAAGTGACATCAATACACACACCCACAAAGCCACAGAGATTCAATCAACATAGACACAGTTGTTGAATGATTAGCAGGATTAAATCTTCACTGTACAGTTATTCAAATTCTTTTGAGATTCATATGCTGAACCCAGTCTTATAAGGGGCCTTAACCCAGACTTAAGTGTAATGTGAAAAGCATAGTTTTGTACTAAAACCAACTTAGGTTAAATCTGCAACTGAAAAGGAAGCTGGTGCTTCTAGAGTATCTTAATTTGGTTTAGACTTACTTAAGTTGGGCTTGAAAGTACTTAATCAGGCTCTGCAGTAGATCTGGACCTTGACGAACTTTCAGCTCCTGAATCTTCAGAAAATACTATCAAACCAGAGAGAGAGGGGGAGAGAGAAAAAAAAGTCGGTCATTCGTCAAAGGTCAACAGTCAAAGGTCAATCCCACTGTTGTGTCCCAACATTGTGACTCAGCACGAAGCTAAAGCAGATGAATCCACAACAAACATGAATTAAAGGGTAAAATGCACTACACAACTTCTTTGCAATGATTTGCATTCTGGAGGAGTCAATGCTAGTTGCCAAAACCAGTGTGCAGACTTTGGGCTGTCAGATTTCACAGATAATTGTGTAGTGGATGCATAAGCATGAGTAAACGACTTTATGTAGATTAAAAAAGGTGAAAGGAGCCACTGAGGATCAAATGCTGCTTAAGTTTCTGAACATTCTGTATCCAAGCAATCTGTTCAAATAAATGAAAATTTACTCTATGCATATATGGATACAGGAACTTTCCAGTTAATTATGGTCACATGGTCGGTCAGGTTTGGAAGAAATAACGCATGTCTCCACTATAAAAGAGAGCAAAGTGGAGACATCTGGAGCTCTGCGGCTGGGAAAGGGAGCACTGTAGGACACTGAAAATCCCCCTCTCTTTCATTATTCCTCCACTTCATCCTTCTTTCCTTATTCTTTCTATTACCTCAGCTGGGTTCAAGCGGCGTAGCCCAAATTTCCCAAGTCCTGCTAACTGCCACGCACACAGTATATGGAACTTGGACATATCGCCACAGACATGTGGAGTGAGGTCATCAATAACCACACATGAACACAATGTGGCCTCAAACAAGAGTGCCTCTCTCAAAAACACCCCAAAGCCTTTTGGTTTTAGGTGACTTCACACACTGCCACACACTTACTGAATTTACAAAGAATATGCTTAATACCGCAGAGAGGTTAACAATCTGAGGTAACCCAGGAATGACTTGCTAAGACACACATACAGCTGCACTAACTGAACTTATTCTCAATGAGACGCTCACACAATGTGGTCTTGGTCAGGTTCATTTTGCACACGTTTCATAAGTCTGTTAACTGGCCGCCCTCATACGGCCTCTTATACCTCACACATCTGCAGCTGGAAGTTCCTTCTTTCTCTTTCCATGTCCTCTGCCGTGTCTGTTGATTCCAACCGAATCAACCCATGCTGTTTCTGTTTCTCTCTCCTTTCTTTCTCCAGCTTGCCTCTGAAAAGCCGAAGTGAAAATGAATGAAGAAAAAGAGAAAAGAACATAATGAGACACTAGTTTTGCTGGTGGACTTGTCTTTTAGACAAGCCAAGTGGTGGTCTTGTATTAAATATTATAGGAAGTTGTGTACCAGGAGAACAATTTGACTCTGAAACTCACATTTTAGCATCATAATCCTTCCAGCTTTTCTCCATCTGTTTTTTCAGCTCCTGAGAGAAAATATAAAATATAATACAATATAAGAATAAAGAATTTTGTGCATATACACACAGACAAACACACATTAAAAAAAGTTTACACTGTGTCGCCATAAAAGCGTGATGCAATAACAAAGGACACGTCATTGTGGACAATTAATATTGTGCAAGTAATAATATCAGGGTGTGTATCAAAACTCGATCTCAGAGCCCTGCAATATGTCTCCACTCATCATACCGGTTAAACTCAAAGAAAGGTGTGGTGCAGTTATTGCGTTTCTGACATTCGAAAACACAATAACCCCAAACAAGCTACTTGTCAAACCTTGTTACAAAACAACATGACGCACTGTTGACTCTTTAAAAGGGATGAATGTGACTTCCTTAGCTTTATCAACTCTTTAATTGAGTTCAATTATCAGTTCAATTGGGGTTTAATGTGACGTTTGAGTCTAGTATGACGACAGTGTGACACAGGTGTTTGTCTCACTCACCAGCCTGCTGTCTCTCAGCTCAGTCTTTAGCACGTTCTCCAGAGGGAAAGAAATTATGTTGTTCAGGTTTTGCACCTAAAGAACCATCAGAAAGAACACATAAATTCTGGCAGACACACACTCGAGAACAAACAGGTATGTAGAAATAATGTAACCGAGACATACACCAAAAAGAAACTACAAACAACATCGGAAAGTCAGCCAGATCATAGTGCAAATGTTAATGTAAACTCTAACTCACTTTTCAAAGTGAGTGCTCACATTTTTACCCTGCAAGGCATAACCCTCCCTATAAAGCCTAGTCTGGATGTACAAATGCTCACAAACCATAAATCCGCATTATAAAATTGCAAAAGGTAAAACTCTGTTTGGGATTTCTCCTTGGACAAATGCATAAAAGTGCTGAGCAAGTATAAATCTTCCTTAGGAAAGAATGTGCGAGGAAAAACCCACTGCAGGACGAAAGAAGAATCAGACCGAATCATTTAAAACAAAGGACAGCCTTTTGGACATATTTCCCATTTAAATGTCATTTTTAAATGTACTGACAGCATTGTTAATTTTTTTTATTAGTGTGTTTATTATATTATATATTATGTCATATAATTAATAATCTATAATGCTAAAAAAAAAAAAATATATATACATTATATACAATGTCATTATACTATGTATACTTATTATATACAGCCACTGTGCGGTATAGAGACAGGCATTGGTACTGAATGATAAAAAACACCTTGCTTGACCACTAAAAAAGAAAAAAAAAAGATACTCAAACCCAAGTAAACACTTTCACACAAAACATTAAATACATATTGTGCTACACAAAAGTATAAATTAAAAGTAATCATGGGAGTCACCTCATAATGGTGCTGGATATGGATTTATAACCTTGAAAAATGGATGTTATAAATATAAGTCTTCATGAATATGAAAAATAGGCTTGACTCTGAGGGAAAGTTTAGCCTCCACACAAGGACGCTAAATCTAATGGAGTTTATTTTCTTAGCAGAGATTCTGTTGTATTTTTTAAGCTGTGGTTCCTGTCCCTGGTGATCGTTTGATTGACAGCTCAGTGGTCAGACGCTATCCACTCATGCTCTCGGGTCTGGTATAAATTACCATCACCATAGAAACTATCAGTGGGAGGGTTCTGGGCGCTGTGGTTTGAGGGGCCCTCGCCTGCAGCTGTTGAACCCCTGCTGACACACACACACACACACACACACACACACACACACACACACACACACACACAAAACTACCTCTCCCAGTCCCATGTGTATTTTGTACAGCTGGAAGTCTGCTGTTTCTTATTCAGAAATATATCCAGAAGACAAGCCACACAGGCACACACCCAAAGGTGCTTTTTGAATAATAATACTGGCAGGGCAGACAGTACTTGAATAGTTTCCTCTCAAAGGTGGAAAAATATTCATGTTGGCCTTGAATTATTCAGGTAATTAACATTTACGCTTCACTGAACTTTATGCTGCACCTGGAAGCTAAATTTGGGGTAAGAAATGAGAAACTAACACTTGACTTGAATACTTGACTACAATATGTCTGCTTTCTCTGCTGAAAGAAATTGGTCTTAATTGGGATAAAAATACAATATTCAGCTTTATGTCCCTTTTATTGCGTTTGTATTTGTATTTGTAGTTTCAGAATGGTGTCCTGCTCACCAGGTTTTTGAAGAGTGCAGTGATCTCTCGCGTGAACACAGCCAGGTTCAGGAAGCCTGTGGATATCTCGTTGTTATCCTGCGTCAGGTGACTGTTCCCCAGATTCTCCAGAACCTCTGTGTACTGTTCCTTACTCTCCACATGATCTGGAAACACACCATCACACAATCAAAAACAAGACAATCCTGTGACCTTTCTGCAGATAACCGGAGAAACTAGAAATCAATACAAAACTGTTTGGAGTCCACTTTTCTTCTGTAATGTTACACATTTCCATGAGAAACAGGATATTCAATGAAAACAAATGTAGGCTACTTGATTTTATCAATCAGGAATTGACAGGATTGTGAAAAGCCTCTATAGTTCAGTCTGAAATACAGTCAGTGTATGTACTGCATTTGCTCAGTAATATTGTGAAATATTATTAGCATTTAAAATAACGGTTTTCTATTTTAAAAAAATTTGATTTATCCATGTGATAGCAAAGCTGCATTTTCATCGCGTTTAGCCTTTTAGTGTCCACATATCCTTCAGCATCCTTCCTGTATGCGATTTGGGTGCTCCATGCAACTTTCTGTTATCAATGTTGAAAACAGCTGTGCCGGTTAATATTTTTGTGGAAACTGAACTGATTTTTTCAAGATACTTCAAAATTCAAAAGGATTTATTTGAAATATAAATATTTTCTAACATTATAAAATGTCTTTATATGACTTTATCAATTTAATGCATCCTTGCTGAATATTCATTTATTTAAAAAACAAAATCTTACACCAAACTCTTGAACAGCAATGGAAAAAATATAGTAAGAAAATGGATAGATTTAGATTTCTTTAAAATATATTTTTTTGTACAGCAGTAATTTTTAAACATGATAACCTTTATCCATCTTCTGAAACCGTGTGATCTTGCAAACCTCACCACATGATCAAATGAATAGAGGAAAACAGGATTTTGTGATACAGTGAAAATGATACCAGCTGAAGCACAGTGAGCTCCTGGCAAGAAAACTAACATCACCACAGGCTCAGACTGTACTACAGATCAAAGAGCTCTCAGCTCCACAGCTACAAAATAAACGGGTACACTTAGATAAGAGCCAAAGCAAAGCCAAACCATCCTCACTTATGATGATCACAAGTATTTGTGGGAGCACATGCTGGACTTTCCAAGGAAGCATCCCTGGAATTAGCATACAGTGCTATAGCTAAACATGATGGACACATTTTCCTGGATTGAAATTCTCTTGTCTTTTCATAAACAACATTCCTATCAAGTAATCATTGCCCTCTCATTCTAGGGGTTGGGTCCTCAAACAAAGGACTTGATTAAGGAACACATACTACTTGGGTGCATCACATGCATTGTGTCCTGATCCCATTTCACCTGAATAAATTACTTTGTAGTGTCAAAAGCACATTAAACATAAACAGGAGAAATCCTCATGTCAGCATATTGATATCTATCAGGATATCGGTCTAGACTCTAGAGATTGTGGAAATGTAAGATCACTTCCTTAATAAATAAACTTGCATTATCTGGTTTTGGGTTGAGTTCCGTTTTTTAAGACAGGACAAACAACTTAACGACAAAAATAGGGGGGGATTTTTTTTCGGGAGTTAGTTAATCGAACGTCTAGCTGACACTTCCTCTTCTGTGGACTTCAATCAACAGTGTTTTTCCCAGTGAGTCAGTTCAGCTCAAACAATACTGCATTTCACTCGCAGGCGCCAAGCACTCTAAGGACCTACCTTCCCTGATCTGGTTTGATTTTCTCAACAGGCATCTGTGAGCACTTTCAGACACAGTTTTAATTTGTATTGTTAATTAATTTCTTGACATGTTTGAGACCCTGATCTGTTCCAGAGATGATATGTGAAGCTCAAATGAACCAGAAAGCAGATCCTGTTCCTGGGTTTTTAGAAAACTGACCCTATATCAACATTTTAAAGCGTCTGCCACATCTGTGTTTGTGTTTACATGTCTTCAGCAACATTTAGTCCACGGTCAACAGCTCTGTTTTGAACTGTGACAGTTAGATTACAGACAGACACATGTTTAGACTAAATATACAGCTCTCTAAATTACCTTCATAGAGTACCCTATTCATACCTGAAGTGAACTCATTCATAAAAATCTTTCAACTCTTTTGAAGATGAGTTTTTATTGCTCAACAGATGAAAATACATACATAACTTACAAAAACAAACTAAAACTAACATTCATTTTCATGACTCCATTAATTAAACATAAATAAAGTCCACAAATAAAAAGCCCACAAATACATTTTCGTTTTCAATATATGGTATATTAACAACCCACCTGAATAAAGAGAAAATGCAACTTGATAACAATAACACTAGACTAGGCCATTTTTTAAACGATACCGATTAGCTCATTAACTTTGGCAGGTCTAAAATACTAGAAATAAAATTAAAAATCAAATGGATAAAAAATAATGAATAAAAAAAAACTACTAAACTAAATTGATTAGATAAAAAAAAAAAAAATGTATAACAACATGCGGATTTTGGGCATCATTCCTTTTCACAGCACCAACAGTACCCAATGAATTTCATCCCAAAGTGACTCATAGATTTGTTCACATCAACAGAAAGTATGAAAAATACTAATAAGTAATCCTAACCACTAACAAAACAACAAAAAGACATTTCTATCTATATATATTGACCCAAAAATCATCATGGACTCTGGACTCAAACACTGGTTTCTAAGCAGGATGAGTCAACAGAGGGAAGAAAAAAAAAAGGAGTAAACGCTCTAAAGACTAATAAACCTGCTTGACGCTGCACAGAACTTATACCTGCACTAGCTCTGAATCATTAATATGAGCTACAAAACAGCATTCACAACTTCTCACACACAATCAACTATATCCCGCCACAATGAGAAGGATGGGGTGTATCAGAAAGAGTGGTGTTTTATCAGGTTCAGGTTTGGTCTCACTCCTAAACCAAGTTTAGCTCCACCACAAACACACAGTGGCAGGAAATTGAGGCCCCTCAATAGTAGTGTTACCGGAATGAGACATCTGATTTCAGTTAAAAGAAAGAGAGAGAAAGAGAGAGCGAGTGACGACGAGGGGGGAGATGATAAAACGTAGGGTCTCCTTTGCGTTTAACTGAACTGTGACTCACAGAATTGAGAAATGGGGCATGCACCCTCAGAAATGAGAAGCAGGCAGATCTGAGACATGTTTCCCAGAAACCATGATCATTCCAGTCAGGACTTTTGTAAGCACAACATAACATTATAAATAGTGTATTGGCCAGGTCTGTGGGGCAATTTCTCATTTCAGAGAGGAGGAGCAGATGTAAACACAGATATCCCCCTGACAGTTCAGTACGGTAAAGATGCTGATGGTAAAAAAAAAATTTTTTTAAAAAAGTAAAAATTTGATCATGTGATAAAGTTTCAGCGTAAATGCCGCCAAACTGCTTACAGAGGTGTAACCAGTGGCCATGTGCGTTGTGCAGGGTGAACAGAATAAGGCACTGAAACTGTGCGTGTTTAACACGGCATAAGGTCATTAAGAGAACTCTGAGGTTCATTAAAACAGTGAAGCAAGTTTCAGAGGCTGTTATTTTCTACACTCTGACCCAGTGTCAAAAACAGGAAAACACACAATCTGCTCTAGTGGTTGTGATGTCAGTGCAAGTCTAGGCCCCAATTTCTGTCATCTTTCATTTGCGTGACAGAGAGAGTGAGACAGCAAAAGTAAGAATGACCTCAATGCAATTATTTTAGGAAGACTTTTTTTACAAATCTTACATTTTCATTTTAACGACTACTGTAGTTTAATTAAGCATCTTTATGGCATCACAAGCTGACTCTTATGTAACAGTCTGAGGTTTGAATAAGTGATACTAAGTGAACCAGGTTTCCTGAAGATCTCTAAAAAGCCACCTCATATTATTCTAAGCTCCCAGAATACATATTTTTGCTTATGTACTAGACCAGTGATTTTCAACCAGTGGCTGGGGTCCACCAAGAGACATCAGCAAACTTCCAAGGGTGCCTCAAGACGACTTAAAATGTTTTAAAATATGACAAAACAAGCATTAAAATCAGGTAAGACAAGTAAAGAAAATCTTTTTTTATTTACTTGCTCAACATTTTTTTTTTTGAAGAATCAGGGATCCCACATGGGAGTAATTTTAAAAGTGTGACATCTAGACCTGAAAAAGTAATGTAAATTAGTAAAATCTTTATTAATCTACTAATTAGTAACACTTTAGTTTAGAGACCATTTCTCACTATTAAATAGTTGCTTATTAACAGGCCTATTATTAACATAATTGGCTGTTTATTAGTACATATAAAGCACATATAATTTATCCTATCTTATACCTAAACTTAACAACAACCTTACTAACTATTAATAAGCAGCAAATTTGGACTTTGAGGTAAAAGTTATAGTTAATGATTTGTTAATAGTGAGAATTGGACCTTAAAATAAGGTGTGACAAAACTTTTATCATCAAATATACATCTTTTTGTAGTATTGCCAATCTCTAACATATTTCATTTGGTAGAAACTGTGTGTAAAAAATATTATTCATTATCCTTCATAATCTTCATTCAAACAGGTGGGATCCCTGAAGAACATTCAGCTCTTAAAAGGTCTGGAATCCAGCAATTTAATTTATAGAAACTAGGAGTGTTGGGCCTTCACATATTGCTGTGGACAATGAAAAGTCTTGGAGTTAAAAAGGTTGAGAAGCACTGTACTAGATGAAATAATTCAGCAAACAAGAGGAACACAAAGTTCCAAAAAATAAGACTGTACTCACTGAGTCCAGAGTTGTGGATGGCTTTTACAATTTTCTTCATCCTCTGTAGAGACATCTGGTCCTGCTCTAGAGACTGGTGGAAGACCACAGAGAAATGAGAAAAATATTAGAATAGAAATTCATTACTAGCATCAGCATCAACTACACTCTTCAACTTCATGTAATCAGTGGCACAAACATGTTTAACTTTTACCGAACAAACATCAGAATAGTTGTCAAGCAGTCTTTCTATCACGTCAGGTCACCGTGATGATGTCAGAACAGGTAAGCTGTGAAGCACAGGTGAATCAAGCCTTACGAAAGACAACGACAACTCTTAATGACTCAGAACAGACACTATTTACAGTAAAGAATTAGTGCACTAGACAGAATGAGACACACCTCCGTGGGAATCTAACCAGAGTTCAAATATCAGTGGTTTAAATCATGTTTTGGTTTATTAGGATTGAATCACATCAGTTTGTTTAACTTCTTTGGTCAGAAAGTGTCTATTAAAAATTAAAACAAGAAACCTGTATGTGAATATCACAATGAAGGGTTTTAAACCACCTTGAGTGTGCGACCTTACAACACACTGATGTATACCTGCTGCTGTCTGCCAGAGATTGTTTAGTCTGATCAATGTTAATAAATCAGTGTCAAAACTTCCTTTGGATCTGTTCTGTTTTGTTTCTGTCTGTAGCTTTTTGGGCAACATCCCAGACACATGGACGTATGGGATCCAGTGATGTATAACTCAGAATCTCACACACTGAACAACACCGGACAGGTTATTATTTTTACACACAGACAGTCAGACAGCACACACATGACCTGTTGTTTACACCAGTATCAGAATATTTCCTCAACATAAATTTAAAAAAAAGAAAAAAAGAGATGTCTGGGCATGCGGGTTCTTCCAAAGAAACATGTGTCCTACTATATGCTTATTACTTCCTTGTGTTAATTTTCCCAGTTTACTAGGGATTTAGTTTTATTTTCCATCTTTTTCCGGTATGAGGAAAAACCTGAACAGTGCTTCGACCTTAGAGTTTTTGCCAAATCTCTTACCAAGTATTTTTTCAACAATGTTGAAACAGATGGAAGACAAACCACTTAATCAAAAGGCATTTCCCACATACACTGGAGGTATGGATTTCAAGTACATAATAAATACACTTTAAAGTGCCCTATTGAGTGTGTTTGTGGTCGTCTCAGGATAAAAGTTCATCGCCATTATATTTAAGACTGCAAAAGAGTGGATTTAAACCCCACATGATGGATGGCAAACATAAAGTAGAGGCCTTATTTTTATATATTAAGTTTTAACAGTTCATAAAACTAAAATAATTAGCTTTGATGTAGGCCTACTGTCTGAACAAAAATGGCTCATTGATATCTTTAAGGCCCTGTGAAACACTATTTTTGCAGCCATATATTTTTCATTATTTATTTAGTGTAAATCTGTGTTCAAGTTAAAAGCTGTAACTCTAATCATGATCCTTATTGTTTTTGTGCCTAATAAATAAAAATAAATATTATCATCTGATCATTACGTAAAAAGATAATGCTTACTTAACTTCAGCATATCTACTTTAATAGCTTGCATTGTGAAGATGTTTTTAAAAAAGTAGCTTCATCATATTATTTTCTCTACATCGCTAACATTAATTATACTGAATAATGGCATTATGAATGTCAGTACAAACATTCTATCTGTCTGCATCAGTGGAACAATAAATACACCATCTTTAGCATGTGTAGCACCAAATGAAAAAGTTCATTTTTCAAGTTTTCAAGTAAAGTTCACTGCCTCCTAACCTCTCAAACACTGGTCACTAAAGCCTCAGCGAACTGACGACACTAGGAGACGTGATCCTGTTAGCGGCTGGGGGAGTCATCTATACTACACTCAAAGGGAGTGAGGATGGCCAGAAACAAATGCATTTGTCACATCAAATCTGCTGACTCTAGGTATGACTGCAGTGGGTATGTGCTTACATCAGATGTGAAGTGATGTATGATGACAAACAACACACACATACACACGCATAAAAATACAAACATAACATACAAAGCATAATCTTTAATTCAATAAACATCAAAAGTTTGCATTGCAAACTCATCTGTCCTGGGGTTTCTGTATTTCCGTGGCCTCCTCCTGCAGAACATTCAACATGCTGCCAGCTATCAGCCAGAGTCTCAGCAAATGGAAACATAAAACAAACTTTGCCTCTCAAACCCAAACAAGTCTTCAAACACTAACCTTGATGAAAACACACTCAGATATAAAGACTGTAACACACTCACAAATTGATATATTTACACAAGTAATCTAGTCATACACGGCATATCTGCAACATCAGGAAGTGAGCAGCAAATTTATAATCCTGAAAAAAATACTACCGCACAATCATCTCTGACTCATTCAAGGAAACTAAAGTTACTTCCATCTTCTCATTCTGTGTTAATTCTAAAGAATATTTCCACACAAACCTACGTATTAGTTAACTCCTTGTGTTGCTCAAATGCTGCTTGAAGGCATTTTTAACCATTTTTTCATTTACATCCCAATTAACATAGTTTACTCATCCTCATGTAATTCCAAACATGTTTGACTTTCTTGTGTAAAACACAATGGGAGTCATGTCGGTATGTCCAAGCAGCTTTTCTCCTACACAATGAAAGCGATCATGATTGTCCCTGTTCCCGATCTACTTTCACTGTATGGAAAAAGCAACTTGGACATTCTGCTAAAGATCTGCTTTTGTGCTCCATGTAAGAAAGTCAAACAAGGGGTGAGTGAGTAAATGATGGCAGAAATGTAATTTTTAGGTGAACTAACCTATTAATTGATAGCCCTTGAAGTAGTAAGACCATTCCTGCAAGCCTTTTGGCACATCTATCTACTACCTAGCAAACGTTCTCAACATTTTTGAATTAAACATCCCTTGTGCAGAACAATATTCAAAAGCACACCATTAGGCTATACAGTATGATATTTTTCTGCAGCTTGTTTTAAAACTTTTTATTAATAGAAACTGTGAGTATTGATGAGTATTGACAACTTGGTTTTGGGATTTTATTTTTAGCATTTTAATTTAGATTAAAGTTGACTTATTTTAGTATATTAATACATTTTTTAAAATGTAAATACTTTTGTGTCATCCTGCGGCCCCCTTGAAAGTTTGTTGAGGCCCCCCTAGTGGACCCCGGCCCTCTGGTTGAGAACCACAGATCTAGAACACTGAAATTCCTGAAAAATCCATAAACCATTTCCCATGAAAAGGCGGAAACAAATGAAAGGCTTCCACTGTCCCAACATGCCCAGCGTTATCACTTGCTGGCAGAGTTACTCTATTCTCCATTAATTTCCACACAAATAGATGAACTGGCGGCTAAAGACCCACATTAGGTTTATAAGACCTCATAACAAGTACGGAGTCTGTTATCAGTCCTGCTTTTCTGTAATTGATTATATTAACACTATTCCTCAATGAAACGATGCAGCTGTGAAGAGATTCTGTGTTTGTGCCAACGCCATTCCAGTCTTGCTGTTCAAGACTGAAGACAGCAATTACTTGACATACAAGTGCCCCGAGCAAGTTTACTTGGCCACTTGAAAACAGTATGTCTCTTCCTTATTGTGACTCCTGTGCCATCCTCTAACTCTAAACCATAACATAAGCCCATAAAGTGTACAGTGGGCAATTCAAACCACTATTGCTTATAAAACGATTCATTGGCAACAGTTTACTAAATGGCAAAAGGTCAGTTCTTTTGTTCACACAGGTGTCCTCCTTGAGTAACCAACAGGTGTAGTTTACATTATCTACGGACATTCTCAACTAACCTTGGCAACTTCAATACTTTTCTTAGTTTATTTTCAGATCAATTAGATTCAAAATGTCACCCTGACTGATAACTTAATTTAAAAATTAAAAGGATGGACCATTTTATTACCCTACGAAGTCTGCCACCAAATCTTCAAGGCTGAATTCAAAATAATAGTGTTTTGCTCATATTAAAAAGTCTTGACATGAGTGCAAAGGAAAAGATTTTCACAGGGATTGAATGACAGGGATTCACTCAGGTGTTGTCCACCTGCGCACAGGTAAACACCGCGCTTGCACGCGCCCTTACCTCTTCGAGAGCGGCCACGGTGCTGCGACAGTCGCTCATTTTAGACTGGAATCCAGAGCTTCCCGGAGACGATAGGTCCTCTTTCGCCAAAGAAACGAAATCCGAAATACTTATTTTCTCCGGCATGTTTCCAACTGCACAAACCGAGGAACTTAAAATCCTAGCAAACGTAGTGAAAACAACAACCTCAAGATCAAGCAAAGTGCATCTCCATAAAGTCCTCTAAATCCACAAGTGAGCGTGATGGCCAAAGCAAGGGAATTAAAAGTTGTTTCATAGCAGCGACAAAAGGCGAAAGTGTCTGTCTTCTCCGTGTTCCGCCGTGTGAAAGAGTCGGTAAAGTGTCTCTGCCCCTTGGTCTACTTTCTCTGTGTCGCGCGAGAGTTCAATAGCGCGTGCCGCTTCCAGATTGTGCGCGAGGGGAGGGATTCATTCCATCATCACGTGGGAATGTTTGTATGCACTGACGAAATGAATAGAGCGCGCGGAGAAAGAATGGATGTCTTCAGATTCATTTTTTGACTTTTAGAATGAAACATGAATCCATTTGTTCTTTGAGTGTGAAAATATTTGGCCTTTTGAAATGACTCATAGAGTCTTTTTTTATTATTGTAACACTTCTATTGAAGCCATTTGAATAGGCCGATATTGTCTTTCTTATTCATATGGTAGGCCAGTATGAAGACTGTTTTGTTTAAACGTCAGTGTGTCTTACAATATTCCTAATATTGGCCATAAATGAAATTGGTTTAGAAATAACAACATATCCATAAAATCAATGTCAAGTTCAAAGGGTGCAACGTGGCTAGCTTTAAATGTTTTAATCCAAAGCAAAACAAATATAAAGCAACATAAATATGATTTCTATTTAAGATTTTTGTCTTGTTTTGTTTCTATTTGTAATTTGGTTGTATAGACAGATGAAAAATCAGTGCATTGTGCACATATGCAGGCCTTCAATGGAGCATTGGAGCATGGTGCCAATTGAAAAGGATTGCGCATGCAGTTTCCATCTTTATTCAAGTGTCAATGCAGATAAGCCATTTCCTTAAATGCACTATGTGTGCATGAATGAACATGCTTATCAGTCTAAAATTTAAATTAAACCCACCACTGATTAAAAAAACAACTTTTTCACTAACACAATTGGTGCCTTTTCATGTGCAGCCTTTATATTTGAAAAGGCAGACTGAATAGTGCTTTGTTGCTTCAGAGCAACGGAAACTCGAAGTGCTTTGTGCTTATATTCCACAGTGTTCTGAATAACAGAATTTTCATAAGACAAATATTGTGAATTGTCTCATCCACCTCCCCTGCAGATATCATAGAGGTATGCCGGTTCTTCCCGTGTCCTTTCAAAAGCTGCACACCTTATCTTATCCTTTAACAATACAGTATAATGTTACATTGATGCAATGTGCTGGACAGGTATCAGATCTGATTTTATCCCTCTAGGTATGCACAAGTATTTCATGGTGTATCATTTGATTAGCCTGAATAAATAAATTAGACAGTTTTGGACAGCATTTTTTCTTCATAGTTGGAAATAAAAGCATGAAAAGACCCTTCAGACTGTTTAAAGAGTCATAAGGCTTGATACGTCAGATTCTGTGTGCATGAAAACAGCATTCCTGCACTATGTATTTGTTTCCGGCTTTCTATCTTATTTTTCCTTAAAGACTGAGTAAAACTTAAAAAGTTAAATACATGTATCTATGTCTCCATATGTAAAATGGAGTGATTTATACAATGAACAAGGATTTATACTGTAAAATTACCAAACATGCAAGAAACTAAACATGACATTATTCATAAGATAACTAAACCCAAATAAATGAAGTTAACTTGGTTTGGTGACCTTAATTTCTCCAAAGTACACCCCATCCCCCAACGCAATGCATTACCTCACACACAGTATTCTCTTCATATTCTGTATTGGCTTCATGAGTTATTGTTGATGTAATGGTTTTGTGGCCAGACAATACTCTCTTTCTCCCCCTGGCTGTGGCCCCTCTTTGTGTGGCAGCTTTGTTGAAAGGGTCTGAGCAGAAATGTTGAAACTGGGTGGACGTCACTCTGAAGGAAGAGAAAAAGGAAAGTGGGTGAGAAGGAGAGAAAGGAAGTGTGAGGCAAAGTTTGAAAAAGTCATTTGTGAAAACTTTAACAGCAAGTTCTTGTTTTCAGGCGAGGTCTAGTCTGCCTTTTTAACTGCCCTTTCATTTATCCCTCTCTTTTTCATCTTCTCCACCTCAGTACCATATTTTAAGATTGCTGTAGTCACAGTGTGCTGCATGTTCCTACTTACTGGCTTTTGTCCTTCCCCTTTTGTTATGTTTCTTCGACATCAGCCAATCGCATGCATTTGGGGGCTGGATTTGGATGGGGGACGGAGTCTGTTGCTGCTGAACAAAAAATGAGGAGTGTTCCAGGAAAGGTTACAGCTAAGACCAGAAGGATTCCCAGCAGACAACCCCTCCCATCCACACTGCCAAGATCTGTTGACTCTAGAACAGGATCATATATCCTGTCTTGTCAGCCCAGGGAGGCCACGTTTACTGTAAAACACTGCAAAAGAGAGAAGACAGCAAATATATCTCACAGGGAAGATTGAGGGATTCTATACATAACCAGAGTGGGACTAAACTGTGCAACAGAAACGTGATGAAGATACGAAAACAACTATAACACTCCCTACAAAGAATCACCACCCAACCTAGTCATAAAATAAGACATAGGTCCTCCCTTTAAGTCATCACAGTGTTTATAAACCAGTTTAGAAGCAATTCTTGTTTTTAATGTCAGACTGGTATGAATGGTTATTGTTACTTCATGATTATAAATGTGTTTCCAGTGAGGGTGTGACAGTCTGTCTGGGGATATTCAAAATCCTCCTCTGGAAACTCATCTGTGTGATGCTTGTGTGCAAACCTAGTTTTCTATTTTAATTTAGGTCGTGCATGACTTCACATCAGTTTTATTAAAATTATACTTAGATCTGCCCTATATAAACCAAATATTCACCTCACAGATTGTTTTGAAAAGCGGTGTGCTAAATATTTAAGGGAAAATGTCCTTCCTTATATTTTGAACCACACTATGTCTGTGAGAAGTGGAGCTAAATACAAGATTAGACATGTTAAAAAATGTGTAGCTGTTTTTACTGTAAATTAGATTTAAACTAATTTAGAAATAAAATCTGTCGTCAACACACTATTCTGACTAGGGATGGTTAAAACCACTTATTTTAGATAAGCTAAAATATTAGGGATATTTTTAAGCTTCACAAAAATAGGTCAAAATTTAAGCACAAAAGCAAGCACAAAAATCAATTGTGTTAATATAGTCTCAAATCGAAATCTCTGTGGTCACCCATGATGCATCTAAAGTGAATTAGAAAAGCAGAGAGCAGGCCAGAACCTGCCTGAATGAAACTGACGGAGATTTTACTGTCAACGCTTCATAACACACATTCGATGACTTTAACTGTGCTTAAGAACAGATGCGATTGCATGCAGAATTAACACTAAAAAATAAAAAAATATATTAAATAAAATTTTTTAAATTCAATATTCTTGTAATGGCCAATCTGAATTTCCAGCAGTCATTACTCCAGTCTTCAGTGTCACATGATCCTTCAGAAATCATTCTAATATGCTGACTTGGTGCGAGAAAGATTTATTTTCCGTGTTGAAAACCGTTGTGTTGCATGATATTTTTGTAGAAACTGTCATACATTTTTTCAGGATTCTTTGAATAGAAAGTTCAAAAGATCAGCATTTATTTAAAATAGAAATCTTTTTTTTAAGTGTGCTTTAGGTCACTTGAGAATTAAGCCTTTGCTGAATTAAAGTATTACATTTATTTTATTTTATTTACTGCATCTAAGCTCTTTAACAGAAGTGTTTATCTACTTTTATTCACTACACAAATCAAGGATTTTAAAAATCACCACGTTTCTTGACCACACTGGTTGACAGCAACTATATGCAAGCAACATTTTCAGACAACTTGGAATGAGGAATGACTGCAGCAGTTTATCAGTCAGATTTACCCGTCTGTTTTGTGTAAGCCTCAATGTTTCTGTAATTTTCACTAACTCATCTTTATGGTATTTCCTCATTGCACAGGTAAACCCTGCAGCTCACTCCAAGCATGAAAATACAGTTCAACTAAAATATTGTTACTGCACCTGCATACATCCATGGGGGATTCTGCTTACACAATACAAGCACAAACAGAAACTTTTAACAAAAAATGTTTTGTACACAAAAATACGACTTCGAGCATTACCAGGGCTTTATTTATTTCAACACCACAATATCAAATATTAAGTGCTGCCTGTTAAACAGACGGTTTATAAAAATGACATCCTGAGAAAATCACCAATTTCCTTCAAATACAAAACCTATAAATACAAAATTATTATTCTGTACAATTAAAAAAAAAACATAATGCTCATTTAAAAACATCCCAAACAAGAAAAACAATACACACTATAAACTACAATCAAATACACAAAACTGCCCAAAATTAGTACACACTTCAGCACACTCATGCATATACAGATGCACATTTTTCAAGTTTGTTAGGACAGGACAGTTGTCCGCATGTGGGACAGTTGCATGAAGCAAACCCCAGGTAAAACATTTGTACATATTTCAAAAGGCAAGTTCAAGTTAATCAATTATTAAATCTGATTAACAACTGCTCTTAAACCCACCCCAAGTCCCCAACCCCTTAACAAATGCTGAATCAACCTTATCAGGTTTCCAGAATGCTGCTAAATACAAGTCTTTGTTCAGTCTGACTGAGAAATGCTTGCTTCAAAAGAATTATTTTCACTGCAGAACTGGGTGTGGGAAACTAGTTGTAAAAATCAAGCTTTTCCATACTAAATCCCAACCCATATGTGCTCTGCATTTAAGACGGATGTTTTTAGTATGAGTATTTCTACACACACCAGATAAAAACAGTTAAATTCTGCTTCGTCTCTGCAGCTATAAACCTACCATTCAGGTGGGGCAAGAATCCCAACTCCAAATAGGGAAAGAAAGGAAAAAAAAAACCTGGAAACAAAGTTCACTTTGTATTCCCAGCAGTTCAGTGTTCAAACAGTATCAGAGGTTTCTGCCAGATGCCAGTAAAAGTCTCTAAACTACTAGTGGAGTAGTGAACCCTGAGAACTCCATTACTGTAATTTCAGGAAAAATTGATCAAACAGACTAGAAAACCCCTCACTAATTTATCACTTTGAATTAATCATTTGGAAATGTAAAAATAAAACAGAATAAAATGAAAAAAAAAAACAGCTGCCAAATCTGGGACATTTCCTGAGGTTTCTCATAAACAGACACGTCAATGGTAAAACCTTGTTTCTTGAGCCATGTAGTACTACATGATCATTACTCAGTGCCATAGGAAAGGCCACTTTTACTAGATCAAGGTATTACCTCGCAGTGTCTAAAACTAAAAGATGGAGGTAGAATGAACAGATAAGCACCGATTTCTTTATCTCGACTGAAAGAGCTTTTCAGATCTATGGTTCAGTTGAGTCTGGTAATGAAGATGCCCCATACACGCTCTCAAATCTTTACTCTTCTCACCTTTGTTTGCTGACAGCTAAAAATGGTCACACAGCCCTCTACTGGCAATGTTTGGCAGTACTACAATAATTAAAGCTCTAGAAAAGCTTTAAAATGACCTGAGTGCCATATATCTCACTGAAGATTTACTAATAAACAGTAAGTTCTACCTCATATATAGAAAAGGCAAATACATAGGCCTGATTTTGTCACCATATTCAAGTAATAATGACCAAAAACTTTGCCAATGGGCAAACGTATAACTTAAAATTTAAATAATAAAATCGCATGAAAATTCAGTTTTTGTTTTGCCAAAAATATCTAAACTAAGCAAAAAATACCTTACTTTAGGTAATACGGCTGACAGAAAAAAAAAAAGAATGGCTTCATAGTGTACTAAACCTAACACATGGATCTCCTCTAGAGGGCGCTTGCTGACAATATTGTCAGATTCTAATCACTATAGTAGTTAAAATATTAAGACATGGTCCCATCCCAAATTTACCCTCTTTATCAGGAACAGAACTGATTAAGCCAATTCAGTAGTGCATTTTATACAAACTTAAATCTGTCATTATGTGAAAGAGTGTTTTAAAAATTCAGAGGATCTGTGTCTGAATTAAACTAATTACAATTGAAATCTCCAGACCATTAATCACACTTCCGTCACACTGGATGCCTCATGTTTTAAGCAGATCTCCCAGATCGTATGTATCAAACAAGTCAGATACGCCTTCTCCATCCTCAAGACCCCAGAGGTAGTCGTCGTGGCTGAGCTGAGGAGAAAAGTTAACAAAGGGCCCAGAAACGTCAGATGTGAATGCCATCCCAGGCAGCTGGTCTTCAGTGATCTGGAGAAGACTGGGAGGAAGATCCAGAATCCCCTCCACATCGAGCAGGGAGGTGCTGCCGCTGGTGCCAGTCACCGATGGCTGAGACTTTAAAGGCAAACCTGTACAAAGAAATAGACACTGTTAGTCTGTCATTAGATCATAAATAGACGGCTTTGATAATCATAACAAAGAAAAAGCTTGTTGCAGAGATTTGTAGATGAACTGCTTGGACACACAGCTCTCTGTTCTCTTGCACACAATGTTACCACTAGCACTTATTCAACTGAAGCATTTAAAATGTAAACTTTTGTTCAAAAAAACAGCTTGCTTTGAAAGTGGTAAGTAGTAGTAAGCTCGTGGCAATTGTCTCACCTTCGACTGGCTGGGGTTTGGCAGGTGGGAAGACAGAGGGTGTGGTGGCGCTGGGGGTTTGTGGGTAATCTTTTCTGGGTGTGGTGGCGTTTTTGACGGGACTAGCATAATCCAAACATTCTTCAGGACACAAGTACACCTCAATTGGGCCATTCTTGCTTTTCAAGTAAATCTGCAGTGAGCCCTAATGAAAAGTAAGAAATGTGATGTGAAATTTACCTGCAGACAGTGGTAACCATATTTTGTCTAATATCAATTGATTCATCATAAATGAATAGTTTACATTACTAATATGAAAGAGACACAATTTCAAAGTGGCTTTAAATATCTACAGGACAGCAAATGAAACAAAGAAGGATGAAAGACAAGACAAACAAAAATATTTACTAAATCACATACTTATGAATTTAACAGTTCAAAAAGATTAAATTGAACATAAAACTACTCACTTTGGATTAGAACTAATATTACAGATAAATAAAAAGCTGAAAAGAGCAGCATATGTTGTATGTCCCACCAGAATTCTAAACTAGCTTCACCAGCAAGATTTCCATGGTCAACTAGCTCCACTAGAAAAGCAGTGCTGGTAGATCAGCTTGGATTAGCATGGTCCACAAGCTTGATCAACACCAGCCAGCATTAACAAGCTAAGGGCAGCATCAGAATTAATGCGGGTCTTTTCAGCAACATTAGGTTTGGACTAAGACAAATACTGACCTCAGATGCTTCTGGAACTTCCAGTTTGGTTTCAGATGGTGCTTTCACAGCAATCACAGTCTGATCTTTCAAGCTGCTTATGGTACGAATGTCCTGATAGGTCACATATCCTAATGTGTGCTTCAGTTAAGGACAAACACCTTTGGCATCTAATACAGTCATAACTCTTTCCTGCCATTGACATAATTTTCCAGCTTTCAGTGTTAACACAACAAAGAATAAGCAGAAAAAAGCAATCGTGTATGTAAGCAGATGCATATGTAAAATAATGCAATCATCGAGCATTCAACAGCATATAAATCAAAACTGCATAACATTAACAAATAATATGTTGATCTAAGTGGTATAGGACTGTGCAAGCTGTGGATGTGTTGTTGGAAGTGATCTGTTTTGATCATCTTTCTTTTACAAAAACACATTTCTCTTTTTTTTGTTGCTTTTTTCATGAAACTTAGCCAGATTCAAGTGTTGATAAAAAAGATTGCATGAAGCTAAAATAAAACAGAGTTAAAACTACTGACAGTTCACATACATGGTAACTTTACTGCATTTAAAATGAAAAACTCAGAATTAAGATAATTGCAAAACGGATCTCTATGCCATGTGAGTGTTGTTTCAAAACAGCACGCATACAAAAGTATAGGAGACAAATCACTCCTCAGTTCTTAAGAGTACATTCACACACTAAAAGGGATATCTTTGGTTGTCCTTGTGCTCTGTCAGTTCACGTAGCCATGTTGAGCTGGACTGAATGAGGTCGTCCAGAGCTTTTTCCTGCCTGTCCAGCTCAGAAAGCTCTTTCTTGAGAGCGCTGGTCTTCTCTGAATTGCAGGATGAGCCCTCAAACACACCACTGACCCTAAAGCACAAAAGATACAGAAAACATAAAGTTTAAAACTAAGATGAAACCATCATAATTAATTACATATAGTAAGTATGTATGTGTACATATTAATACTGCATCACACGGTTCTTCAGAAATTGTTCTAATATGCTGATTTGGTGCTCAGTAAACATTTATTAATATTGAAAACAATTGTGCTACTTTAAAATTTTTTGTACAGATGGTGATAATTTCCCCCCCTAGGTTTCAGGAATTCAAAAGAACGTTAAACTTTGACCAATTTGGTTCAATTTTACACATCATTGCTGAATAAAAGTAAATTGATTTCACAAAATTAAAATTATAGCCTCTAGGTTTTTTTCCAATTACAAGGACCACAATATGCCAGTTTTGATATCATGAGGCCTCAAAGTTAAGAATGTTCTTTCAGTAAAAGAAAAGCTCTATTCATTCGGATCAATGAGTGGAAAAACCACAAGTTAAGACTCACAGGAAGTTTTCAAACACAAAAAGAGGAGTATTTGCAATGAACTACAACAGCATATTCAGGTCATGCGTTTCAGAGTAGACTCAAAATTGAGCATTTAGCATTTTGGTTTACAGAACATCCAATCTAACACACTCACAGCCACTGGATGTTGTTTTTGGATTTCTTGCGGATGAGTTGCACACCCTCTAAAACATTTGTGATGTCATATATCCGTCTTTTCTGAACCTCCAGAACTTCTGTGGCCCAGTTCAGATCCAGAACCCCATCAGCCGATTCACTCAGCAAGCCCACAAATTTCTTAGTCAGCAGGCCAAGGGAAGTGTCATAACGGGTGCGCTCCCCTGGAGACTTGGGAGCTAGAGAGATCGAAAGAAAGAGATACAAAAGAGGCATTCTTTTAATAATAGTTTGAGGATTACCAGCTGCAGTTCCTACCAGAAGAGTAAGCGAGGCTTGGACAGGTGTGTTTGCTTTTTAAACAATTATGAGATGCCCTAAAACAGGCATGAACTTCCACCCCTCACTCAACATATGGAAACAACAAACAAAAGGTCCACTTTTCTCTAATTTGCCGCAGATCATTCTGTTGTACTCACTTTTGGGGCTTGGTGCCCTTGCACATGCAGAGTTTCCTTTCCCTTTTGGCGTGCGGAATTCTGGGAGATAAATTGGCTCTTCTAGATCTAGTCTTCTTTTGGCCTGGGACAGAAAGACAACAAGAGAATGTTAATTATGTTATCCTTCAATTGCCTGTAAACTATTGGACTATTTATATAGCTCCAATTTAGCATTGGGTCTTTTGTTTCTATGAATGTTGCATGGTTTTTCAGATTTGCTCAGATAGGAAAGAGTATGTTGGAAAGCTCAGACAGTGAGACACTGTATTCTTAACTGCGTTGTTCAAGAACAATTAGCCTAATCCTCTTTCCTCAACTGTTTGAATACACTGCCACTTTAAATCCGTCTCAGTCCTAAAAAGAAAAACAAGTTCTTGCCTTTTTTTCCTCGAGGGGGTCACCTCAACAGCTACTAATACTAGTCAATTATAAGATAGGTGTGAGATTTAAACAACCTAAATGATTGGAGGAGGAAAATTTAATTGACAGGCGAGTAAGCAGCCCACTGTCTTAAACAACTCAGGACACATTAAAGCTTACACTGTAAATGGGAAATTATCACGTTTTCAACTACTTTTGACTTGATTGATCAGGTCACAAGAAATCACAAAACGGATCTCAAATCACATTCAAAAGAAGTCTAACAAACACTGTAACACAATAACTGAGAACCTGATATAGTAATCTTCTGGTTAGTGCTATGGGGTTTAAAGTATTTTTAAGCCTGACATGACTATCTGTATTAATTCAAACCTTTTACCATTAAAACCCTTAAGGAGGGCATGACCTGGTGTGGAATCTTTAGTATTCCACACCAGGCAGATGGGCTGGTTTCAACAACTCAACTCCACAAAAAAATGGTTTAAAAAGCCAACTGACACGGAAATCTGCACCCACACATTGCCTGTTTGATTTCCAGTGGCATTCAGGAGCAGTGTTGGGGGTAACACATTACAAGTAATGCAAGTTACGTAATCAGATTACTTTTAAGTAACTAGTAAAGTAACACATTACTTTTTAATCTAGACGGAAATATCTCAGTTACTTTTTCAAATAAGTAACTCGTTACTTTTCTACCCATGTATTGACTGACAGCTCTCGTGTTGCCATGTTGAGAGAAATCATGAGTAAGTACAGAGGCATTGTGTGCTCTGTGTGAACGTGGTGCTTACTGTAGTTCAAAACTAAATATGAACAAAAACAGATTCAGTATTCCTCAAAATGAAGAAAAACAGTCAAATGCAAACTCAGAAAATTATACAAACCTGCAATAATTAAATAAGACAAATATAATTTATGTATTAATTTGCATTTTATTAACCAATGTCTTTGCCACTGACCTTCGATGATCCAATTCAACCATACAACAACACATTTGTGTTTCATTTTTGTTATCGCTGAATAGTGTTGAACTTTCTTCTCCTGCTCATATTCTTCATGCTATTTGTTTGCGCTGCGCCCTCTACTGTACAGACATTAATTTACATTTCCTTCAGCCTGAGGCACATTCATTTCACTTTTGTGTGAAAGGGCTTTTCCATTGTAAAAGTGCCTTTTTTTATATTAACAACAAAGTGTAAGCCCAGGCCAATTTAAAAAGTAATGCAAAAGTAGCGGAATGCTTTCCTTTCCATAAAAAGTAACTAAGTAACGTAATTGGTTACTTCTTTAGGGAGTAACGCAATATTGTAATACATTACTTTAAAAAAACAACTTTCCCCAACTGTTCGGGAGTGCAGTTCAATTTCAAGAAAGGATACTCTGGAACAACAGAGAGCATGTGGTGGAAACAGTTGGTATCCAGTGTCCGCAAGAGTCTGAAAAATGCCTGCATGTACTGACCTAACGGCATCTACACAGGTCACTGGACCATCTGGAGCTACGAGCAGGTGGTTGGGGGAGGAGGAGGAGCATAATCTGTCATTTTTTTCGGTTTCCCTTCCGTTCTTTTTCCACCATTGTCAATTGACTTTTCCCTTGCCTCCCCCTTACCATTTGTTTTATATTTTACAAGAACGTTATTAAAGAAGCAAACACATTGTTGAAAATATATGGGTCTGACAAAAAAAAAAAAGGGGAAACATTTACGGAATGTAGCAACCATTAATTCTGACTTTTTTACACAAATATAATGTAAAATTTTTTTTCTAGATATTTTATCATTGCTACTTTCGCAAACAATCTAAAGTTATTAGATTTGTAGTGCAGTCAAATGATTAATCGCACCAAAAACAGTGTGTTTACAACATGTATGGTGTACTGGGTATATTTAAAGACACACAAATACAGATTATATTGAAACATTTACATGTATAGATTTATATTCTATAAATAAAATATATATATCATAGATAATATATTAATATATAAACGACCACATTTTAAATATATACATAATAAATATACCCACTACCAGTGTTGACCAAATATATATTGCCAAGGCAATTGTTATATTGGGCATTTTTCAATTATCGGCATCGGCTGATAAGTTTTTCTGCTTGGCCGATGCAGGACTTTTATTTTGATGGCGCTGAAAACAGCAGCGCCTGAGCATACAGTGCTCACATTCTCCCTAACAGTTCTGTCTAATACGGATAGAAGTCTGTATAATAATCCGATAGAACTGTTAAACAAAATAATTAAAATGTATACAAAAAAGTATTATAAAGATTAGTAATAGAAAGGCAAACATTATAATACTTTCTCATTTGCGTCAGCATTCAGCAAATACGCATTTAAACAAATCTTTGAATGACTAAGGAACATTAATTTACCAAACCTTTGGGGGGCCCCAAGGGGGGGGAACTTAGTCGAATCCAGTAGTGAGATCTTGTGAAGTGTGCATGTGATCTTCATGATCGCGTGTTCTGTGACGGTCGGTCCTATGGTCCGTGTGAACTGAATGCTGACAGGAGGAGAGTTCAGCTGCACTGGAGACGCGCGATCGTAAACTTGTGATTTCAAATTGTGCTGAGCTTTATGCATTTGCCCAATAAAATTAATATTCATTTAATTTTCACTGTGTGCTGTATGTAAAATGAGTGTTACCTTGGCATTATTTGACAAAATATGATTCCCAATGCACAAAAACTTCCCAGAATACTGAGTGCCCTGTTGGTTACAGTGTTTACTTCATTTTTAATTAGATTTTTTATTAAACATTTATTTATTTGTGAAAAATACATTGTCATCTAAAGTATAAGTATGTTTAACAACTTTATTTTTTTTATAAATTTTCAAATGATTTCAAATTTCTTGAATATTAATTAAATAAATAAAATTATATCGGCCATCCTGCTTTCCAAGATATCGGCAGTCAAAAAACCCTTATCGGTCAACCACTAACACACACACATTAGGTTTACAATTCTTGTTTTCATTTTTATATAGTATAACAATCTTTATACATGAAAATGTGTAGCTGCATTTATATTATATTTTACAAAAGGTTACCCCTCACAGGAAAACAATTTAGGGTCCTTGGCAACAAGGTTAAAAAAAAACATGTTTCAACTAAGAGCTGTTTTGGAGCCCCCACTAGATGTTTAAAGTAGAGGCTTGTGGGTTTCCTCTTTGAATTGTCATCAAATCTGTGTTAGCGTCAGCTGTTTCCATGCTTTAGCACAGCAGATCAGCTCAAGATGAACACACAGCCCCACCTGGGTGTGAGAAGGGGGCCTTTGTGTGGTTCGGTTTCTCTGAACAGCAGCATCTCATGTCTGTAAGAGTTTGTAGTTGGTTCTGCCCATTTCCTGTGTCAGTGGGAAATGAGAACTGAGAAATGCTGGCTCAGAGCGTATGGGGTGGAAGCTGAATCATTCACTTCTAAAGCACTGATCTGGGAGCAGCTTCACTGACTGAAATCCAAACTTTCACTACTAATATTTATACCAGTTTGCTAATAAAGAGATTTATATCAGAAACTGGTGGAACAGCTCCAGGCCCAGGAGTTTCCTAAAAATATGCAAATCCATTGAGTAAGCTAACATCACACACAGCTGTGGCTGTACAGGTTAACAAAAACACCCATGTTTAGGCAAAGGTACGTACATATACAGTGGGTACGGAAAGTATTCAGACCCCCTTAAATTTTTTACTCTTTGTTATATTGCAGCCATTTGCTAAAATCATTTAAGTTAATTTTTTTCCCTCATTAATGTACACACAGCACCCCATATTGACAGAAAAACACAGAATTGTTGACATTTTTGCAGATTTATTAAAAAAGAAAAATTTGAAATATCACATGGTCCTAAGTATCAGACCCTTTGCCTTTTTTTTTATTTTCTTTTTTTTCCAAGATATTAGTAGAGACCCTTTGATCTAATACAGCCATGAGTCTTTTTGGGAAAGATGCAACAAGTTTTTTGGGGATCCTCTCCCATCCTCGTTCTGTCAGGTTTGATGGTAAATGTTGGTGGACAGCCATTTTTTAGGTCTCTCCAGAGATGCTCAATTTGTTTTTAAGTCAGGGCTCTGGCTGGGCCATTTAAGAGCAGTCACAGAGTTGTTGTGAAGTCACTCCTTTGTTATTTTAGCTGTGTGATTAGGGTCATTGTCTTGTGGAAGGTAAACCTTCGGCCCAGTCTGAGGTCTGGAGCACTCTGGAGAAGGTTTTCGTCCAGGATATCTCTGTACTTGGCCGCATTATCTTTCCCTCGATTGCAACCTGTCGTCCTGTCTCTGCAGCTGAAAACACCCCCACAGCATGATGCTGCCACCCACCATGCTTCACTGTTGGGACTGCATTAGACAGGTGATGAGCAGTGCCTGATTTTCTCAACACATACCGCTTAGAATTAAGGCAAAAAAGTTATATCTTGGTCTCATCAGAACAGAGAATCTTATTTCTCACCATCTTGGAGTCCTTCAGGTTTTTTTTTAGCAAACTCCATGCGGGCTTTATTGTGTCTTGCACTGAGGAGAGGCTTCTGTAGGGCCACTCTGCCATAAAGCCCCTACTGGTGGAGGGCTGCAGTGATGGTTTACTTTCTACAACTTTCTCCCATCTCCGACTGCATCTCTGGAGCTCAGCCACAGTGATCTTTGGGTTCTCTTTACCTCTCTCACCAAGGCTCTTCACCCCCGATAGTTCAGTTTGGCGGGACGGACAGCTCTAGGAAGGGTTCTGGTCGTCCCCAAACGTCTTCCATTTAAGGATTATAGAGGCCACTGTGCTCTTAGGAACCTTAAGTGGAGCAGAATTTTTTTTGTAACCTTGGCCAAATCTGTGCCTTGCCACAATTCTGTCTCTTGAGCTCTTCAGGCAATTCCTTTGACCTCATAATTCTCATTTACGCTGACATGCACTGTGAGCTGTAAGGTCTTATACAGACAGGTGTGTGGCTTTCCTAATCAAGTCCAATCAGTATAATCAAACACATCTGGACTCAAATGAAAGGTGTAGACCCATCTCAAGGATGATCAGAAGAAATGGACAGTACCTGAGTTAAATATATGAGTGTCACCGCAAAGGGTCTGAATACTTAGGACCAACATTTCAGTTTTTCTTTTTTAATAAAAACAAAAATGTCAACAATTCTGTGTTTTCTGTCAATATGGGGTGCTGTGTGTACATTAATGAGGAAAAAAAATTAACTTAAATGATTAGCAAATGGCTGCAATATAACAGAGTGAAAAATTTAGGGGTCTGAATACTTTCCGTACCCACTGTGTGTGTGTTGTATATATATATATATATATACACCACAATATACATATACACACACACATATACTGCACACATACAGTATTTAATAAATCCCATATTCCTTGTATGTGTAGGTAATAGGGGTGTAATTGTACACAAACATGACGGTTCGGTACATACCTCAGTTTTGACATCACAGTTCGGTATGGTTTCAGTACAGCAGGACTGCGACCACCACCCCCCAACCCCCCATGCCACACCCCCAAATTTTTTTTTTTGTTTTTTTAATGAAACATATGTTACGGAAACCAATTGCTGTCTTTAAATAAATCTCTTATTAATTAATTTTCTTTAAATCTCCCCTAAACTAAATGAGTTAAAAAAAATCTATAAAAATCTACCTCAGCTTCTGCTCTAAACTATAGTGAGTTATTTTACTGTACTGTAGGGTTACAATTAACAACAGAGCCCAAACTTAAATTCAATTACCATTTATTTTTAACTATAATAATCAACACTCAAAAAAAAAAAAATGTATGAAAACATGTAAATTGCACTCAATGCACTTTTTAAATTAACTTATTAATTATACAATTTCTATTTGTTGTTGAAATAATCATTTAGACAGTGGCTGTCATAACTTGTTTCATAAAAGATTTATTTAAACACATTAAATGATTGAGACATCACTAACAGGTAAAGTAAAATATAATGAGTAGCTATATAGTCTAATATTTCACGAAATGCTCTTCTCTAGACTTACATTTATCTGGTGAACTAACGAGCTGTGGACACCTGATGACTTGCTAATAGATAAATGAAATGCTACGTGACATTTTGTTTACAAGCTGTTTTAATTCTTTCCGTGGTTGAAACACTGATTGAGCAATTGCATGAGGCACGAGATGTTCATTCATGTTTATTTCACTTTGAAACTAGAAGATGAAGGGGTGATCGTTACATGCAGGCGATGTATTATAGCAGGCAATGTTTCCCTAATAGCTATTTCCTAATAGCTATTTCCCTAATAGCTATTTCAACAAGAGTTACACAACACCTGATCATTTCCAATAACTTCTAGAGGATGTTTCATCATAAAACCCCTACTTAATGTTTATTCATAGACAGCATATTTACACTACTGTTCAAACACTGAGTGTTGGTAATATTCTTTTTATTAGTCTTTTACACTCATCAAGGCTGCATTTATTTGATGTTAAATATTACAATGTAAAAGATCTTTTCTATTTTAATATGTATTAAAATTGAACTTATTCCTGTGATGGCAAAGCTAAACTTTCAACAGCCATTACTCCAGTCTTTAGCGTCATGTGATTTTTCTGAAATCATTCTAACATGCCGATTTAGAGCTCAAGTCACATTACAAGACTGTCAAGAAATCATTTTGAATAAAAGTATTAATTACTTTCACACATTTGAATGACTGTAATTTGGTGCAAATGATAAAAAAACAGAGCTTTGAAGGAAGTAAAATGTTGGGTCTTCACTAGGGCTGTTGCGATTCGTCGATTTTATTCGGCTATTCGATTTTTAAAAATCCCCGACTTCATTTTGCTTGCGTCGACTAACCGGCAAAATACCGGAAGTGGCGCATTTCACAGACAAGAATGTATAAAACACATTATTAGTCTGTTTTCCAAGGCTGCATGATATATTAAACCTATAAAACATAATTAAGCATAATTGTGAATTCACAAACACTACGATTTCATTAAATAATTATATGCGATGCAGTTCTAATACAGTATATGCACTTTAATTATTTACATGCGTGTAGGTTAAGTACATGCGTCACACAGCGGCTCTGTTCACAGTAGTTCCACAGGAACTGTTATCATTTACATGTGTAGAGCATTTCAAACTCCATCTCTGCATGTTGTTGTGAGTTTGAGTTTATTATAACGTTCATCTGGGAACGCAACATGCGCCATTTCATCAGATTTGTAAGGTAAATCATTTAAAAATCTACAGAAACTCAGGAGAATACATCGCGGTTTCAAAAAAGCTCAAACTCTCACTCTGAGTTTACACGTTTTGATGTCCACATATTCATTCTGTCCTAAAGAAATGGCCAAATATTAAAGATTAAGTGGACATTTGAATTAAATGGTGCTTGGTCAATATTAAACAAGTATTAGATCGCACAGCAATGTGTAAAAACAATCGTCAGGCCGTTGGCGCCCTCTGCAGGCCTTTGTTGTAATGCGTAATGTACATTAGCTCTATTGTTTATAACACATTATGTATTTTAACAATTTTGTTCAATAAAACCATATCAATTTTTGCTTTTGATACTTTATTTGAACTAATTATTATTGCCACATTGCTATTATATGTATTTTAAGTTATTTTAAAGGCTATTGTTCACTTACAAAATGTATTAATTATAATTAAAGGGCCCTATGAAATCCGTTTTATTTCCAAATTATATTTTTTTCCATTTTCATTTTTCTATACTCTGTTTTAATGGTTAAATTAAATTTTATTAATCAAAAAGCCTGTCTAATTAATTGAGTTTTAGAGTTTTATATTTACCAAATTCTGTTTTCCATTATTTTCTGGATTCCATTTGAATTGATTTTATAAAAAAAATAAATTAAAAAAAAAAGGTTTGTTTTTTTCAGAAATACTGCACATTTACATTTTTCTCCTAAATAAATTCTGGTAAATAATATTTCTGGTAAAAAAAAATTATTATAATTGTATTATTAGTAGACTAGAACACGTGGATATGTTGTCATTCTTACACTACAATACTGAACTTTGATTTCAGTAATTTGGACTTTACTTTTGGATTTCATTTGGTTTAATGAAATACAGTTTAATAAAATGTTCTTAAGTAAAATAGTTGATTTTTTTTTTGTGGGAAGTTAATCGTTTAGATTAATCGATAAATTAGTCGATAGATTAATCGAAATAAATATAGTCGTTAGTGGCAGCCCTAATCTTCACACAAAATACACTCAATACAGAGTCAATTTCTATGGAAAACACTGCTTGTGAAAGCTGAACAGAAATGTTTTCATTCATTGGTTTCATATGGTTTTCATACAGTGTGTACTATAAAAGTCTCATGATTAAATTCAACTGATGACAAATTACTAAGCTTTGCTTATTAAATGAGACACTTTTCAAATGGTCTGGCACTTCCAATATATGCTTAATTTCTTTTTAGATATTTACAGGCTCATTTTTTGAAGTGTATTGTGCATGAAGTCACACCTCCCCCGTTTTCTCCCGCACTAAATGGCCTAACTAAGTTTTTCACTGGTTGGAGGTGGGGAACGAGGGTCTAAATACATGTTATTGTGTAACTTTCCAAGTAATCATCATCTGAGGTGTTTTTTTTTAACAATCACAATCTGCCTGGAAAGAACAGGTTTCTGTACGCCTACAGACACACGTGAGAGAATGACCTGCAAACTGTGCCACTCCCAAATGTGAAAAAAACAGTAACATCCTGCTCACAACGTGTAAGAGCGAGAAAGGCCATTCTGTGTCAGTGACATATTCCGAGGTGTCAAAATGAAAAGAAGCCACAGGTAAAAGAGAAAGGGGGAAGTCCACATGAAAAGGGCGTAAAGGGACGATACTTTGAAATGCAAAACTTGGCCAGATGGGTCTATGCAGAACGATCAGAGTTAAACAGCTTGAGACCCATCACCCACCTTGTTTATGCAACACCTGGTTACTGGTAGCCAGTAACCAGGTGTTGGGGGGAGGGCATCACCAGGGTCTCTAGAAACAGTCAAATCATGTGTTCTACAACATAGTGATCAAAGACCAGTGGTTGATCATTTGATCTCAGACACGTGAGATTTGGAGTGAACCAGAGACCTAGTGATCTCAATGACCTTTTCAATCCTCAAAGTTTGGCTCTGTTGCATAGCCCTCTAGTCTTTATTTTCCTTCACTGGAGATCGTCAGAACAATGCTGACATCAATTACTACTCCATGTAGTCTGCAACTATTGTTATGCTCATGCATTTGATAAATAAACATGGACTTGATAACATATGTTATTATCGTAGTTTTGGTTAATATGATCTGGAAAAACTTATTAAGCTGAATTAAATATCCTCACCTGTCAGTCTTTACCTTTGAAGCTACAAATCAAAAGGTCTGTTTTCCTTCAGTAAATGAATCATCACAATCAGAAAACATTAACTTCGAGATCATTTGACTAGTCAGATGAAACTTAAGTTACTGACTACAGTATCATTATTAGCTAAAAGCTTTTCATTTGGAATTAATTTTACTAACACACTCAGGTTATTCAACTGGAAAAACTGTATCCATGTCATTTTGAACATTAGAGTAGGTGCAGCCATTTTTAACTTGAATGTGCAAGGCATCCCGTGTCAGCAGCTTCCAGGCATTTTAGCAGTACAAAAATGATGCTGCTTGACACTAGTATTTGTTATCACATTATTTTATCATTGTAACCACAAAAAAAAATGCTGGTTTATAGCAAACAATTTTACTGCACTTTATTCTTCTAGTTTTTATCTATAGTGACCAATGAAATGGAAGTGTTTCACATGCGAACAATTGTATTTCTGCACTGAAAAATAAGGTGGATAAAGAAAGTTAGCCTAAATGACGTCAGCAGAAAAGGAAAGTCATTTACATTCATGATTATGAAGATAAACCTTTCCTTTTGGTTGTTTGAAATAACATGCAACATTGATAACTCATTCACTGTGAGAACAGAAATGTGAATTTGGAAAGGAAATTGTGAGTAATTGTAAAAAATTATAATATCATATTGACTTTGACATTTTGTAGAAACATGAACTATGAGTTTCAGCAGAATTAATTAAATGTAATTCACAAGTTTTGTTTTTAGGAGTAATGGTTCAAAGGTCTGTAAAGGAAAACGTGAACTTTAGGGGTGTCATTCATGTCAAACTGAAAAATGGGCAGAGAACAAGAGTGAAACTTTTCACAGCAGGAGATATGACTAACACATTGGTGTGAAAAACTGAACAAGGGAAACCGGAAGTTGTTCACAATGCCATGTAGAGCTTCACTAGACAAACCCCCCACCTTTGGGGTTTTTCCCCCAAAAAAAACAAAAAAAAAAAAAAAAGATATTAAAGAAGTTGTTTGAAACATTTTAATACTACAGACTAAATGTCGAATGATAAAAAAATAAAGAGTTTGGAATCAGGGAATGTAGGGGTGCTCTGATTGATCGGCTACCGATCACTATCGGCCGATAATCACATTGGGATGTTTGATCGGCGGTCTCTAAAAAGGCCGATCTCAAGCTGATGACGCTGCCGTGAGAGGTTTCATCGTCTCAATCTCTGTTCGGCGCGGGTAAAATAATTATAATGGTGAAGGTGTTGTTTGTGTTAACTTAATATATAAATCTAGAAGTAAATACAAAAGTAAAAAGCATTGAATAATGTGTTGCTTATATTGTGTTTAAACATGTATGTGAAAGATTGTATTGCTGTACTTTGTAAAAAAAGAATTGCAATGCTGAAAAAGCATTTCCAATAACAATGTTTTGGATTTGAAATCAAAATAATGGAAAAATATTGTGTTTGTGGTAAATAGCCACGGATCAGTAGCGGACTCCTGTGTGAAAGCACAGTCCGTGCTGCTTCCCCCCTTACAAGAGTCACCTAAGAAGGGAATTCCCCCCATTTTCAAAAATGAAATTCAGGCCCTGAATAAATGTCTAAAAATCCTGATTGGAGTATCACTATAAATAGGTATAAATAATAAAAAAGCTCGGAGCGGCAGTATGCTTTTGTGACTGCCTCAAAAAATCCTGATAGGAGCCCCCATAAGCAGAGTCAAACTGACGATGTTAGCTCCGATTTTTCATCGACGACAAATGCCCGAAATAGGAGGCAAATCGGTGCTCGTTCACGCTAGTGACAATCACACAGTGTGAATTATCAAAGACATGATCTGAGGGAATCGCCAATGCGTCACCGACGACGTGTGATTTGGAGCTAAATATTAGGGTTGTGACGGTGAGGACATTTTCCCACCGGTTAATCGACGTGTGACAACACCGGTATCACCGTGGAGGCGGGGCGGGTGCATTCCCGCTTTCTAGCTTTCCTCGCTTTTAAATAGCTTGTAAAAGCAGCATGCGCATTTTACTTTCACTTTGAAATAGCGGCAATTCGGCGTAAAGCAAGTGTTCGCTTTTAAGTTTGTTTGAATTTTCTCTTTTCCTCGCTTTCCTTCGCTTTAAAATAGCTTAAAAGCGCCGTGCGCATTTTACTTTCACTTTTGAATAAGTGGCATTTTTAAATGCATAGTTTAAATAGGTATACAAAACTGGAAGTAGGCTAAGTAAACATTTATAATATATAACCAAATAAATAAGAATGTAGAAAGTTTATTAGCAAAACGAGTAAGAAAGCTTGGAGGCACGGCATACCTTGATGTCAAATAAAATCAATAAATGACACAGTTTAAAAGTAAAAATCAGCAAATAATGTGGAACCAAATAAATAAGAAACAAATGTTAAAAAAAACTTCCAAAATCACCTTAGATAACCGGCAAAAGTCAACAGGCTTTTCAAAAATCCAAAATATTGCCAAACAGGCAGCTTTTGCATCTGGTTTCGAAAACTAAATCATCCGCGATCGTCTTGTCGGTCTCACCCCACTCTTCTTGTCAGTCAGCTCGACTCACTCTCCTCACTGGAGAAACGAAATCTGATCTGTGATGCGACTGTCATACGGCACGCTGCATTGAGTATCCATGTTCAGTTTTTAATTGTAGTGTCTGTTCTTTTACTGAACTTTAAAAATTACTATAAAAAAATCTAAACGACGGTGGGGTTCGGTGCCACGGTGGGCAAGTGACATAACCGGTGTTGCGGCTTAACACCGGTATAACCGTCAACACCGTCTATCGCGGCAAGCCTACTAAATATCTGGAGCTGTCGGCGATTCACAGTCACGCTGTGTGAAATGAGTTCTGACTGAAAAACACATTGGCGATGACCTAAAGCCAATGAGAGACCAAGATACATGGCAGCGGGAAGTTCAGGGAGGAGTTTTATGAAACTAGTTTGCGGACCAGTGTTGCCAAATCCGCGATTGCCGCCAGTTGTTTTTCCATGTCAGCAGGTTGAATAACCCCAAGCACCCCAATAACGTGATATTTAAGCCCTGGAATGTGAATTGTACCAGGAGAACCCCGCCAAAAAAATTTTTATTTTACCCCCGAAAGTGATTTTTTACTGGGGGACCCCCTCGAAAGCAATTGGGCTATTTTCAGGCTAGTTTTGAGTAGTAATTGGGTGGGTTTTGTAGCGAAAACCTGGCAACCCTGCACCAGACAGAGCTGTCGGCGATTCTTCCTATTGTAAAAGTCATGCAGCGTGTAACCTCCTGTCGCCGAACCACCGTGCAATGTGAACACAGCAGCAACTAAACGCTACCCCAGATAGTCACGCAGTGTGAAACCAACAGTGATGCGACGTCTTTGAAAATTGTGCAGTGTGAACTCGGTTTAAGGGAAAGCAATCTGATCTGTTAACCATTTTGAGTAAACCAATTGATGCATCAAACCCCCATGCAGACGCCCGGTCTGTTATCAGCCCTGCCCCATATTCTGCAGCATGAGTCTGTGATCATTCCTTTTGTTTATCAGCTGGAGGCAGCAAGCAACACACAGAGAAGTTCGACATAGGCAGTTCCTGGAGCAGATACTTTGACCTTCTGACCTTTTCAACAGGTTGAGCTTGTGCAAGGACGAATGGTGAGACAGGTGTACAATGGCACAGGAAAAAGGGGAGTGATAATTACAACTGCAGTTACATAAACTAAAAGCTGTAGAATCCAGGAGTTTAAACATATAAATACAGGAATAACCAGTTTGGGGATCAGTCTAATGAACCTGGGTCATTTAATCACGGGGCTTTAAGGGAGGCAAAGCATTCATTCATAGCATGGTTTATAGATTGCTAAATATAAAAAGGTTCTGTATTTTGATGAATTTACCTTTGAAGACCCTTCCCCCACTTTACTATTAGGCCCGACCCGTATAATATAATGTCCGGTTCAGAAGCTGTAAAACACCCTTCCCCCATCTATCAGCTTCTACCACCTCCCCCCTGAAATAACGCTTATGGCAAGCCATTTCAACATTCAAAACTAACAAGGTACAACTATTTATTTTGATGTCATTAGTACTTATTTTTATCAATTAGTAAGCAATGCAATAGGAAACACCAAATTTTTTTTCCATTTCACTAGTAATTATTTGATACAGGTCCCACTAGTTTTCCGCTAATCCTTTTCCCAGTAAAGTCAAGGTTTCCACTGGTAACAAACCAGTATTCAGTTTTACTATTAATTAGGTACCAGTACTTATTTTGTTGCTAGTTACTAGTATCCATTCCAGTTTTCCAGTTTGAACCACAGATTTCCACAGAATTCAATGGCAAAAAAGTAGCTATTTGTTAAAAGTAACCATGGCATAGACCTTAGGATAGACATTGAATTTACCATATTTGAAATGAGGCTGTGTTAGACTTAGTCTACACAATAGCAAAACTCACAACTTTAAACCGTTTATTGGAGTAATCTGAAGTTTGCTGTGGAAAGATGTTTCATTAGAACAAGTGGCATGTTACACAACAGCACAAGCCTTTGAACACACTGTAATTCTATCCATCATCGACTCCTTTTCATTCCATTGCTAAATTAAACAGCATTACCCTGAATATGGTCTATGTTCTTGACATTGGCAAAACAGTGAGTATTATTTTGAATGTTCAATAATTGTGTCTAGAAGTATGACTAGTTTAAGAAACATCTGGCTTGCCACACTCTTTTACCTAAAGGTCCTGTCTGTCCTAATGTCATGACTGAAATATACATGCAGTGCTGTGGTCATGCTCTCCAATTACCGGCTTGTTTTATTCATTCATGAGGAACTGACAGATTTTCAGGACATCAGAGATGATGGCACAGATAAAACCCTGTGGCAAAGCCAGAAACGTGAAGCTTTCAAGCTGTAGAACGTGGAATCTACAGTGTGACTGTAGCAGTGTTTTAATAACTGCCATATTATTGTACTAAGACATGAAACAACAAGTATGCGCATACATAGCGTTGAAGCGCTAGAAGGAAAGAGGCTTACCGGCAGCCGCCCGGAAGAGGTCCGCACCGGTTTAGGCTCCGGCCCGTGGGGGGTCGCGTACAAACAGTTGGGTCTCTGCTCCGCAGCTGTCGTGTTCCCGATCTGAGTGAAGTATCCAGCCGGTACCGAATTCATCGGTGGGCTTGAGAGTCCCGTGTTGAAAAAATCCGTCCTCACCGCGGAGAACATTTTCTTCTGTGGGCACGAGAGTCCAGATACTGCGCCTCTTCCAGAAGCTGGAGAAATCCCTCTGGGTATCCGCATCATTTTGCGCACGAAATGCACGAAAACCCGCGAAAGTGAAGCAAAAGAAACTCCTTTATTACGCAAATCGCGTCTATAATTTACTGCAGAACGAATCAACCGTCAAAATGAATGTGTATCTTAAAAGACTGCAAATGATATAGACAATATGCACTTTAGTATAATAAATATTGTTAAAGTTGTAGATAAATTATGCGTTAAAACTACAAAAATGTAAACATCCGAAATTCACAAAACTCTCTACTAGGGTCCTTTGTTGTAACGTTAGTGGCACGAGAGAGGCTATTACGTCTCAATATAATGCAAATAAATTAAACATGTAATAAAGGTACCACAGTCATTCAGTTTCATAAATATACCTTTCAAAGGTAAACAAAGCTTGGAAATGTTTCTCTTGTAGTTCTTGCGTAGACCCGGCGATTGCGAGAAACGTTCCGGTGTGTCTGTAATCCCTCTCCGGTCGAGAAGCCTTGCTTTGACATCAGCTCGACAGAGGAGCGCTATTTTAGCGCCAAATTACGTCCCGCGAAATTTGGATCTCCCGCGGTTAGACACGCTTCGTGATTGGCTGCTGGCACGCCGCGCTCGTTCGGATTCTGAATGTATTCACACGTAACAGTTGGTGTCTAGTGTTCTTCGTCTTAAAGACACAGCGCCTTTTAATCTCTTTTGTGAACAAGGGCGATATTCTTCAAACCTTACAACAACAGCGTTATCAAACGTGTCCTAGTCAAATGTAGATTTAACATATAGATGTATTTCACAGAAGTATATTTCATAATAAACATAAAACTTACGTTTTTCACACAAATTAACTTATATCATATAAAAAACATCAATCATCAAAGCATTTACACAGATAAAATTCATCACAAAGTAGAAAGAGGACTTTACATCATGCCTATTGTGTTTCCATGGTTTCCAAATTCATCATGGTCATAGATTAATCTTAAATGTCAATGTTTTTCAACAGCAAAATGGAAAAATAGTTGACTCTGGCTTGGCCTTACTCTGTGAAAAGAGACTTGAGGAGAAAACAAGAGCTTTAAAGCCCTAAACAACCCCACAGAAAAGAACCTTTACACTTGAAAGGATCTTATCATCTGGCACAAAGCGCGAACCCCCACCATGCTTCAGATGATTGTTAAGACTCTCCCACCCAACCATTTGCCCAATGATGGCTTTGCAGTGTTTAGTAGAGACACACTTCCATGGGGCATAAAAAAACAAAACAAGTACAAACAATATGACAACATACACACAAGAGTAAAATGGTGATTCCAATCTTGTGGATATCACAGCTGTTTGATTAGAAACATCTTATCACATAGCAAAATCGTTATAATTATCCAGTCGCCCACAAAATGGGCCATAGGATGCAGTGCCCCCCCCCCCCCCCTTTTTTTTATTGTGGAAAGTACAAACTAATATGCTGACCCAACCATGCAGACAGTCCACATGTTCTTTTTTCTGTTTTACCTTACAGCAAGAAAACACAGAGGACCCCCCCCCCCCACCCCCACCCCCCCCCCCCCCCAAAAACAAAAGAAGAAAGGGAAAAAAAAAAAGTCGGAGAGGAAACATGATGATTCAAAACTTAAAAAAAATTCAAAAAAATTCAATCAGCGGGCAAAGTTTGAAGTGAGTGAAAATATGTTATAAAATTGATCATCGAAATATATAAATATTATACCATTTATCATGAAAAGAACCATAACTGGCATACCGAGAGCATCTTATCAATATTATACCATTTATCATGAAAAGAACCATAACTGGCATACCGAGACCATCTTATCTTTTCCAGCTTCAAAAAGTACATGGTATCCACAAGCCACTGTGAGATACTTTTCCAAAGAGATGCAGTTGTTTAAAATTAGCCAGGGCTTGGGGGGAATATGCACCACTTACTATATATGGAGGCAGAACATGCCCTTTTAGTCAATTACTTTTGATGTATAATAGATCTAGCTATTAGTGCCTCTGCAAACACTGTCAGATATGTGCTTTTAATGAAAAAGTATTTCCGAAAGCATAGAATACCCCCAATACACACATTAAAATCCACCATATGGCAGGCAGTTGTGGATTTAGTAGCCTAATCTAACACATGAAGCAGGTTGTGGATTTAGGAGCCTAATCTAACACGTGAAGCAGGTTTATTTGCTAAAACAAAATGAACAAACAAACAAAGACCTTTTAGACTAACAAACTGTAAGATAACTCTATAATGTGAGTTCTTGTCAGTCTGAGTAAATGATTCTTGCAGAACATTTATTATGGCATGACATTTATATTTATTGTTACATATGTAGTTGATTTGATAGGTAACAGAGTTTAGACTGAAATTTTTATTTCGGTTTATTCATCATTTGAATTATTTGACAAATGTCATAGACATACTGTGTTTTATGATGTGAAAGAAAAAAGGGTGGAAAGGGCATCTAAAAAATTCAGTTCCAAAGGGCAAATTGTGTTAAAATTGCAGAAAAAACAGCACATATTCTTAAAGTGACAAATGAAGTTTCTCCTTACTTAGGCATAGCTAGTTAGGTATTAAGGTTAGACATCATATACCTATATAGTGAACAAAACTAATGTTTCAGACTAACAAACTATAAAGTAAGTCTATAATGTGAGCTCTTTCTGAGTAAAGGATTGTTTATATATTCGTGCATTGGTTCGCATTAAACCCGTGGCACAGCAAAACAAACAGCAATCAATGTATACAGAAACGTTGCGAGAAGGTTAGAGTCGTGTGCTCTTGTCCGCCCTCTTCTGGAGAGATATAGATATGGCCGGGATTTCTGGCATTTCTTTTTTTGACTGGGTTTTGGTAAATGCCTGATTAAAGTCAAGTATTCTTCACTTTTGTCCATCATCAGATTTTACTTAGGCTGTTTAAACAAAGTAAAACACTGATAACCTTTTCTTAAAAGGAATACTAAAGGAAAACATCACTGAATATTTGACTAAACATAAAAATAAGGCTGAGAAGTTGTGACAAAGGATATAGCTCAGTAGCCTAACTGGTTTAGAGTCGAAAGATGAATTACACAAGCATGTGTTTCTCTAGCTCTATTTCGTTTTCAAATAGCTAGTTCAAAACATTCCGATTTGGGTCAATTATAATAAAGATACAATTTAGATTTAATATGGCAGATTCAAATAGGCCTACTGTGGCATCCTCTGTGATTGGGGTTGTCACAAAAGGTCAACATGTGTTCAGTGAACTGTTTATTAATTGTAGCTTATGTGTCTGTACTCTGTACTGAAATTTAATGAATTTCATCCACATGCTGTCCTACATTTAGTTTACATATACAGCCCCAAGATGGCGCCAGTTGATTATCTGCGGTTTAAACGGAAACGTGTATGTGATTATTACTTTGAACACTGGGTGTCGCTATATTACCTATTATGTTTGAAGGCGTCCTTCAGGGCACTTCACATCACTCAACACCCAAATCTTAAACCTTAAGTGTGGAGACGGTCAGCCTCTTAAAACCATAATCCCTCTTTCAGAGTCCAGATGAGATGAATACTAGTGCTTATCAAAGTTTGACCACAGGCCACTTTTGCGCTAAACTCTAATTCTGTGGGCAAAGGTCTTTTTTGATTGAGACTACAGACACTTATAGGACAGATGTGCTATTTAAATAAAGTGACTCACACTTAGACATTGTTGTGTAGGCCTGTAACAGATCATATGCTAAACACAAAAAAGTCCAAGATGACTCAGTCTGGAAAGATTTTTGGCAGATGCACTGTACTTTCACTTTTTAACCAGTATTTAGGCTTACTTGTTTTTACTTACACATAGCCTTTCATAAACAGTTTCTCTTTAGATTTTTTTTTTAATCAAATGTCTTGAAAGTGACTGTGTTGGGAATGATGTTTCATATCAATAATATATTTATCACACAAACAGCTATGGGGGAGATGGAGTGAAGGGAATCACTTTTTCCCTTATTTTTTAAACAGAAAGCACATTATATTTTCAGTATATATCCATAAGACAGATTTGACGATTTAAAGGTGGCAAAAAGTCTGCATCGAGTTCTTTAAGAAATGATACTGAACCACATATTTCTCACTTTCATGTATGATTTATTTTCTTGTGTAAAAAGAGTAAGTACAAAGCAAAAAAAACAACAACAACACTCTTAAAGGAGTTTATGAAACTCGTTGATCTGACAGTCTGTAGAAATAGACAATCCCCACAAACATATACAATCCACTCTATATTATAGAGTTCAAATTCTAATCCACGTCTGTATTCCCACTGCCCAAGGCCCTTCCCACCCTATAACACAAAAACTCCCCTCAAGCACAATATGTACATCATCCCAGTGATCGAGAAGCTCACTGAGACCAAACTGCAGCCATGCTGAAATGTGGAAATGTTTTCAAGAAAAAAAAAAGGGGGGGGGGGATTCTCCAAGAATGGCTGGGAAGGAAGGGTGTGTGAAGAGATATTAGTTAGTCCAAATAGTCAGGAATGTAGCCAGTACAAAATATACAATGCTTGATTGTTGCCACAAAAAACAGGAATGATTAAGGAAAAAAATCGGAGGGTTTTTCTTTTTTGTGATCTTAAAAAACTCCTCGGCTTTGGTTTGTTCAAGTGTCCAGTGACCAAAGAATAGACAGCTCGAGAGGGGTGCAGATTGCTTTCCCACACTCTGAATAGAGCCTCACTCCTTCACCCGGCTCACCCCTTCACTCTCTTTTCTTCCATAAGTGGAGGAGAAAAGTTTTTATCCCGCACCTGCAGCATAGATGAGAGGGAGAAAAGTTAACTAGAGCACACTTACACACACACACACACACACACACTGTGGATTCAGACGGACTGCAGACAGTCTGGCGCCAAAAGGAAAACTTTCATTTGCTAGAGCTGATAGGGGGAATCCAAGCTTGTTTGCTGATTGGCACGATGACCAAAAAAATTTGGACACTGGACAGACTTTAATACGTAATCTTGTCCTGTACAACATTTACCAAAAACATGAGATTTAACCCATGCATAATGACTAATCAATTAGTAACTCTAACTGCTTTACTTGCTATTTAAAATAAAGATTCCATTTAAAACATTTTCCAGCTTAATATCATATAGGGTACGCTTTTTAGGTTCCACAAAGAACGTTTTATTCTTGTTTTTGGAAAAAACATCTGCTTTAAAGAACTCAAAACCAATATGCTGATCTGAAGAACCTATAATGAAACAAAGACCATGTTTAATCTCAAAAGAATCATATAATTGTTCTTGATGTTTCATTCTAGGTTCTTCAAATCAGGAATGGTTCTTGATTAGCTACAAGAGCGTTCTTTGCTGAACCTATAAGGACTGAATAACTTTTATTTTTCAAGGTTAATAAAGGAGTGTAGATTAATACCTAACAAAACTGGACTATAATAAAATAATTCAAAATAAAGAAAGAGTAACGTACCATTGAACGTTGTCATTCCTCTGTCCTAATGGCACATAGCTTCATCCTCTTTGGAGAAATTACGGCTCATCTCTGAGTTCTACAAGGGGGAAATACATATACAAAGTTTGAATTTCTTCAACTGAACTGTATATTGATTAATATAGGCTACCGCATAGGCTAATTAATAAATTACCTTCACTGACATGAACCTGTCCGGCGTGTTTTGTGCGTCCGTCTCGTTTTCCAGTGCAATCTGTAAATCGAAGATGTAATCTATTACATGCTGAAGAATCTCCACTTGGCTCACGGACTTGTTCTGAGGGATGCTGGGCACCAGCTCTTTGAGTTTTGAGTAACAGTCATTCATGTCGGACAGCTCCTCAATGGGACTCTTGCAGCGGCTGATAGCGAGACTCTGCTCTGAGATGCAGCACACCGCTTCATAACAGCTTCTGACAGAGCGAACGGGACTGATCGCCTTCATTCTGGATCTGACGTCTGACTTGCTAGAAGAATCCAACGGTAGAGATGTCTGGAGAAGTGAGACGAATTAGTTCTCCAGCTTGACAGATAGGCTATCCAATGTCTGACTCTCTCCGCGTCTCGTGCTCAGCAGGCAGGCGACCGCTTTTCAAGCGTTGCTTCGTATAGCACCGCCCTCTCCAAAAATAAACAAACCCTCATGTGCTGCTTAGCCAATAGTAAGAGGATTATAAGCGTACAGGCCCCGTCCTATGCAAAGAGATAACTCGTGATTGGAAGCGTTGAGATGTCCGTCAGACAGAATGGTGGAATGTGGAAGAGCTGTCAGAATAGAGAGAGAGAGAGAGAGGGAGAGGGAGAGGGAGAGGGCGAGAGATATTTTCTGTGGTGGATTTGAGTGAAGATTTGGGGTCAGTGAACCTAAACGGAGCTGGGCCAGCTTGTGCAGTAGCCTAGATTAAATATAAACTTTGCTTAAAGTTCACACATGTTTTCCCCCTAAGATACGTTTTATTATTATTATGTATTATTTTTATTTTATGTATAGCCTAGGCTATACTGATTCTTTGGCTATGCAAACAATCCTAGTAATTTGAAATTATTTTCAGAATTCTATTTTAATTAACATTATATACTTGTGATTTAGGCTGCGCTAACCTTATCTATTTTAAAGTGAACACTCTTGATCTGTAACATTTGTAGAGGAAAAAGCGGGAGGAAAATGCTATCATCCGCTTATAATTATTCTATCTCGGCTAAGACATGATATGGATAAATTCCATAAATCTGCTACTCCCGTGACCTGCAGACAAACTGGCGTCGGGAATTCATTCCTTTAGGAGACTATTGTCCACACATAGCCTGAATCAGATTAAATATCTAGCCTATACTGAACACATTATAAGGCCCACACACAGAAAAAAAAACAACCCTCTAAAATGTAAATAGGCTATTATACTTAATTGCTAGTTAAAATTAGAACCCTAAAATGTAAGTAAAATCAAAGTAACAACATGTAGTAACGAGTTCAATGTAGGCCTACTTTTTTCCCCTCCAAGTAATGAATCAAGCTTGAAACTTTGATACCCCTCTCGATTCTCATGCCAAGAGGGATAAATATGGATCTTTTTCAATAAAACATCTCCTAATATTCTCACGATCACAGAAATATTAATAACCAACTCAGGAACCTCTGAACAAACCACTGTGCGCGCGGTTTTCTTGCATTCTAAAAGTGTTACTCGTTATCTATAAATAGGCTAGATCATAGCTGTCTCCCATGACTCTTTTTTATATGAAGAGGAAGCTTCGCAAGCTACAATCAAACTATAGCCTGACTCTCGTTCCAGTTTTAACCCAGCGCATTTTTAGTTTACATCAAGATGTGTCCCCTCTTTTCTCACAGTGCTGTTTTTGTGAAGGAATGCGCTGGCGGGCCAGCTGTGTGTCCTGTCCCGCTCCAGCTGTGTTGATCTAACGCGCGAGTCCCAGACAGCCTGGCGCCGGGCTCCCGACGTCATCCATTCACGCGCTCCAGCGCGCACCCCATCTGCAAAAGACTAGTCTCGGCCGTGAAGCCACTCTGATTGGTCAGTACAGCTGTCAATCAAGCTATAAGAACCCGCCCAACCTCTCGCACAAGACGTAGACTTGCCCGCACAATTTATTTGCGCACACCTGGACTTACATTCAGTGAAGAGTTTTGTAAACCGTGTGTAAAGCTCTTCAGTTTGGCTAGATTAGTTAAACTAATACAAAAGCAGCTCTGTTTTCTCAGACTGCAATAGTATAATAGTTCTCAAATAAAACACATTCCTGTTTTGCTTGAATGCTAGGCTATATTTTGTCATGTTCAAACCGGTGTTAAATTGAATACACTTTAGTCAAAGAAGACACCATATTTAATTTTTCATGAATAAAAAAGAGGCTGTGAGAAACATAGAGGTGAGGTTTAGTCGGTTCAATAGGATGTAGCCTAACAGGTTAGAAGCTGCACTATGACTGACTGCAAAGGTAATAACATTACAGCACTTTAAACCAACTGTCATTTTGTTTCTCATAGCATCATTACATTGGTTAAAAATTAAACATGGCGTCTAACCTGCCTTTTAGAAATTTTAGAGATTGGCCTGTTCACACCTTTTATTTTATGTGCATGCAACCAGATGAATGCACTTCTTTGCAGGCCGTGCTAATTACTTAGGGTGCATAGAAACTGCCCTTATGTTTGATGTTCGCCTTGTTGCACGACTGCAAGAAATTCAGCCCTTTCCTTTCTTGCAAAGACCACAGCATGGGAAGAAGGCCTTTGCAGGCATCCAGTTGGGTTCGAAAATAGCAATAAAGAATAAAAAAAGAGAAGAAGATGTGGGTGTGAGAGCAAGAAGTGGAAGGATCATCAAAAAATAAAAAATAAATAAATAAAAATAAAACATGTTTGAAACCAGATGATGGAAATATTTCATCATCTCTGCTGATACCAAGCAACTCCCTAAATGTTTGGTTGGGAGAAGCCACTGTTTTGTCTCAAGCATTAGGCCTATGTCAGGGTTTCTCAAATCTTGCCCTGGAGGGTCAATGTGCTGCAGAGTTTAGCTCCAACCCTGATCAAACTCCCCTACCTGTGATTTTCTAATGATCTTGAAGACTCTGATTAGCTTGCTCAGGTGTGTTTGATTAGGGTTAGAGCTAAACTCTGCAGGAAAGTGGACCTCGGACCTCGTGGGCCAGATTTGAGGATCCCTGGCCTATGTTATACCAAGGCGATAGTAAGTACAGTATGTCATTGCCTTATATGAAGGACAGTTACTGCCTTGAGTAGGCCTATGTGTCCTATTCAATGTCTACCTGCAATTTGGCTTATTATAAATATTAGCATACCGACATGTTTATCTAATTAAACAAATTAATAATTCGTTTAATTAATGTTACTTTAGCAATTTATATCTCTGCTTCACTCACATACACTGTTCCATACCAACTTTCTGCAAAGGCTTCCTTTGGAATGGTTTTCATTGCTCATTATGAATCAACTGGCAATTTTTAAAACCTAAACTGCACAAAGCAGTGGCATCTTTGAAAACATTTAGTTTCATGGATGTACTGATATTCAGTATTTGCATGATTAGGAGTGTGATATGCTGTCTTAATTAGCTGATTGTTACATTCTAATTTTATTCATTTAAATATTATTTTATTTCATTTCACACCACAATGTTATTTGTTCATACTAATTGTTTACTCCATTGGCATTTCTTATTATTTTACTTCAATTTACGCATTTTGCAATGCTATTGGCAATACAAATATGCAGTTATGTCATGCCAATAAAGCACAATAAGCTAGAATGAATATGTCCTTATTATTCCCTAATCACGTGACGCACCGCATACCTCGTGAACTGACCTGACGTGAGGTTTGATCACAATATGAAAACTACTTTAACTGCTGGTACTGATGGATTCAACACAGAGGACACGTGAGGCGTATTTTCTTCTCTTTCTGTTCAGTTCAGTGTGACTGCGGTGTCTGTGGACCAGGTCCGGCACAATCGAGCCTGTTTTTGAGCGCATGTGAGAATGTGGCGACTGGCGTCAGTGAGTCTGCCCTGCTCCGCGTCCCCGCCCTCTGCTCAACCCCCGCGCCTCTGTGCAGCTGGACGCACACAATCAAGCCATCAACAATCGCCGTGCATAATTAGCGCGGCCCTCGACCCCTCCCGCCCTCATCACTCCCAAAGAAAATCTTTCAAGGCGTTTGTTCCCTCTTCGTCGACAAAGCCTCTCTATTGGTCTAATAGCAATAAGGGATCGCCGAGAAAAGAGCGGTGACAAAACGAACTAATAATGAACAGATTGTGTTTGACATTAGAAAAAACTAAAAGCAATGGTCAAAAAGGTTTAAGAATATGTGACCCTGGACCACAAAACAAAAAAAATAAGGGTAAATTTTTCGAAATTGAGAATTATACATCATCTGAATAAATAAGCTTTCCACTGATGTAGGGTTTGTTAGGATAGGACAATATTTGGCCGAGATACAACTATTTGGAAATCTGGAATCGGAGGGTGCAAAAAAAAAAAAATCAAAATATTGACAAAATCGCCTTTAAAGTTGTCCAAATTAAGTTCTTAGCAATGCATATTACTGATTAAAATAAAGTTTTGATATATTTACGGTAGGACATTTACAAAATATCTTCATGGAACATGATCTTTACTTAATATCTGAATGATTTTTGGCATAAAGGAAAAATCGATCATTTGACCACATGTATTTGTGGCTTTGCTACAAAATTATACACGATGCGACTTATGACTGCTTTTGTGGTCCAGGGTCACATATTAATATTATAATAAAACAGTATTGTTAAAATAGGAGGGCTATTCCAGAGGTGTATTATAATTACTCTTAGTTGTAGTAAAAGAATAAAAATAAAATAACATCTTTTAATAGTATTTTTAATATGCCTTGCAGGGCAGCCAGACCAGATTAGTTTGCATCTAAAAGTTTTGATGGAGATCTTTTGAAGTGAAACAGAAGAACATCATGGACAGTTTTTGAGCCATAAATCCAGTGCCAGAGGTTTGTGCTTCAGTTACATAACTGGTTATGTTTACATTGGTTGCATTGATCCAAAGTTAAGTAGGGCTACACAGTAGGCACTTATCCTGGGGTCAAACGCATGAGTATCATACAGCATATGCACCGACTATAAAAACAGACTGAGACAGGAGTTGGATTTAGATGACAGGAACAAGGGAAAAAGAGAAGGGATGAAAGAAGGATAAAAGAGGGCAAGACATTGTAAGAGACAGCAAGACAGAGCTCAGGGAGATAAACCCAGGCCAAAAGCCCTCTTGTCCTTACAGACAGTTTTACTGTCTGCATGTAAATTAGAGCCAGTATTTCAGCATTTCTTTCTGGGTCAACGATGCTTTGACACCACCGAGAGTTCTTTGGTCTTTCAACTTCAAAGTATGTGTACACACACATATATGCAGACGTTCACATGTTCATTTGAGATCTTTCCATGAACAGATGATGTGAAAGAGCCATTGAGAAACAAACAGCTGATTTCTTGACACATGGTCTCCCCTCCTTTTGCTGTTCTTATCCAGGTCACTGCCCCTTCCTCAAGATGCTACATACACACACTCACACACACAAGAACTGACCTGATTTCAAGACCCAACGTGGATAGACAGTCAACTAATCAGACATAACTAACCTCTTATCTTCTGAGATGTCACCATTTGCTTCCTGTCCCACTACACACACACACATTGTCTCCGATTCAAATAGACACAACAACACACTTTAGGTTCACTTTAGGTTCCTATGTGACTTTACATTACGGTCTATAAGAAAGCCAAGACCATTGCTAGGGGGCTTTGCTTTGTGAAAAAGTCGATTTTGCATTTACAGTAAAACATACAAAACATATTTAAAGAAACAGTATTTAAAGGGAAAAAACTGACTCATCATCATGTCAAGCGTATAGGATGATTTAAAAAAAATAATATTAATGAAAGAAGTCAGTAAATAGTAATATTGTGAAATGTTATTAAAAAAAATGTATTTTAATATATTTTAAAATGTAATTTATGTCACATTATCCTTCAGAAGTCATTCCAATATGTTGAGTTCTTGGATTAGTTTGATGTGAACAAGAGTTACTGCCTCACTTTGTTATTACTTTTGTGAAGGATTGGTTGATGAATGGATAAAACAGTTATTTGACATTTTTTTGTAACGTCTAAGAGTAGGACAGAGACTATTGGTTTTTTGAAGAAGATGACATTGGTTAATTTAATGCGATTCAAATGGTTGGAAATAAAAATATTTTTTCTTTCTTTCTTTCTTTTTTAAAAATAAAATAAAATAAATCTTAATGACCCCAAACCTTTAAATGGTAGTGTTCTTCAAATATTACACTACATACTGTGCAAGGATGATTGAATTTTATTTAGTTATTGTGAAAAAATTTGAGATGGTAGAAAAAACCCTCAAAAATAAGGACAGAAAGCAAGAATATTGAACTGTAAAATAATGTATAAAAATAAATAATTTGAGCTAAACATTAAACAATGTTGCGTTCTGTATACGGAACCTGCAAATTCTTTCTCCCCCCGGCAAATCCACAAAGTGCTAAGGCTTTAAATTCAAACCATGGCTGATTTGGTGATTAAACGCTTAGAAAAAACAACATTAGATAAATTCGATAATTATTCAAGGTCATTGCATCACAATTAGTTAATAATTGCAAGAAATGAAACAAGCTTAGGGAGAAACAACAGTAAAGCTCAGGAGGTAATCAGGCCTGGTCGTGTTTAGCTAAGTCCAGGGTGGATTTCACCGAAGAGGATATGGGGGTTGGTGGTAAAGCTAAGTTACAATCAGTTGCATTCCCTGTTGGGGGGGGGGGGGGGGTTAAGATAGAGAGCTGATGACCTTTGACTTGCGAAGAGGCCAAATAGTGAGAAGCACAGAGTAATTAAGATAAGATTCACAGTGAGAAACGACTCCAGTAAACAAACTGTCCCGCTATGTCTCAGTGTGAAACACTTCAAATAAACAAACAATCATTTACACTATGAGTTTTAGATTGGCGATTATGACATGAGAAGGTGTAAATGTGATCATATGTTTGGCTGTATGGATTTGATTTGTGTGATAAAGAGGCACGTTTAATTGCAGGATTGTGTGTGTGTTGTTTGTAATGGGTGTTCAATAACCACAGAGATGCTCACCTGTGTCAACGGATCGAGTTAATTATCAGCTTTCAGACGTCTACCAAGGTCTGACCTTCAGCAATAATGGAGAGACAGACAGAGATAAGCAGGGAAACACTGTGATTCTGCAGACTTTACGTAGCTAAAATGTGAGACTAAAATATCTGTCCATTAGTTTAGAAAAATGTGTCAAGCTCTATAACAAAAACTAGTCAGTTGTATATCTACTGCCTACTGTCAGCTGGCATATGAAACCGATTTAGAAGGCTCTACATAGGTAGAACCAAAAATTGCTTTATAAGAGAAATACGGACATGAGTTTATGGCATCCGCAAACATTGATTGACCATTGTACAACTTTGGCAGCAATTCAATGATGTCAAGAATATCAAGTGATTAAGTCACAAATTATTAAAGGGACAGTTCACCCAAAAATGAAAATTCTCTCATTAATTACCCACCCTCATGTCGTTCCAAACCCATTAGACCTTCGCTCATCATTGATGAACACAAATCAAGATATTTTTGATGAAATCTGATTAAAATAGATATCGTTAAAAATGTGACATCAGTGGTTCAACAATAATTTTATGAAGCTATGAGAAAACTTGTGCAGAGAAAACAAAAATATGACTTTATTCATCAATTTCTTTTCTTCCGTGTCAGTCTTTGCCACGCGTTCACGAGAGTACCACAATGTCTGCGTGTATTCTGCATGTGAACATCCATCTTTTATAGTTCATTGTATTCTGGTTCAAATAAGTAAGGCTGGGCAAAAAGTTGCAAGTCAACCTCTCTGTCGAAATTTTCAGAGGTGTTTATGAAGTTTATGAAGGTGTTTTATGTTAAGTGTGCATCTTCTGCTTGTAAACAAAATGCAGTGGATCCGGGTCCTGCCTCAGAATGCTCCTCCTCTCGTGGTACACTCGTGAACGCGCGGCAGAGACTGACACAGAAGAGAAAAAATTGTTAAACAAAGTCGTTATTTTTGTTCTCTTTGCGCAAAAAAAAGTATTCTCGTAACTTCATAAAATTAAGCTTGAACCACTGATGTCACATGAACTATTTTAATGATATCCTCACTACCTTTCTGTGCCTTGAATGTGTCAGTTGCATTGCTGTCTATACAGGGTCAGAAAGCTCTCAGATTTCATCAAAGATATCTTAATTTGTGTTCCAAAGATGAACATCAGGGTAAGTAATTAATTCATTTTTGGGTGAAATATCCCTTTAAAGGTGGCTGTTGTGCTTACTCCGTGGAAGTGCTGTGGAGGTTGATATCTCTCCATAATAATAAGAACATCTCTAGTATTATTTTATTTTTCACTGAGTTTGATGCAATGCATTTGGAATTGCATAATGGTCATAACTAGGTATTTTAAGCAGCATAGTAGTAGTAGTAGTAGTAGTAACTTTATTCATCCCCTTGGGGAAATTTTGTTTCAGTGTCTTGTTCAATATGCAGTTCTCACAAACGACAATGCAACATACATTTCACAATAGAAACAATACAATTTAACATCAATTAATCAAGAAGTGCTAATTACTGAATGAGACCTGCTCATTACATAAAAAAAAGCATATTATGCCTTACAATGTTTTCTAAGGCATCAAATGTAATAATTTGAATAAAATTGACTCTATGTAAGAGTACATTTTCCACAGTCGGGCCAAACCATTCTCATTGTTTAACCGTTGTATTCTGTGCCCATGCAGCCCAGCCAGAATGGTTTCATTTTCCACTGTGGGGCTGGTAACAGAGCTTGTCAGTCATTGCCTTGGTAACACAAGTGTTTACATACTGTATGAGACGTAAATAGCGACCACATTATGAAGGATATGATCAGATATTTGTGTTTCCTTGTTTTCCAAGACAACAAACAAGCGACCAATCCTGAGTGGTGGCATCACCACACCTACTTCTACCATAATTCATGATTTGTAAACTAACAGGTGTTGACATTTGAATCACATGACCAACTTCATATGTATGGCTTTTCTGATGTAGTAAATTTGCTTGGTAGCTCACCTGATAAAAGAGCTCTTGTAGCAGCAAGCTAAGCATCGTTGCTTTAGCCAATGAGGCTTTATTTTGTGTTTGCTTTGGTTAACGCTAACAAAATGTTCTTTTAAACCACAATAGAGCATTAACCTTTTAGCGCCACTAACTGCACATTTCATTTATGAACTGTTGTGACACGTTTATCAATTTTAGATAAAACTGCACAGACTTTAAGTGCCACTCACTTAAAGTGTCGCTAAACGTGCAAGAAACAACGTTATATCATTTTGCAGAAATATGCAAGATATTGTAGAGACGTGACTGAAACAGTTAAACACAACTAAGCATCAAAGTCTTTAAGGACTATTCACAATATAACACATGAGAACAGTCATCTATTTCAGACTTATATGGAGTTTGGCACCAGTGTGTGTGAGAATGGTCATCGACTGCTTACGCAATACTCCAGCAGCACCTGCCCAGCTTCAGGAGTTGTTGGTTATAGATGTAAGGGTTGCCATAAACTCAGCTGTGGTCTCTGGGAAGGTGGGTGGTAGAAGACAATTGTTTAAGGTTAAAGACAGAGAATAATACACCCACTTTCACCCCATAAAACGCCACCATATGATTTGTGATTTTTATGCCTCGCTGCAGCTTCTGTATTACCGTAACCTCTAAATGACATCCAACTAACATCTGGAAGATGTTATCCGTCACCTGGCCCAGGCTTTGTGCTGTAATTTGAGCTGAAGTCATGAGCGGTGCAAGATGTTGTCTCAGAGTCGGGTGCGTTGCTCTCGGTGGAACCATAGAGCAGCGCTCGCGCGCAGCAGGGGACCTTAATGTGGCATATACGCACAATAGCCCAGATACGGTATTTTGTATGTTGTGGCGTTACTGTGTCTCTGTCTCTCATAATGGCCCATAATAAGCACAGCAGCACAGCTGGCGTGTTTTGGAGATGGCACTTCCTGAGGGAGTGTTCCGCCGAGAAATAATGACGGCTTTGATTGGACGGTAGAGAGAGAGTGGCAGTTCCTGCTCTTTTGTTCCATTGTGCCGAAGATGGAATGGGAAAAGAGTGTGAGAGTGTGTGTTGGGAGCTTATACACAGCTGTTGGAGATGTCATATTAAAGACACACTTCACACACACACACATGCATATCTTTCTGCCCTTCCCTGGCAAGACAACGCCCCAAAAAAACACAATATTATCACTTAAATCAGACAAAAATAAATACAAAAGACAAACGCACAGGACAGGTGTGCGCACGTAGTTTTGCGTAAATGCATTATCATTGAATATATGATGTTTCAGCCTGTTAATTGCGATGATTATGAAATGCAAAGTTCTATGAACTCTAAAAGCAGATATAAACATCACAAGACCCTTTAAAAATAGCAAAACTGCAAGTTGTGTAGCGTTATTTATGGGGTTGAGTGGCACTAGCTTTATAATCAACGAAATAAATGAATAACACCTTTATTTTTAGGCGACAGCAGCATATGTTCTCATTCTCCGTCACAGATGCAGACAAACGTAGACACATTTTTTTTTCTGTTTGAGTGAATTTTCCATTAGAGTCTGCAAAGATCACAGGTTGGGTTGTTTCCTGCCACTGCAAGAGCGCAACCACAGCAGCTAACCAGTATCTGCTCTCACTGCAGCACCCAGGGCATTAATAACACACTCATCTGCACACACTCACACACTTCTTTTAACCTCAGCTGCAAGTTCTGTCTCTCTAAGATTTTCCATCATTGCTTTACAGGCGACTGCATTACCCAAAAGTCACACCACACACGCACACTTGCACACATGCAAGCATATATGTTCCTATACAGGCTTAGTATAAAGTTCTTTGACTTTTACCTGCGTTTTTCTTCAGGTTTTGAGTGATCATGCACACTACAAGCTAAACAAAATGAGAAAAAATAACTCTAAAATGTAACTATATAAAAGATTGTAAAGACAGAAGCAGCCCATTCAGTGTGAAAATATATTTGCTAATATGTTTTACTTTTTCACTTTTTTTCTATACTATCAATATCCTATATACAGTATATTGCCACTTCAAGACATTTGAGGGGGTCACATGGCCCATCAGTTTAAAGTTGCGATGAATCAGAAGGCAGATTTCTTTTTCTTCCATATTGTGATGAACATCTGAGTGCAACAGATTATCGAAAAAGAAACTATTAGGATGAGGATTGGTTTTATGATCGTTGTTGCTGAAATTTTGAGTGGCTACACCTAACAATGTGAGGAAAAGCAGGACTACAATGATTGGCACGAAGTATGAATACGTTCTCATTTTCACCTGGAAGATCCAATTATGACATTTTGATTAAAAATTATTAAAAAAAAAAATTTAAACTTATCCACAATTTTTTAATTAAACTATCATAGTATGTTTCACAATAAGATCTACAACATGAATAAAAAAACTGATTCAGTTAATTTAATGTAGATGTTCTTTAAAGTTCCCCTGCTAGTGAAAAGCAAGTTTTTTGTAGTGTGGTTTATATGCTTTTAGACAACCAGTTGAATCCATTAATCACACCAGGCTGAGCTATTTTCTCCTTAAACAGTTAGTTTACAAATGGGCACTCATGAAATGTGGTTGAAAACAGCCCCTTGGTTTGCTACGCACAACCAATAACAAAGCAAGTCAAGGCCGATCCTCATCACAAGCATGCAGAAAAGTATACCATAATCCACACAAACCAAACAATAAATTAGACCAACAAACCATGAGGGCCAATGGTTTAGTGGAATTTAGAACACAATGGTAACGTTACATTATAACCCGCGGCAACAGTGTAAAAGTAGCCCGGAGTCAGCCCTACTCCTCCCGCAGCGAGTCTGCACTTCACACGCGTATGTATGCTCACGGGCGCGAATTAAGAATAGCATTCAAGCTATTTTAGTCACATTCAAGCTATTTTAAGGCATGAGAAAATTTTGTTCACAAGAACAAACCTTTGTGGGTGTGTCATTTGATTAAGCAAAGAAGGTTTTTACACGGGAATAAAAAATTGATACAGGGGGACTTTAAAGTCTAACCTTGGTCAATAAATCCAAAGCATCATCTATATACTGTTTGTTTTTTTAACTGAAAATTAATAGAACACAAAATAAATTTAAATATCAAATAATCTGATCTAGATTTGAACCCTAGTCCCCTTTGCATGCTAAACGAGTGCTGTACCATTAGACTAATGTGTTTAACACATTAAAGACTACTAAATAATTAAAGCTGTGGTTTTTTCATGTGTTTTATCTGCACCAAGTGAGCTGCCAGGCGCAAAACTACCACTGCTGTCCCTGTGTCCTTGTTCATGTTATTGAACAGAATTTGTTGTAGTATTTCACAAGATATGTGAATGAGAGAGAAAATTGAGACTTGTAGTGTTTGACTGAATGTTTCCCCCTCTCTGTTTCTGATGGGACATCCAGCTGTAACAGCAGACAGACTGTAGCCATAGGGGTGTTGCATGTCCTCAGGTTTCTTTATCGTAGTCGCCCTTTTCTGGTCTTCAAAACATTCGTGAACACATGTGTAAAAATGAGGTAAAAATGAGAGGTTAAGTGTACATGCTTTAAGCTATACACTGGTGTATGTGCTTGACATGTTTAGTTTGTTCCTTTGACAATGACTCAACAAAAGGTCAAAAATCATTGACTCACGCATACACTAACTTTCTCTCAATCAAAATACCAACAATCACCGTAATCCCACAATCCTTCCTTCCTCCATCTCTCACTTCATCTGCCCCATCAAAGAGAGCAGGGGATGACTGGAGACATTTGGTCATTGTGATCGCCCACCGTGAAATTGGCGGCCCTTGGGCACCGATGATCGGACGTAAGTCACAAACGGTGGTTGGTGAGCTGTGAGGTGTTGGATTTCTGCATTTATTACTGATAAGGAAGGAGTGGGAGGGGATACCGGACCCAGCCATGAGAACTCAAACAGACTTGAGTCTGTCTGAAATCTCAGGATGGAATTCAGTCCATCTCAATTTCAACATTTCCTTCTCTCTGAAGAAACAATTTTAACCTGTTACTAGTAATAAAGTTCGTCAAGACAAATTCTCAAAGTTTGCTTGAAGTCTACAAAGTCTTGCATAAACGTTTAAAAATGTTTCAGAAAGCAGAAAGCCTTTAAGTTTAAAAGTTATATCAGTCACACAGACAGGTTGTCCTCCACTGAACTAAGCTAGAATTTGAACTTTTAAAATGTCAATTTATCTTAAACAGTCCTTGTGTTCGGGAACTCTCCCTCCCTCTCTCCTCCCATCAGGTCGTTCGTTAGGTCAGATGAGACCTTATCTTGTTTGTCTGACACGCTACACTACTTTTTTTAGACAACAAATTAATCAGTGTTTCTGTTCAAAATTGGTAAATCTACTAAGAGACCTGACAGCGAGTAAAGCTCACAAATCTAATTTTCAGTAACTTACAAAAGTCACTGCCTAGCAATAAAAACACTTGATTGTTTCACACATAAGCCCACAGTTCTTTCTCCACTTCCATGATATTTTAGACAACATAAATGGAAGATTGTTTTACGCATAGGGCAGATTATAACGATTGAGTCCAAAGCCTAATTACACAAATGCTTGTTTTCACTAGTGGTAGTAGTTTTCTATGTTGATTTTAAACAGTTCAAAACAACTTAGAAAGTTCTAACAAGATTCTCTCAAAGTTATAAACAAGCCTTCTGCCAGCAACGTTAATAACGTTAATAAACATTGTTCAAAGTTACGTTCTTCTGGTCTTTAATAATAAAGTTCTTGAAATGTTAGCACAAAAATGTTATTTATACATCATTACTTTTTTCAGGACTTTTTTTTCTGAAACATTTAGTTGGATGTTTGAATAACATTTTTTAAATGTTGCTATACTTACTACTTGTTTAAGAACTTTCCAAGAACAGGTAACGTTCCCATAATAACTGAACAATGATAAAATCGAAAATTCCCTTAATGTTTTCTCATCGATAAAAACATTTGTAAAACATAAAAAAAACTGAACTTCTGAACATTCACAAAACATTGAGAACATTTTTTTTCATATCTTAATGGGAACATTAGCAGCATGTTCTTATATTTGGGTCGTAGGTGATCAACTGGACGTAATAAAACAACACTAGCCTAACATCATCAAGACAATCAGAACAGTAACTACTGACTGTTATCCCCTGTGAGGCTTAAATGAATGTATTTTCTTTGTTACTTTGGAATGTAATTGTTACTTCTCTGAAATAAGGGAGCCGCATTGATGTATGCAGATGACAAATGCGACCTCCGCAGGGCACAGTCTTCAAAATGAGAAAAAAGCAATTGTTTTGGTGTTACATAAATGGTGTTCTATAATTCTCTTACTCTTTATGTTTAGCTAAAAAGTCTAACATACAGTGGGTACGGAAAGTATTCAGACCCCCTTAAATTTTTCAGTCTTTGTTATATTGCAGCCATTTGCTAAAATCATTTAAGTTATTTTTTTTCCCTCATTAATGTACACACAACACCCCATATTGACAGAAAAACACAGAATTGTTGACATTTTTGCAGATTTATTAAAAAAGAAAAACTGAAATAAATATCACATGGTCCTAAGTATTCAAACCCTTTGCTGTGACACTCATATATTAACTCAGGTGCTGTCCATTTCTTCTGATAATCATTGAGATGGTTCTAAACCGTCATTTTAAGCCAAGTTGTGTTTGATTATACTGATTGGACTTGAATAGAAAAGCCACACACCTGTCTATATAAGAACTTACAGCTCACAGTGCATGTCAGAGAAAATGAGAATCATAAGGTCAAAGGAACTGCCCGAAGAGCTCAGAGACAGAATTGTGGCAAGGCACAGATATGGCCAAGGTTACAAAAAAATTTCTGCTGCGCTTAAGGTTCCCAAGAGCACAGTGGCCTCCATAATCCTTAAATTGGAATCGTTTGGGACGACCAGAACCTTCCTAGAGCTGGCCGTCCGGACAAACGGAGCTATCGGGGGAGAAGAGCCTTGGTTAGAGAGGTAAAGAAGAACCCAAAGATCACTGTGGCTGAGCGCCAGAGATGCAGTCGGGAGATGGGAGAAAGTTGTAGGAAGTCAACCATCACTGCAGCCCTCCAAAAGTCGGGGCTTTATGGCAGAGTGGCCAAACGGAAGCCTCTCCTCAGTGCAAGACACATAAAAAAACACCTGAAGGACTCCAAGATGTGAGAAATAAGATTCTCTGGTCTGATGAGACAAGATAGAACTTTTTGGCCTTAATTATAAGCAGTATGTGTGGAGAAAACCAGGCACTGCTCATCACCTGTCCAATACAGTCCAACAGTGAAGCATGGTGGTGGCAGCATCGTTTGTATTATGGCCTGTGGGGGTGTTTTTCAGCTGCAGGGACAGGACGACTGGTTGAAATCGAGGGAAAGATGAAAGCGGCCAAGTACAGGGATATCCTGGAAAAAAACCTTCTCCAGAGTGCTCAGGACCTCAGACTGGGCCGAAGGTTTACCTTCCAACAAGACAATGACCCTAAGCACACAGCTAAAATAACGAAGGAGTGGCTTCACAACAACTCTGTGACTGTTCTTGAATGGCCCAGCCAGAGCCCTGACTTAAACCCAATTGAGCATCTCTGGAGAGACCTAAAAATGGCTGTCCACCAACGTTTACCATCCAACCTGACAGAACTGGAGAGGATCTGCAAGGAGGAATGGCAGAGGATCCCCAAATCCAGGTGTGAAAAACTTGTTGCATCTTTCCCAAAAAGACTCATGGCTGTATTAGATCAAAAGGGGGCTTCTACTAAATACTGAGCAAAGGGTCTGAATACTTAGGACCATGTGATATTTCAGTTTTTCTTTTTTAATAAATCTGCAAAAATGTCAACGATTCTGTGTTTTTCTGTCAATATGGGATGATGTGTGTACATTAATGAGGAAAAAATTAACTTAAATGATTTTAGCAAATGGCTGCAATATAACAAAGAGTGAAAAATTTAAGGGGGTCTGAATACTTTCCGTACCCACTGTATATGTATGTTAGCCTATATATATGGCAACTTCCCATTATGACAACATGACCCTATATTGGAAAATGTGTTCAATGAACTATATACCGTATGTATATATATATTTTTTTCCTTTGGCAATAATGGAAAAAAATTGTTCTGACTATGTATAAATTCTAAAATGCTTTCATAAAATAATTAATAATTGATGAATACAATTGCAAAGAGTGATAAAGTTGATACAAAAGCTGATTGCTAAATCACTGTTTACCACTTGAGAGACATTGTGAAAGCTAACGCAGATGTGTCTTGACTGGAAGCATTGCTGATTCCCCATAGTTTACACAGTGGTCTTAATCTTTAACTGGTTGTTCTGATTTGTGTAAGCTCATTTTACACGCTAGGTCCATCACAGGTTTCAGAATATCCTGAGGCCACAGTCTGATGTATGTGTGACCTCTTTACCCTACCGGTCAAACCCAACCTCTCACCTTTAACCTGCCATGTGACCTGCCCCTGATGGATTTTTGTAGCTGCTCCTCTGAGCTGTGAAACATAAACTGTACAGAAGAGAGTCGACAGGACAGCACCATCCTGACACTGAGCACTATTTGATATGCTAGAACTCCGAAAAGTCACTTCCACTTGGAAACACGCCTTGAGATCTCTGTGTTTGCCAAATTATTTACGACAAATAATTCATCACTTGGGTTTTCCTGCTTAACTGACTGCCCGTTTGCAAGATATATTAGTAAAAACAGAGTTCTCATCTTCCACAAACAGTTTCAATAAATCCTTCAGAATATCTTAATCCTGATTGGTTTACACATACCTCACAAAAAAGCAGGTTCTCTGCTCTCCACAGCATTCCAAAGAACTTTTCCAAGATCCAAAGTGCCCCCTACAGGATACTAGTGGATCTCATCTGCAGTCCCACACATGCAGTGATGTCAAACTATCAAACACACAGATTACATATCAACACAAGCAGATGTAGCAACAAACATATCAGTAGAACATTATTTCTGGAATTCAAAGGTGCGTCATATGTGTTACGTTTGAAGATTTTATGATTAAAATCAGTTTATAAATAATAATAGTGAAGATAAAGCAAAAATAAACAGCTATGAAAGAGAATCAGAGTAACGTGAAAAGCTCAAGGCTCTTAATGGGAGACATTCTAAGTCAAGGACACTGAACAGATGCTGAGTTTCCCAGTTAGGGTTTTTGCACTCCTACGGACTCATTCAGTGAGGGAACAAATAGATGTTCTCATGTGACTTCATGCCAACATTCAACTCAAAACAGTCAACAAATCACTTTCCCTGTCCATGCTGTTTATAGCTTCTAACATGGATCTACAAACCAGAAACCGTTTAAATCCCCACCTAGTATGCTTGGGAAATGCCTTAGAGATGTGCACAACTCAACAAACTCTCTGGTGATGAAATAACAGTTTTTCTGTCTTAAAGAGGAACCAACCAACCAGCAGGAGAAAACGGTCTGTTAGAATTCCCATTCATCTAAATAATGTTGCACAGCCTACACTATGTTTCAACCTGTTCTTTCTTCTGCTGGACACAAAGATATTTTGAAGAAAGTGGGTAAAAAAAACAGCTGAATGTAGCCATAGTATTTTTGTTTTGTATAATGGAAGTCAATGGCTACCGTTAACCCACTTTCTTCAAAATACCTTCTTTTGTGTCCAACAGAAGATTTGTTTTTTCTCACGGAGGGTGAGAATGATGACTGAACCATCCCTTTAAGAGACCTCCAGATACTAATTATAATTATTTGACATCATATGAAACATTTATACACAGCTGTTTGTGAATGGCCGTCAATAGAGAAAGATGCTTTTTGGTTGCAGAGCGTGTAGTTAAAGCATCTACCAGCAGGGGCTAACCAGCTAAACCAGGAAAACTAACTAAACAACTGCTGTTTTATTGTGTTTACCGAGGTCAAGAGCAATGTAGCAAGTTTCCTGGATGCAAAAAAAACATTTTTGCATGTTGGATTCTTTAGGTTTATTTAGATTAACTCAGCCCTTGGCAAATGATATAGAAATGCGCAGATGCAACACACACACAGTTTGTGACAGTGCAGGACCTCATTCCCCTCCTCCTGCTCCCCCTACTAGGAGACCCACAGCTGCGCAAGCCAGGTGCTATCTACTCTACACACACACACACACACACACACACACACACATTCACACACTTCCACCCGCCAACGAACCCAGCAGGAAATGCCTAATACCAGTTTTAGAATGATGCCACTATGCCAGCAGGAGAGGGTGCAGCACTCGCTCACTCCCTCAGCACTCGCAAAGTCTACAGATGACAGATACGAACAGCTTGAACACAGAGATATTGATGTAATATCGACTTTGGAGTAAAGATGCAATAAAATCTTCAAAATTGGGGGTGAAGACTGAAGGATCTGACACTAAAAACGCACACTGATCGCCCACTGATCATCTGTGTTGGTTGTGGCCCTATAATGTTCAGTGAACTTTACTTTTCAGCAATCTTTCTTTACTTGATAAAGAAAGCACCATATGATACTTTACTTGACATGATGTTGTTCAAATTTACAACGCTTATATTTTTAGAGAGGTAATAGCAATCTAACAGGTGAATTTTCCCATGTATGTTGCCCTGTGTCTCTCATGCATATCAGATTTTAGCATAAAATCTATATATTAAAAACAAATAAACGGCCTTTACTTATGACTACACGTTCAGTATAGCCTCAGATATTATATGGCTTAAGTACACAGAAAAAAATGATTTTGAAATTCTAAATAAATTATTGGAGTATGTTTTACGAGAAAAATACTATTTCAGTCGTCAACTTCAAAATGTACATGTCCTTCATGTTTTACTGACATTTGTATTGTAATTATTTGTGTAATTCTGACATTTTTCAGTGTATGCAACTTTCTTCAAAATAGGACTTTAAATTCTATATATATGATAGGGTTTTTGTATGATGAAGTGTGCAACAGTGTTATTTTAATATTGAATAATATTAGTGGTTCTAAGAATTTTTACATTTTATTTTAATTACATTTGTATAGGTTTATTATTAAATTATGATTATATAACTTATAATTTTATTTTAATTAGTTTTAATTTGTTTCCATTTTGTTGTATATTTGTCATTTTTACAATTTTTTTGTTTGTTGGTTACATACTTTAACTTATTATTATTATTTTTTACATTTACTATATTTCTGTTAATGTTTATTTTATTTCAAGTAACGGAAATACTTTTCATGGTTTTAGTTTCAGTTAACTATAATTAAGATGTGCAACAGGTACTTTTCATGTAAAGCGTCACCTTCCTTCATCTTTAAAAGCCCCTCCACCTCCTGTTCTCTCTCCCACAGGTGAGACCCAGGCCAGAGTACACCAAAAAAGTACATCAGCTATTTCTGTCAGTGGCTTACCACACTATTGACGCTGTACCGCTCATACTTACTCAGTTATCACGTAGGAGTTAAGAAAGCAGACATTAGCACATACAAACACACACCAGCACATGTACACAAACAAACAACCATACAGAAAAGGTTCGATGTTCAAAACTGATCGGCAAGCAAAAAAACTTTGCTGATGTGTGCTTGTATCATATCTCCTCAAGACTTTTCAAGAAAACGCTACAGATGTACAACACAAAAAATCAACTCTTAGCCAATCGGACGTAATGGATCACGTGGTCAGAAGAGTCGTTGCCCAGGAAATGATGCTTCGTCGGAATGGAAACTTTAGTGCGGCCCACCACAACAGAGACACCGTGTGAGTGTGTGTAAACAGCATGATGCCTTCTCAAAACCTCACATTGAGTGCGGTCACACACTCACCTCTAAGTTTTCCATCCACAAGATGTCAGACCAGTATTTTGTCACCGGATGTTTTTCAAGGTCAGGGGTAAAAAAAATAGATTCTCTGCCTGTGATCTGTATGTCTTTCCATCTCGCTGTGCACCTGCAGACCTGTGGAGCCAGTCCAGGAGAGTCGTGTGGCCTACTGGCTACTGCTATTTACGATTTAACTCTACTTTGGGGTTTTATTATCGCAAATGAATGTATTATGAGGCTTCATTCATAATAATCTGGTCTTGTGAATGACTTTGTTTCTACTTTCAATAGACTTGTTTATTAATCACATTTAAAAGAGATAATGCTTGCACTCAGAACTTTTGGGTTTCAGCGCAAAATGATTCATTTGGAATAGCATACTATTCTTACTGTTTCTGACATATCTTTATAAATATAGTGACACCTAGTGGTGTGGATGTATATTCAGTCAAACGCAAAAAGATTTCTATTTAACAGTGCCATTTGTACAAGCCAGCTATGATTCATTGTACAAAAGTGTTAAGTAACAGGGAAGTCACAAAATATAATGAGTCATTGGTCATGTGATCGCAACATGGTGGCCTACATAAGATGAACCACTCAATGTAAAATAAAAAAAGATTTTATTAAGCTACTGTTTGTGTTCATCTCATGCAGATGCACATCTTGTTAATAATATTTTCAAAAGTAAATGTTTTTTGCATTCTTAAAAACATTTACAACTTTTTAAGGAGGAAAAACCTCCTGAGTGCACCTATAATCCAGCAAGAAATTATTCTGAGGACATGAACACTGTTTTACAGTGAAAAGGGCTTTAAAGGGATCATGACATGGATTTTTAAAAATGATTTTATTATGTTCCTTGAGGTTTACCTATAACATTGCACAAAAGAACTAAAAAAATATGTGGGAAAATGATTCTTTTCAACCTTCATTCTGAGCCTCTATCTAAAAAGACCTGTTTTTAAGGGGCTTGTCCTTTAAGGTTTGTCAGGAATCAGTCACTGTTATGATTGGCTAACATCATTGCCTAGGAAACCGTATCCCTGCCTCGTAGTGCTGTGGAGTTTTTTGGTGGGGCAATCAAAAATAAAATGGTCATTTCCAGACAAAGCATTATGAAATCATTTACTTACGGTTTGTGAGGCAGCTGCAGTCAGGTCTAGTACCGCTTCATCTTTCAGCAAATGTTTCTTTGTGAACTCTCCATGACACTGTGCCTCGTTTACAAAGCAAAATACTCCAATCAATCCTCTGACACGATCCGCGATGCCATTAAAAATAAACTATCCACTTGTTCCTTATGCTGAGATCCTTCTGATATCTGTACAAAGACCCAAACAATCTGTTTAAACCAAACGCGCCAAAGTGAACATTCTTTCACTCCTTTTGTCCTATTGACAACAGACTCAAGCACGTGGACTGTGTCACAAATGTGCATTGATTGTAATTTCTATTTGCTTTTGACACGACACAACACTCGCTTTCAGTGTAATCAAGTGTCAAACCGTTAAAGGTGTCATATGATGCGATTTCAAGTTTTCCTTTCTCTTTGGAGTGTTACAAGCGTTTCTTAATAAAGAAGATCTGTGGAGTTGCAAAGACTAAAGTCTCAAACCCAAAAGAGATATTCTTTATAAAAGTTCAGACTGGTCCACGCCCTCCTAAAACGTCTCGTTCTAACACGCCCCACATATCTAGGTCATTATGTGGGAATATTTGCATAATGCGCTCAAATGTTGACGCAAAGAAAGAAGGCTTTACTTTATTGTTGCTGCCACCGCCGCCGCCATGTTGTGAAGACGCTTTGTGTTTCATTGTGAAAGTGAAACTATTTTTTTTGGCCTTCCAAAAATGGACACGACTAAATAAGTGGTTAAGTTGTATTTACACACTGTTCCAGAACACTTCACCCAAATTTCAGATGTGTGCAGCACATTTTATGGCGGACTGTTTCAATTGCCGCTGTTCTGACTCACAGCCTGTAAGTACTTTTCATATTTAAAGGATTTGCCACTAACTATTCAAACGCGAGTTTTGAGCAGCGTAGAGCAGCACTTGTTGTTTGTCATTTCTCCAATCACAACTGCAGACATGGTTTTATGTTTACATGGCGTAATGCAACGCAATGCGTAAAAAGACAGTATAAGTCATTATGATCAGTAATTGTCCCCATTGGATGCAACAAATGCCTAGTTTATAAAGGGTTTTAATGTTTTTTGTCTCGTCGCTCCAGGACATGGCATCACAATATGGTAAGGAGCGTAACATTTCCGTCACTCTGGATTGCTGGCCAATCAGAGCACACCTCGCTTATCAGAACGATGAGCTTTGTAAAAATCAACGTGTTTCATAAAGGCGGGGCATAGAGGAGAAACAATAATGTACATTATGTGGAAAATAATGTGTTTTTTTAACCTTAAACCGCATAAACACTTTCATTACACCAAATACACCAAATTATGTTCTTTTTAGCAACATCATATAACCCAGTGTGTTGCCATGGGGAGACAAGACTATTGGTTGATGCCTTGCTCTGATGGCAGTGTTTAATGCAAATGTTGTGACCCGGGTGATGGCAGCTGGCACCCAAACGAGCATTTTTGATCTTGATTAAATAGGAGAACGTGTTGTTTTATAATGAGGATGACGTTTTAAGCGATGAAACTTGCGCATGATAAAAATTACCTCTTTTATGTCAAAAGATCAAGGAAAATTTGATTTCTCATGTCTTGACCCTTTAAAGGGACAAACGTTTATGAATGCAAACATTCAAGACTCAAAAATATAGTGCTTTTAGATTTAGACTTACATACTCTTTGTTGACACGCATGCGCACACACACCCACACCACACACACACACACACACACACACACACACACAGGACTCCTTCATGAAGAGTGGGGTCTGGGAGCAGCAGCATGGGAGAGATGTCGAATGTGGTTTCCTCCCGATGAACCTTTCCTCCCTATGTCTTATCAGTCAAACAGAAAGGTGAATATGCTGTGAAATGTAACCAGGTTAGTAACATTCATCAGTGAGATCCTAACCTGAGAATAACACAGCTCACTTCCATAGGAGAGCGCCTAGACAGACAAAGTAGGACAGAGGAAAAATAGATTTTGCGAGAATAATTATCATTACAAATCACATTATTTTACTTTATACATTACTCTCAATTCAGGGTTAATTATCGCGTTCATTCAAAGCTTAGATGACCCCTATTGGCACTGAATCACAATGGGTAATGTAAGGGTAAAGGTCTGGGTTTTGCCCTTGTGAAAAAGACTGATGACACTCGTTATGATAGGGTCCCGCTTCAGCACATTGCCAAATACGCAAATACATTGCCCCCCCCCCCCCCCCCCCCATGGTGTAACTATATATGGTTCAGTGTACATACACATGACGGTACACGTTACATAAGATCTTTTTTATTTAAATTTTTACATACATTTTTTACTAATACAGTTTGATCATTTCAAGGTGGATGCCTGTGATTTTCCCCCTTATGTAACTGTTTGTGTTTTTTTATAGTGCATACAGTTTTACATTAGTTTTATACTGTATATATTTATAAGTTTGAATTAACATTAGTTAATGCATTATGAATGAAAAATAGTGTATTTATGAACTAACTACTGTAATAATGTTCATTGTTAGTTCATTATACTTAACAAAAAATGTTAACAAACGGAAACTTATTGTAAAGCATTACCAATGACTAGGGTGTGTCAAAATATATTTGTGTAAGTGTGTGTGAGAACTAGGTTAGGAGTCAGTATGTGAGACCTTTGCATGAATGTTTATCTGGGTTTAACTAAATATGACAGGACCTTTTGGGGACTAACATTTGAAGAAAAAAAAAAGATTAATGAATAAGGATTAGTGTTAAGGGATGGGTTAGACTACAATAATTATAATTAGCTTATTGTAAAACAATAGAAGTCTACTGTATGTCCTCATTAGCTAAGTGTGTGTGTGTGTGTGCAAGGCGGCAAGGTGCAGAAGAGAAGCAAATGAGTCATTGTCGGGCAAAGTATGCTGTTTTGGAGAGATACACTTTCTGCACCCATCCTCAACCTGTCCTTTGCACACACATACACCCTTATATGTACACGTACACAGACAAGCACATTCGTCTGTCCCACGCAGTTAAAAGCTACAGCGAGGTTCGCCCACGCAGTATTGCATACTGCACTCTGCGGCCTGCTGCACTGAGTCTGTGTGCAGTGAGAGCCCTGTTTAACCGCAGTAAAAACAACATTTCTTCTTTGTACTGATATTAACATCTTGATACTTTTCTGCTGGGCTGGAGCGGATCACACAACAACAGGATGCCCAGGTTTGAGATCTGCTGAAAAACAATCTTCTTCTCAGCTCCAGCACAACAACACTAGAGTCATGTACCTGTAAGTCTCTTAAACCCCACCCACAGGAAAGACAAGTCACACATTAGATCAATTTTTTTATCGCAAGGATTTCCTAGGGAGCAATGAGATTAGGGAGAGCAAACAGAGATAAATTTAATTTCCTGCCGCTCACATTTTTCTCCTCAGAAGAAGACATCAGTAATCTCATATATATTTCTTCTGGAGAATTAGAAAAGATCAACAACTCAGAAACTTAGATTTCCAATATACTAAGATCTGACATCAACAGTTAAAATATGTTCAAAATAAGGTTATTTCAGGTTCATTAAACATTCTTTTAGTTCTTCCAGGTTTGTGTGCTATTCAGAACTGAATTAAGAATGTCTTTTATTTTTTATGTAAGAAAGTAGAATTTAAATGAATTGAAATTCATATAACTGTCATTTTTAAGCAGGAAAAGTCAAGACAAAAGATAAATTTGCTTATATGCGTTTTAAAAAAAGTAAAAAGCCTTGCGTTTGAAGGTTTACAGGCCTTTCACCATATTTGCTAAATTAACTTCCTCTTTCTATTCAGTTCAACTTCCTGACAGGTGTGGCCAATTGACTCATGAATTCAAAAAAGAGCAACTTGTGAAAAGATTACAACAACCTCTCTTAAAGTGACAGTATTTTTTGTGTTAGTATTAACATCTAATTTATAGTTGATACTCAAGCGAAAGTTTATACTTAAGCGATTTATCTTCTAATGTGAACTTCCTCCAGGAGGATCTGATGGTTTGAACAAGTACAAGAATCAATCACCAGAACAGAGGAAGGGGTTTATGCCAAAGGATATGACACTATCACTAAATAGACATGTTACATTCATTTCCGTTTTCATTTTGAGCAATAAAACTTTCCTCTAAGGCAGTGGTTCTCAAGCTTTTTGACTCTTAAGGCCCCAATTGTTCACAACAATATACTACAAAGGCTCTATTAATTTTCTAGTGGTTCATTATCTGCTGTATAAGGATAAGGACATTGAACTATTTTTACTCTTAATTTCTACCTGATAAAATATTTTAGGACTTTAGAACATACCTAGAAAAATATTGTCTATAACAATGCCCATGACAAGATTTACTATTTACATTACTTTTCCAGGTCTAGAATTATTGTTATGTCTTTATTTTTAATCATTTTAAATCGTCTTGAGGCCCCCTGGTTGAGAATCACTGGTGCAAACAGTTAAAAAAATCTCTAGTGCAAAAAGTTCTGATTCAGCGCTAATGCAACTGAATCAAAAAACAAGAAGATGGAGGTTCTTGGCCTGCTGTTTTCAACAAGTCAGTTGAAAGGTCCAGAACTGAGTTTTATCTAAGATCTTAAGAGTTTGCCGATGTTTTAATGAGATCAAGTTTGTCATCGTGAAGCACCTTACAGCAGAACACACTGCTATCTATCACACTCACATTTCCTTTTCCTGTTTACGCATCAGTTAATGGGCGATAGCAGTGGACAGCATGTTTGATGTCAGATGGTGACCCAAATAAGCTACAAAAAGCTTTGTACATGCCTGTGGCCTCTCTCGAAACACCCAGAAGTCTGATGGGGATGTGAACTATACTCTCAAAGGTGCGTCTGTGCGTAAGCGAGCGAGCGTCTGTGCGTGAAGGTCAAAGTAGGCTATAATTGTGTGTTCGCAGCTGTATGCGAGTGTGAGAAACGGCCACAGCTGAGGAAGCTCCTAATGGAGCAATCACGCCTGGTCGAGAGAGCGCGTATGTGTGTGTGTACTGAGGGCACACTGCTGTCTCTGTGCTACCCAGTAAGCTTCACTGTTCTCCGGGCAGCACATCTGCGAGATGTGGGCGGTGTGGAGCACCGGTGTCTCTCCTCCCTCTCTCACAATGTCTCTGCCTTTATTTTTTCTTCTGTTCTACACATCTTCCCTTGATTTTTGACCTCTGCCCCTGTGGTAACAGCATCACCCACCTTTCTCCCTCTCTCTCAGACACACACACACACACTGGGGGTGGGAGGGGAATATCAGTGTGTCATCGTGTCCGGTCGCAACACACGTGCATGTGACTGGCTGGTGGCCTCCTCACTGAGTGACTCTCCACTGCACCTGTGTGTGTGAGAGAGACCCAAGACAGGAAACACAGAAATAACTGCCGAGTGTCTTCATCCTGTGCCGAAGTGTGTGTGTGTAAGTGAAAGGGAGGAGTCAGACACTTGCACCTGGACAGTTTGGCTCTGTCACACTCACTGCCTTCATACTGTTGCACAAAGTCACCAATATGATCAGAGACAGAAAGAGAGATAGAGGGAGGAATAACAGACACAGAGAAGAGAAAGAGGAGATGATCTTTTGTAAGCAAGATCCAAAATTGACCTCACCTGCCAATGACCTGTAAATATTTATCAGCAATAATTTATGTGGATATATTATATATATCATGTGGATACATTATTGGTCCCTTATAGGTTTAGCATTGGCATTTATAAATATGCATACCATTATGAATATATATCCATTATGAATTCAAATGAATTGGCCCACTTTTTGACATTGATGTGCCTCACAGAATGGCCCAGTTCACAACATATAACATAACATAACATAACCAAACAGAGCAGCAACATAACATCACAAAAACATATGACAAATAACAACATATCACAATATTTAACATAAGACAACAAATTACAAGACAAAACAGCTTATAACCAAACACAACACATCGTAACATAACACAAAACAAAACAGCAAATAACAACACATTCATAACATATCACAAAAACATAGAACATTTAATATACAATATATAACCTAACATAGCACAACAGCACACTAACAGAACAAATAACAGAACACAGCAGACAGCATAACATATAACAATATAAAACAGAAAATCACACAGACACAACACATCAAAACATATAACACAACATATAACACAACATCAAACAGGACAGCCAATAACAACACATCACACTGAACCTAGCATAACACATAATATGACACATAACAGCATAACTACATATAACACAACTTAACACAACAAAGCTAATAATGTGACACATAACATCACAACAACACTGAACATAACATCACAATTTATAACAACAAAAGATATAACATAACATATAGGCCTAACACAACATATAAAACAAAACACAACAGATAATAATAGGCAGCAAATAACAACACAAAAACATAACACATCACAATATATAACCAAAGACATAATATCACAACACAGCACAGCTTATAACAGATAACACAACATAATACAATTTGTATGAACGTTTTTTCCTTGAATTAGTTTATTTTAGACCCTGTCTGTACACCATCAGCCACATAAAGAGCTAAAGAGAGCTAAACCACTGTCCCACATATAGTTCATTTCTCAGAGATATGAGTGAGGACGTTTTTCCAGCAACATACTTTTTCAGTTTTAAGAATCAGCCACTGATCTATCAGATTGGTAGGCAGCAGTAACCACAAAGAGACATACCCAGAGTCAAGCTGATTTTTATAGCAATGTGGCACATACAAGCCAAACAGAAACATGTGCATAAATGCAAAAATATCACCATCATACCGAAATAACCTCATAAAGGGAGGGGGAGGAAGAGACTGAGAAAGAGTGAGAGAGACAGATAGAAAAAACCAAAGAGAGAGAGAGAGACTGAGCACCTGCAGCACGGTCCACACCTACACACAGGTGTCAGGAAGAGATAGACACAAAGAGAAAGAAAAGAAAAGAGAAAATAGAGCAGAGGAAATCAGACTGCGGTCAACAAAAAAGCTTTTTCTAGATTTGTCAGTGTGTCAGAGTGTGTGCGCACAAGCGTGTGTGTGTCTGGTTCATTGAACATGCCACCACACCTGTGTGTGTATGTAGGTATATTTGCGGCTGTACTGGACATTCAACTCAAGACAATATACAGCAGTGTTTTTGGACACTTAACGAAATATTCCACGATCAAAAGTTAAGCTCAAACATTGTTGTTTACCACAAAAAATTATTTTGATTTGTCTGTCGATTTGGATATACTTTCGAAACAATGCATATTCTAACAATTATAGATGGGCCCCATTCACTTTCCTTGCAAGCGCCTAATCATAACTTAAATTTTAAATGAAGAAAATTAAGATCCTAACCATTTTGTTAGGTTTAAAATGAGCTACGAGAAAAATAAAGTTATTTCAGTGATGTTCAGACATTTTTAGGTGTACAAATTACTTCTTGGAGCCATTGTATGAAGATCATTTGACCAAATCTTGGTAAACTGAACTTCGCCAATGTTTGTGTTTAAGTGGGATCCATGCATAGCAGAAATGTGTTTATATAACCCTTATGTACGTCTGGCGGTGAAAACATAGGTAGGGTGCATATAGCACACATGTGGGAGTGTGAAGATGAATGTATCATTTCCCAGAAATCTGTCTCCTCATACAGGTGCTGTGTGAATCATGTGTGCGTCTCATCCCAGAGACACAGTCAGAGATGACAGATAACACAGTGACATCATCAGCCGAGGAGCAGACGACAACACACCACAAGAGGCTTCCAGAATCCTTCGTTCGGTTGACTCTACCACATTTTGATCCAGTTTTAGAGCACATGGCCTTTGTTCCAGAACCACTAGAACTCACTGTGCACTTGAGTCCATGTACGAGATATCACCCAAACTTTAGCCAAAGCCAGGCCCAGTTCATTAGTACTTCGTATTCGTATATCGTATTCAACTAAGCATCGAGGTAAACTAGAGCAGGTACTGCTGCTTAAATTGGACAGATCACCATATAATTACCCAGCTCTATTCAGGCCAGTCAGCAGATCAGCTTGTTGTCAAGCTTTTTCATTTTCTAAAATCAGCAGCTGACTCATGTGTAGCGCTTTACACAGCTGAGGTGTGAAACCGACATATTTACAGTAGCCCGTTTATAGCAGGTTTTAAAGGTATAGTTCACATCAAAATAACAGATCTTTCAGTAGTTACTCACCCTCATTTCATTCAAAACCTGTACAAATTGCGTTCTGCTTTGTGTGGAACACAAAAGAGGGTATATTGAAAAATGTGTTTTTGTGCCCATACAGTGAAAGTCAATGGAGTTCCGCGGTTCAAATTTTCAACATACTGTTGTAGTAAAAAAATGTCTTTTCAAATAATCACAGGGATGAATTAAAATATACTTTTAATACACACCTACAATGTATAATATAAAAATTCATATAGCAATCTTAGCATTTTGTTAGGTTTCAAATAATAAAGCAATAGAATATATATATAAAATAAGAAAAGTTATTGATGATTGAAAGTTATTACTTAGTATATATATATATTATAATAAAATGAAAGTAACAGGCTGATTTTTATTGATCATCTAAGCTGTAATAAAAAAACAAACAAAAATAATTTATTTTTAAGCGCCGAGATCAAAAATTTTATCTCCTAAAGCTTTCAGGCTACATCAACTAAACGCCCCCACAACCACCCAGAAAAACTGATCAGCCATCTAGAAACCAACTGCCTAATAACACCCTAGCAACCACAGATTTTCCAGCTTTCAAGTCTCACTTCACACGTACAAAGTATTCAACCTGTAATGCAATTACCAATTTTCCTTCTCTAGTCATTTCTGCAGTTCTGTTTGGTGATGCTAGTGGCACAGAAATTACAAACTTCACCTTTAATCTACAGTAGATTTAGAGTCATGTTTTTATATTTACATGTCCTGACACCTAGTGGTACATAGGCATTACATGTGCAACTTGACGGCTCAATGAAGAAAAAATATATAGACTTTCCCTCAATAATTATTACACAATAATAATGTGTAATATGATCGTGTTTGTTCTAAAATAGAGTTAAGTAAACAGTCTTGTGTACAAGCAAGCATTGTAATTCATGTTTCCATAAGGCAGAATCTGTCATTTGTATTTTAAATCAGGGGTTGATGTATTAGAATGCTGCAGAACTGTAATGCCCATAGAGATCAGAGATTGGCCAGAGCATAACACAGCAGACGCTCTAGAGCAGACAGTGTGACAGATTTAGCTTGAGGAAATATCACTGGCAGAAGGTTGCTGTTGGCTTTAGGAGTCCAACTTGTACCACAGACTCACAGAAAAATAGATTTGATACACAGTTTGTACAAACATACACATGTATGTGTCTTTTTATACATGAATCAAATAAGACACTTGCAAAACACACCACTCCCCTGTTAAAGGAGTAATTCACCCAATAATAATAAAAAAGGTTTGAATTTCTTTCATGGCACAAAAACAAAGCTTCCAAGCATTACAAACACAGTGAAATCCAGATGACTTTTGTGTCATATTCTTTTTAAGTCATACAATTTTTTTGGGTAAGAAACAGGGACAGCTACAGTCCACATTTATAGTAATTGCAAGAAAAAAAAATATATTTTTGTGCAATACAGCAGAATTATTTTATTATGTATGTATTATTATTATATTATTTTAATATTGACATAAAATGGACATATTTTTGCTAATATTTAGAATTAGATTTTTAAAAAATATTTGTCATTTTATTCTTAAAGTTGTAACAAATTTCATGCGTATTTGTTCTTTTTAAAATGTCTGTTAAAATTCTATTATTTATTTTTAGTTATTCAAGTACTTCCAAGTTAAACTAAACAAAAATAAGAAATGTTGCCTAGCTGAAAAAGACTACCTGAAATAAAATGTTTCATTTTTAAAAACATTCTATTTAATTACAGTTAAATTTATTTGAAAGTAATGAAAATGCTTTGTTATGGGTTTCATTTTAGTTAATGCAGAAGAATATTAGAAAGAAATTCTTAGAAATTCATACAGGTTTGGAACACCATGAGGGTGAATCAACGACATAATAATATTTTTGGTGTGAAGATCAATTTAAAATAGCAGACAATGTCTGTGTGCCCTGGGTCAGAGTTCATCTTTCTCTCGTCTAATAGAGCATGTGACACCGGTGCCCTTTAACCCACAGTATCCTTTAGGCACCTCGTGCAGGTATTGCTGGTGATAGTCTTCAGCATAGTAAAATTCAGTGTGCTCTCGGATCTCGGTGGTGATCTCACCCAGGCCTTTCTTAGTTAGAGCCTAGCAAAAAGACGAAACAGGAACAGACACAGAGAAAGAGAAAGAGACGGTAAATGACGACACATTTCGATATGAACAGAATAAATGTGATCACTGTCTAGGGAGAAGCAACTCATTTTGAACTGAAACAACTCTTTCTTGTGTATGTGATGTTAAAACCAGACAGAATGTCCAAAACTGTTTCAAAGGGACATGAATGAAGTTCTGTCTCCCTCTAGGGGCCGCATCCATAGACTCCAGCAGAAAAAGGTTTTAGGTACTACTATTATAAACAGACAGAACAAAACACCTTTGAACATCAATCACAGTATTTCTAAAGCTCACATGTAGAACTGAGTGAGATGTCTCTACAACAGAAAGAAAGAGAGGGGAGCGTTTATGTGCTGGCTTTGAGCAATCACAACTGCACTTTTTGAAATGTATGTAGTTTCAAATCTCAGCCACTAGGTGGTGACAAAAGTCTGCTTCAGTTGCTTCTGATTTCATGTCTAACAAAAGAGGCTGCATCTGCATCATAACACCATGAGATACTAACAGCAGCATGGACACCAGAAAAACAAAGATACCTATACAACAACATAACGCCAACATTTGCCATTTGTTTTATTTTTTTTTAATTATCTCTCTATGATATTAGTATATTTAGAAGGCAAAAAAGATGAGAATGACCTTATAGGATTATTACATGGTTACACGTGCTACAGTGAACAGGAAGATGAACACACAAAGAACATTTAGCCAGGTGTGCATAAAAAGAGAACCAAAAAATTTGGATAAGCAGAAACAAAAAAAAAAAGAAAAAAAAAACAAAAGGCGCCAGTGTGTGAAATTATGATTACAGTAATATACCATTTATAGCATATATATATAATTTTAAACCGTTATACAGCACTTGTCATTATCAGAATCCATTAAAAATGTCAACAGCTATTTTTTTTAATACACCCCCCCCCCATAAAAACACATAAATAAAAAAACTCGGACACAAAAATCTCTTTAATTAACTTTCTTTAAAAATACAAATAAAAAAATAATTCTTAATGTGCCTTGCTTGATTTTGCTAGGCCTTTTATTAAATAGGTGCATGAAATAGGGAGGAAGTTATGATTTTGGGAAAAAAATTTGATGTGGTGGTTATGGTGTCAGAAAGCTTGGCGCTGTCAAAGCTCAGTGCGTCTGTGTTCCTCTGTGGGGAGAACATTCTGTGGACAGTTAAGCAAAGAGAACAGAAAGAAAGAGAGAGAGAGACAGAGAAACCAAGGCAAACGAGAGAGAGAGAGATTACCACGCATTTGCCTATCTGAATATCTTCATGTGACTCTGATGACTCACTAATGTCGCTAAGTGTTCCTGCAATGGAAAACAAATATACTTTACACACAAACACACACACACTCATAAACCTGACCATGCTCATGTTAACACACACATTCCCTGTGTACATTTTAACTGCAACAGCTTGGCCTACTTTTAACATAACAACATAAATAATAAATATTAATGCAGCTCTTTCTATGAACTAAAAAGCTATACTTCAAAATTCCTGAAACGGTGATACAGTTTTAGCTTAGCGAGCTAGCTTATTGTTTCTTGTTTAGAGTCTCTGCTAAAAGCTACAGCATCTTTCAAATATTATAAGCTGTATAGTTCTGCTGCACCAACAGAAAAGCATGTGTAGGTGTATATATACATCTATATATATACTGTATGTGTGTGATTCACTTTAGTCCAAACATACACGAGGAAGAAGGCATAATGTAAAAAAAAACAGTGCAAAGGCCAAGGCTGATCTTTGCATGTTCTGTGCATTTACGCACATCTCCACACATGCTTAGTTTGCATGTAAGCATGAGTGTGTGTGTGCATAAGATATAGTCAGGAATCCATTTTGTCATCCTTGGCTGTTCCTGCATTTTGTGAGAGGGAATAAGGCAGCAGAGGGTCATGTGACCTGTGAGAGGAGACAGATCAAAGTGTGAGAGCATGAGCGTCTATGTGCGTGAGATTACATGACATGGAACAGAGAGATATTTTGTTTTTAGATGGGGTGCTTTTGGGAACCTGAGCTATAAGCAACAAAAGCGAATAACATTTTGGATGAAAAGTCAGTCTATTTAGGCCTGTTACCACTACATGTATGATTATCATACAGCCCTTTTCATTATCAGAATCAGCTAACATGCTTAAAATGATCAAAAGCTACATTTTCTTATGGCTCTAGAGGACATTTGGATTGTTTATTCTTAAAGTCAATGTCAAATGCCATTAAAAAACAATTTATCTTACATAAACTGATGTCCCAGAATGATACGGGATATTCCAACAGGAAAAAACTAACAAAAACTTGATCGTCTGAGCCAAAGAGAAAGTGATATTTTACATAAACTCTTTATTTTGCTTATCTATGGGTTATAAAGGGATCGAACAAAAACAAAAAAAAGACTATAAACAATATTATTATAATAATTAATTTTAAAACAAGACATATGTAGGTGCTACATTCTTTTCATAAAAAATGCTTTTTTACTTAAATGTTACATTTTACAAAATGTTACTTTTTATGAATAATTTTAACTTTTTTAAATATTGGGAATAATATAAAAGGATTAAATTGCACATAAGATGAAAAATATAAATAACATCAACACGCAAAATCTTGACATTCACATCACATTTGTGCATTGACTTTTTCTTTTTAAAAAAAAATTTAATCTCTCAACATTATTTAATCTGGGCCATGAAGAGATGAATCTCAATGCCCCCCCCCCACCTCACCAAAACAATAACCATAATAAATAAATAAATAAAATGTTGATGTCTGCAGCATAACACAAGTAGATAAAGAAAATTCATAAACTTCCATTCAAATCCCCAAAATAACTCCTCGGAGAAAGTGCTTCACTGCAGCAGAGTTGTACCTCTACTCTATCTTCCTGCGTCTCGCTCCCTTTTACTACTGAATAAAAACTCTTTGATGTTCTGCAAATTCCTACATTTTATTACAGCACCCCTCCCCTCCTCAACCACAGCGCTTAAAAGAGTGCTTCTTCCTCTCCCACTCCCGCGTTTCCTTCTCCCTGACTGCCCTCACTGATGGCAGAGTTTTGGGAGACTCTGATGGAGTGCAACTCTCAATGGATGCTAATAATTCATTTCCCGTCTGCGTGTGATGTCGGTGTCTGATTCATCACCTGAATTTGACCTGATGGAAGTGTCCTCAAAAAGGCCTCATCAATCTCTTCACACTCATCACGTCTGTCTTTCATTTCAGTGTCCCTCTTCAAATTCTCACTCTCCACTGCCAGACAATCAGCTGTGCTTTTCCACAGTATGACGGATGCACACACACGTCCGCTCCTCTGTATTTGAACAAGACTCTGGACTAACATGTCTAATCTCATCACGGCTGCTTATGTAACCGAGCCGTTCTTCGAAACCACTTCTGATTCGCTATGCCCACAGAGAGAGAGATCAAGCATCAACTGCAGGGAAAGGCTATGAAGTCTGGGAAATGTGAAGCCCTTTTAATAAACACATTTAAAAAAAGATTTCATGCGATCTGGAGTTATTCGTTCTACACAAAAATCTTCATGTTGCATGTAATATCACCTACTGTACAACATTCACATACCATACAAAACACTCCAGATAGAATTTACAATTTACCAGTTCTCAAAACATACTTATTATTTTTAAGCAATTAATACTTCTATAATTAATAATATAAGCAAGGATGCATTAAATTGATCTTAAGTGACAGTAAATACATTCATAATGTTACAAAATATTTATATTTCAAATAAAAATTTGTTTTGAACTTTCTATTCATAAAGGATTTACTCAGCCACAAAAATATTAAGCAGCACAACTCTTTTTAAGAGGACGTTGTTATTTAAGCACCAAATTAGCATATCAGAATGATTTCTGAAGAATCATTGCTGAAAATTCAGCTTTGCCATAACAGGCATAAATTACGTTATAAGTTAATATGAATTTTGTGATAGTATTTTTCAACATTACTGTTTATCCTGAATTTTTGATCAAATAAATGGAGCCTGGTCGATTAGAGCTTCTAAGAAATACTACCAACCCGAACCAACATTTATTTATAAATTTTAAGTGAAGGTGCCTTAACAGTGCTCTGGCCCAGTTTAACCCCTGCTGACATGCAGCTGTGGGGGGCAACACTTCTGCCGCAATATACTGGTGTTGTGTACATTTCCAGATTGTGGGGTCATGGGGCCCATCAACAGCACGTCAGTTACGGTCCTGATCTGGATTGTGCCCCTTTAAACCACAGATGCATCCTGCAAGCCTGACCTTTCACCCTGTGCGCACAGGCCAAGGCAAGGGTCACCAACCTCCCTCATCCCCTCACACCCAAATCAATCGAGCCCTAGACGCAGACGATGAAATGAGGAGCAAAGGGTTTGCAGGGATGTTACCCAAGTCCTGCATCTCACAAAACAAAGCATCTCCACTAGTTTGACAGGGAAAACAGTTCCAGCCATTAGAGGAGCTGCGTTCATGAGCATCCACAAGGCGCCATATTCTGACAGTGGGGGCGTCAGCGTTGACAGTGGACGTTGAGAGCGGCACAGAATGGAAACGAGGACAGCTTCTGGAGATAAATCAGGGGATTAACTGTGGTGACTTTTATTACTAAATTGAATTGAGATTTATGACATTACTGTTCAAAATGTTGGGGGCTCTAATTTTTTAACAGAACTGAGTCACAATGGCGAATCTCCCTGCCCTGTGATCAAAAATACAAGAAAAAACTACAGTAACACTGGAAACTTTTATATTAACAATTTGTTAATTTTATTAGATTTTTAATACATTTAATTAATTGTGATGGCAAAGCGAATTACAGGAGTTATTTAACTCCAGTCTTAAGACCATCATTCTATAGGCTGATAGTGAGCAATACGCATCAATGCTGTAAAATTATTGTCTGAAATGGCATTTATTCAAAATAGAAACATTATAAATGTCTTACTGTAACTTTGGATCAATTTAATTGCCTCTTGCAGAATAGAAGTATTAATTTCTTTTACTGGCCCTAAACTTTTGAATGGTAGTGTATCCTTATTTCTCACTAATGTCCCCTCTAACGCATAATATAGAAAAATGACATAAAAGGACTGAGAATTTAGTAAAAAATGATTTATAAATAAAAGTAAATAACGTTTATATATATATATATATATATATATAGATATATATATAAATCCTAAAAATGCAACTAGTTCTCTTGTGGGCTTCTTGTAAGAAAAGTAAAATAATATTTTGAACTAAACAATTAAAGTCTATGATATGTCCTATTTAGATTAGCTCAATAATCTTTTTAAAAAAACAGAAGTAATAAAAAAATATTAAGGAAAATCTAAAATAAAAAACTTGTAAGTTTGTGTTATGTTTGAAGGGGTAAGGATAGGGGTTATGAAAATACTTAATCATGATAAAGCAACATATCAACGGAAAGTTTGTTGTGTGTATGAGGTACTGCACTCCTGGTACATATGCTGATTCTCATAGGCCAGCTCTTGATGTCCTGGGCTGTAGGTGTAGATGGCCAGAACGATACTGTGTGCCCATGATCATTCCACTGTGACATTCCTAAAAAAACATACCAACACACACACACACAAACACACACACACACACACCCCCCCCCACACACACACAACACACCACACACACACACACACACACACAGTATATATAAAAGCTTTAGAAAACACCACCCCAGGATTTGCAGTCCTGTCACGGCTATACATCAATCTTTTAATGACGTGCTATATTTAGCAAGCAACATCCAATTCTGTTCTGATATTGCTTCAAAAAAAGGATAGAAAATATGAAAAAAATATCAGTCTTTGAATAATTTCCTCCTTGTTAACATATGGAAACATGTTTGTGTTTTCCAGTATTCCCTTGTCATTTGTCAGTGAATTTACTTTCTCTCTTGTATCTTTCTGCAGAACTGGATGTCGGCTATCTTGCCATGAGCTCTCTGAAGCCCTCTCTTCAAAGGCCAAAATACTGCATTCTGATTGGCTGATCCTCCAAAGTGCCAAAGCGACAGTCACTGACCTTCCCTGTGACCCTGAGGCCTGAGTGTCATCACAGCCACCAAACACATCACACAGCCAAGTTACAGTGCAAAATGTTTCTAGAAAGAGATTTGGACACTTAATTAACACTTGCCACTGTACAGGCAGAATATCCAACCAAACATTTACCATCTGCAAACAAATGAAGGAACTATTCTGAGACATTTTGCAAATACTTTTAAACACCTAGTGGATCAAAGTCAGTTAAAACAGGTGTATTATTAACTAACTATGGACATGATCCACCTACATTTGACAACCAATCCACACACTTTTAGTCTACATTTTAACAGTAATAGGATTTTTAAGATTTTTTTAACTATTTGAAATAAGTCTCTTATGCTCACCAAAGCTGATTTTATTTAAAAACACAGCAAAAATATTAAGATTGTGTTATTATTACAACTTCAAATAACATTTTTTCCCGATTTTGAATATATTTTCAAATGTAATTTATTCCAGTGATGAAGCTGAATTTTAAGCAGGCATTACTCTAGTTTTAGTGTCATATGATCTATGAGAAATAATTTAATATGCTGATTTGGTGCTCAGAAAAACATTACTTATTATTATCAATGCTGAAAACCGTTTTTGCTGCTTAATATTTTTTGTGGAAACTATGATACATTTTTTCCAGCATTCTTTGATTAATATAAAGTTAAATTAACAGCATTTGTTTGAAATAGAAATCATTTGAAACATTATGGATGCATTTACTGACACTTAATGAATTGAATCGCTGAATAATAGTATTATTTAATTATTAAAAAATCTGGACCCCAAACTTCTGAAAGGTAATGCATTTAAAATAAAACAAAACAAAAAGTACTATTCGTTTAAAATAAAATCTTCTTAGTTAGATATTTTATTACATTTAGCAACGCCATTCAGACATTTTTAACTGTGGTTTAAGTGGCCAAATACTTTTTAGTGTCACTGAATATCAAAACCCTGAAATCTACCTTGTCTCATATGAGTAAAAAAGGAGTTAAAAACTAAAAGGAAATGATGAGCACTCAATGTACCGAGACAGGAGCGCTTCTTTTTTCAGCCTCCATCACAGTGCTTAGTTATTATTGATGATCCTCCCTGTTCAAGCTGAATAATATACAGAATCTCTCCTCTCAACACACAAATGGCGCACATGAACCGAGAGTGGAGAACGCTGCAGATGTGTCGTCAGCGCACAAACAGGGTGAGAGCAGAGAGCTGGGCAGAAGCTGACTCCATAAATGTCACACGCAGTCTCTCTCTCTCCATAACATGGCTTTCCGCAGGAAAACTTTCTGTTAACGCAGAGGTTAAGAAGCATCACCCTTTGCTTTAGATGGAGGGAAGAAAGGAAAGATTTACTATGTGTACTTGTGAGTGAATAAGCTGAAACACACACGAGAAAGCACACACACAGCATCATCCAGACAGATACCAATCCTTTAAGGCTGCTTTGACCAATCCAGACATTTCAAATATCAGCACTTATGTGGCTCTCCTGGTGGGATGACGAGGAAGGAGGGGGAAAAAAGATTGGAAGAGTGAATGAAAAGGATAAGATGAAAACCACATATTTATTAATGTTCAGGTTTTTTGAAAATGCGTGAGGGACATTAGTTCTCAAGTTGCCTAGAAAGAAAAAGATCTTTAAAGGGATTGTTCACCCCAAAAATGAATGGGAATTACTTACTCACCAGCATGTCGTTCCAAACCTGTATGACTTAACTTTCTTCTGTGCAACACAAAAGAAAGGATGAACAATGGATGTCAATGGTCACCAAAACGGTGTTGTTACTATCATTTTTAAAAATCCTTAAATACTAAATCCGTCATCAGTCACTTTTTTTCAGTACTGGTTGATATTGGATATTCAATTAAATTACCTTTGTTGTCATGTAAATTCATCTTTAAAAGCACTAAATTTAATAGTAAAAATTACACTTAAATAAAACTATCCTTTTTAAAAAGATAACCTTTTACAGCATTTAAAATGACTTGATCTGATTTAACTTTTCAAAACATTATAGAAGTTTATATGGGTTGTTATCGTTTCATCGAAACATGAATCATATTCTTGGGCTTTTTGCTCTTAAAACAAGTCTTGTAAGAGGAAAAAGTATACAACATCTCAATTTCAAATAACCTAAAAGAATATTAGTACCTAAAAGGTACAAAGGTGTAGGTTTTAAAAAAGGTACTGCCCTGGTGACAGATTTTGTACCTTTTTTTCCCCTGAGAGTGAACAGAATGCAGATTTGAAACAACATGAGGGTGAGTAAATAATTACAAAGTTTATTTGTAGGTGAAATATCCCTTAAAATTAAAATGATAAAACATCAACAGTGTGTTTGTGATGTGAAGCCTGTGAACTGACACCAGAGATCTCTCAGTGTCTTTCAAAAGCTACATTTTCGCTGTCACACAAAATGTCAATCATGTGTCACACTGATGGCTCTGAATCTTAGTCTGCTTGGTTTATCACTTTACTCATGAACTCTGTGGCTTGCATTTCTGTGACCGAAGTGCCTCTCAGTGTTTGTGGACAAAAACAATGTCTAAACACTGAGGAGGCTCAAATGTATGCCGACAAGAAGACACAAATTGACGTGTGCAAGGTATTTGTATTTTATAAAGGAAGTTCGGCTATTGTTTTGTTGATAAGTTGATGGAGTACGTCCACCTTTTGTGTTTGTGAAGGTGCATGTGTGATGCTTTAGTGAGTTTGTGTATGTTTGTGAATTTGAGTGTGTATGATGCAGGGAGTGTATGTGTGTGAGGGGTTGTTCAGAGCACTGTTGTGTGTGCCCTGTGGGTACGGTGAAGCAGTGTGCGTGCGAGAGCAGCCAACTAAGAGGAATGGCTTTTAGTGCAGGCGGGTCTATTTTGACACCTCGTAGTAACACACACACACACACACACACAAGCTCACAACCTTATTCTTTTGCACACACACACACAAATTCTTACATTCTCCTTACAAATAAAAACACACGTTTAAAATGTGATGTAATTGTAATATGGTTTGTATATATATATATGTGTGTTTATTTTTAGTATGTATCAGCTAGCATTTCACTGATGAAAAAGGGAATATAAAGGGGTCATCGGATGCTAAATTCACTTTACATGTTTGAACAAAAATGCGTGTTAGCAGTGTGTGTACACATCTAACCTATAATGATAAAAATACAACTAGTGGTATTTATTTATTCCTTAAATATAATATCCCCTTTTTCAATGGTCAGAAATGCAGAATGCAGTATTTTGGGTTTTCCCCCCTAAAATATGATTAAAAACCATGCTGTGTATTGTAAATAACCTTTTATACTTTAAATAACTTTGTAAGTAGTAAAACAATATAAACGCAAAAAAAAAAGCGTTTTAAGTTTAGAAACGTTTTGAGTCCCCCTCCCTTGCCTCACAGTGCTTTGTCCAATTGCCTGCTTGTCCTCTTTTAATCACCTCAGATTTTCCATACGAACACCGAGAAAAACGTCTTTTACCCCCCGGAACGTGATTTATTTCTTTTTTACAGGGGAACCCTCCTCGAAACGCGATTGGGCTAGTTTTAAGTAGCAACAGGGCAGGTTTTGTTGCGAAAACCTGGCAACCCTACACACACACACACAATAGTGTTGTTTTTGGAGGCATGTTTTAAATTTTGTTTTAGTCTGTCTTGTGTGAAACTTTCATTTTAGTTTTTATTAGTTTTAGTAACGTTCATACTCTTTTGTCTAGTCTTAGTTTTGTCGACGAAAACTGAGGACATTTAGGCAGTTTAGTCAATGAAAATTATATTTGTCTCTTTTTAGAAATGCAATTCTATTTAACTGTCAATATAGTATAAGTACCTAGTAGTATAGACAAAACCAAATTTTTTTTTTAGCCAAACCCATTTCAAACAAGTTTATCTTATTATGTTTTTGTTACCTTATAGATTCAAGAATACATCCATTCCAGACACGGGAAGACGCTCTGATTTGAATTTACAAAATTTATTTTACCAACCAAACATGTTAAAAGTACACACACACACACATAAATTTAAATAAAGACAAACCCCGGCAGGCCGGCCATCGGTCCCTTTCTCTGTATCAGACTTAACTTTGTTTGGTTTTCGCCTTCTAAATCAGTGTTTCCCAACATTTCTTTAGTCACCCTTTGGAAAATTTAACAAAATTGTGGCACCCTACAAAATAAATTGTCACAATATCTGAATTTCTAACTTCGATATTATAATTTGAAAAGTATAGATATTCGGAACAACAGGAAAGAACTGCAGAATATAATGTCATACAGATATCTTTAATATTATAAAAAATCAGTAGGCTAATTACTAATGAAGAGACCAATTTATATGACAGTTTTTAATGTAGGCTTTTATTCATATGAAAACATTGTGAGATAGCTAGTTATAAAGGTAATTAAACAAAGTTTTGCTCACTCAGTCGATTTTGTGGGATATTAAGAGAATTTTTTTTTTTTTAACCAGCTAGGCCCCAATTAATGTTTAATCTTAGAAAGCTATTATTATCAGAACACGTGAGAATAACATAGTGGTTAGCAGATCAATGTATGAGAGGGCAGCGTTACCAGAGTTGCCAAACCACACCATGTTACAACACAGTAGGCTATTGCAGACAGAAACAATACTGTACTACATCGATGTTTCCTGTCAGCTTGATTTTGAGTGGACTTGCTGTTTACCCGATGAGCATGAACGGTATTAGAATGGAGCAGTCACCATGGGCCCGCGAGCGACTGAGCGGCGCACACACGCACATAGAGGATAATACATACAGTCTATGGATAATACACACCACACACACACACACACAAGTGGAATCTGAGTGGGGAACTCCTTTGCGGCTAGCCGGATATTCTGTGCATCTCTTATGGGTGAGCTATGTGTGTGTGTGTGTTTAAGTGTGGGTTGTCAGAAGAATAGATCTTGTGTATGAGTCCTGGGTGAGGATGAATGTGGATGGTGAGACTGGAAACTAGTTAAAGATGAACAGAACTTTGCTGATAGAATTCTGTGAACCTCCTGAGATGCCGCTCTCACAAGCGATTGGACAGGTGTGTGAGTCACTTCAATGAATCGGTATCTCTGTCCCATTTCAGACTCCACCCATCCACATCAACCACTGCTTCTCAGAGGATTTATCAAATAAACCGTGGGGAAAATGGTATAATTCAATATTACACTGCTCCCAAAATACTTGATAGTGATTGTCTAATGACAGCGTTTTACAAAAAGAGAGTATAAGACCTTCTCGGGCTTTAATCCAGAGTTGATGCTGCACTGTATGTTGAGCTTACAAGTCGGCATGACATAACAAAAATCACCAATTTGCAAATGCATATCATAGATCATATTGTGATTGATTCATCCAGGTACATATTTCTTACATTTTTTTTAGACTTTGTCATCTTAAATCAAAATTTTATTGAATTTTCGATGAAGAAAAAGAATGATTCATTCATTCATTGAGGCTATTTTGCTTCCATAAGATGTCTTCTTTCAGACTAGTGTAAAGAAACATCCACAATACACATTTAAGTGTTTCTTTAAACTGCAACTTATCTTTGCATTTGTAGATAGTTCAGTATCATCAGATAGTGCATGGCATATCTTTTAAAGGCTGTTTCTCAAAATGAGTTTAATTTATAGTTGAAGGTTTTACAGAGAGGTTTGTTTTTACATAATTTGCCTGATTTCATGGAACATTATTTATAAAACTGTTAACTATTTAAACTGTATATTGACAGTATTTTCTGATTTATGGACAGATCATAGGGAAATTGAAAATCCCTTCTGCAAAAAGCTACATCTGACACAAAGCGAAACAAGAATTTGGAAAGTGGCTTTTTCCAATGTTCAGATTTATCTTCTGGAATTTTATGCAAGTTAGTGCATATTCAATTAGATAATGCATCATTTACATATTTAATATTTTAGAAAACTTGCTTGCATTTAATTAGTATGTGCAACAATATGCAAATATTTCACATGACCACTATATTGCATGTTTAATTCAGCGTGTGCATCTATTTGTCATCACGGAAATAAAAATGGTCCTTTTTTGATCCAATTTGGTCTAAAAATACTTTTTAAGTCTAATCAAATAAGTCAAAAAAGAGATAATCGTATGTCTTCATCTTCATTCCTCACACTGGAAACGGAGTCATATTGAGTGCATTGCATTGTGGGACACAATATGCATGGCAGCAATAGTAAGACTAGTAATATGGTATTCCAAATGTTAAATATGTACTGTGCAAGATTCTGGATGTGCATCTCATTTCCTTTCCTCAAGGCAATGATGCAAGGATGATATCTGAGGACAGACAAGACCCATTTATGAAAAAGCATATCCTTATTTCATGCATTGTGCACTGGCTGTATAATGCACATTTCAGCTAAAGCAGTAGATCATCTGGGTATCCAATGCATACAAAAACACTGCAACAGTATGAGTAGTGTGATAGTAAGTTATTACGAATGCAGCGTAATATCAATCCGCCTTCACTGTCACAGCACAGTTTGTACCAGACACACTCGCTCACATACAGAGCAGCTTAGCATTCCCATTGCATTAATAAAACCTTTACGTCGCTCCCAAATGAGATGGATTGGAGATGAAAAAGGAAATCTAGATTAAGACCAGCAGCCAATCTTCATAATGAAGGCCAGTCTGGTGTCGGCCACAACTCGCATCCAGCCGTGGCCATTCAAACCAGCTTATCTATGAAAACACCCCACACATCATCCTCTTCAGATCGGCCGCACACACATCTCTGGAAATAATCCTCTCAACTCAGGTTGATTTCAGCAGTGGGTCTTGAAGTACCATAAAGCTGCGGTGAATGGATTGGGGGCTCTTTGACACAATGGAGCAGTTCATGACATGAAAACAAATCGCTGGAGTCGGGATTTTGCTCTGCCGATAAGGAAATTGTTTTTATTGACCTTTCTCTACGAGGATCCTCCCGATTCAATTAGACCATTGAATGAGATGGACTTTGATAGATGTTAATCTACCGAATAAAGCACATCAAGATTCAGTGTCAGCCTCTCATTAGTATATATAACCTTATCAACAATCAGAGCATGCTGGTATGTGCATAAATCAGATCAGGGTGTTAATGCAATAAATAATAAAAAAGTGTACTAGGTACAATTAACAGAAAACACCTGGGCTGGAAAAAACTGATCTGAAGTGGGAGTGCACATGAGCACCTGTGACGTCACAGAAATAGGAGAACGCATGAATATTTATGAAAACTCAAGATACAGATATATGTTTTACATGTAATTTGTCTTTTTAGAAAGCATTGCCGGACTGGATGGTAGAGAGGGGTGTGGTTGCTGATGGTTTCAGATGTAATGCACAGAATATCCAAAGAGTGCTTGGTTTTGTACAGTTTGATTATTACGATTATATTATTAGCAAAATATTTTATACATTTAAATCTCCTGTTTATTGTATTTAATGATCTAAAATACTTCTCAGATGCCTTTAGTAAAATTAAAAATCCAAAAGCAGTAAAACTACTTAATTTGTTTGTATTATATAATTTGTTGTAATTATGTATTGAGTATTATTTTGTATATATGTTCTTGAATGTTATGTGATATGTTAGTCTGGAAAACATGGTTCCATTGTGCGGTGCCTTCCTTCCATACCAGATGCTTTTTGTATTACTAATGGACAATTTTGTTGTATTCAGATTGTACGGAATAAAAATAATAATTATACAACACACCATATATAAGTACAAAATCGGAATACAACAAAATTGCTTAGTTCATAATCAAATATATTTTGCTTTTACACAATATTAATTGTATTAATAAATCAATATTATTGTTTTTATATAAAAACATATTAGCATTATATGATCTGGATTTCAAATCTCTATTAGGCCTATTTGCTAATTTCCTAGTTATTGTTAATTTCCAAAACTGTTATAATAACGATTATAAATGTGCAGAAGTTATTGCGAGTCGCGTGAATCATTTATTACGAACAAAACTTTATTTAAAGTGAAATACAAATTTGAGAGCTTTGTCAACAATATCCAAGGCTTCAGTCCCTGAAACCCACAGCTGACCGTTGATCTACTGTTAGTTCATCCTAACGCTCCCCCTACTGCAGGCACCAGAGATTAACACACAATCAACAGACAACAAACGACACATACAGAAAAGAGCCGATTGAGACGTTTTATTCTGGGTTTTTTGGTTTAACTTTTAATTGTTCTGTGTTTGAAAGGCGTTCGAGGAAATGGAGACCCATAGGAGACAGAGAGGTGATCACAATGAGGCGATCTGAAAGGTCAGTGAAATACTTTTACCCAGAAATCACATCATGATGTATAATAATCAACAAACAACATCTATAATTGAAATGATCTAAATATCGCCAATAGAAACTAGACCGTATCCTTGACGTCAAGGCCTGCCTGAGGATGAAGGTTTCAGAACCTTCTGCCTCCTTCCAAAACATTCCAAAACATCCAACACTCTCAAAGGAATAGTTCCCCTAAAATAAAAACCATCATCATTCACTCGCATTTAAAACCATAATGTTTTTCTTGTCTTCACAGATAACTATGAAGCCTTATATAATCCTTCTGTGAAAAATCGGGACGTTCCCGCCACGACAATTTAACTTTTTCAGACTTTTTTTCAGAACGTTAAAAAGCATCGACAGCCAATCAACTTACAGAATATCATAAACGCTTGCAATGACATGACGGCGAGTAAATATTGACAGAACTTTATTATTTTGAGTGAACTATTACCTTTAAATGGCAGGAGTGTGAATAACAAAACTCTTAAAATACTGTCTTGTACGTACCTGGTGCTTACAGTCAGTTTTAAGGCAAACCTGGTTTTCGTTTAGCTCTTTGACTAGCAGAAACCTTTCCGGTCAGTACAACACATACACTCTGCCATTACATCTTTAAGTTCAGTTACTGGCTTTTGTTGATAATTTTGGCACAAAATCTCCAAATAGAAGGAAAACAAATAAAGAATTTGCCTCCGAACAGTGACGACGTACATCATAAACGATATTAAGGGGGTAAACATGACAACACAACATACAGAGACACCATGTTCTGTGTAGAGACTATTCAGTTGTTCTCACAGTTTCATAATAAGACGACACTGGACAGCAGTAGTGCTTTTTGGGGTCTTAAAATAAAGTACAGACTTAACGAAGAGGGGGGCTCTCTTGCATATTAATGTCTGCAGAATCCACGCAGCATGCATCTTCACAAGCGCTCTTTAGCAAAAACACTTTTTAATATATCATTTATCATGTTGGAAGGTTTTATTTGGCACAGAGAGGGACGATTTGGCTTAGCGTGCAAAAGTCGACATGAAACGGTGTTTATAACCCAATTTACATTTACATTGTGATTGCAGCTTTTTGATTGTTTCCGGCCTAGATGACAGCATCTGAAAACGAAAGTCGTTAGTTATTACATTTCAGTGAAAGATCCTAAACTGCAATGAAGAATTATTCACAAAAACGTGAATTAGGAACTTAAATAGGGTTGGTTTAATTCCATGCTGACTTTAGACTCATCATATGAGATGCATATAGGCGGGTTTGGCACCCCCCACCCCCCGTTACACGTCCTTTACAGGGTGGATGTAGTACAAATATGATGTTAAAGCTAGCAGACAGAAAACAGAGGGGAAAGTAGGGAAAAGCTACATTTGGGGACTTGGAGAAAACGAGAGGAGAGAGGAAGATGAGAGGAAAGAAAGAGAAAAAGAAAGACATTCAGAGCGTTTATAAATCGCTCTCTCCATAGAGGGCGCTGGAGAAGGAGATGTAATCCAGGGCTCCAAGGGCCACCTCAGGGCCGATGTACTTGGTCATGCGGCTGATGCAGTACTCTGCCTGCTCGGGTGGGAGTTCACGACGAAGCTCCTCCACGGTGATGTAGGGCTGAACGACAAGAACAGACACTTTTACACCAACTCTCACTGTGTTTTTGTACTAAAATTGATACTATAACGTGTGCAAATAAACATCGAGCGTAATTAATTCTGAATTCTCCCAGACAATATGGCAAGTTGTTTTAACATTTGATACGTGAAAAACATACTAGTATCTTTTTGGTAACACTTTATTTTATGGTGTCCTTGTTACACGTTTCATGTACTTACTGTTATAATAACAATTAATTATTCATAATTACATGCAAGTAACCATAAGCCAATCCCTAAGCAGGTAGCAAGTTACAGAGTGATTAATACAGAACTCAGTACTTATATGTATAATTACACTGTAACAGGGACACCTGTTACAATAAAGTGTAGCCTTATTTTCATACTACTAGTACTTAATTTGTAGATACAGTAATCTTTCCATTAAGAATAGTACTTACTCATTAGCTACTAGTGCTTATTCTTTAGGTACTACTACCTTTTGAAATGATACTAGTATTTATTCATTAGCTACTAGTTCTTTTATTTATCAGAGATACTGGTACATTCATAGATATCTCGTACCTATTCAGTCACTACTGAAATAGGTACTAGTATCTAAAAAATAAGTACTAGTATTTAATGAATAAATACTAGTATATAAAAATATGTACTAGTGACAATTGGAATACATACTAGTAAAAACTGAACAGTTGCTATTTAAATGACAGATCCTCATAGAAGTCAATGGCAAAAATGCAAAATGTGTTTCTAGCAACAATAGAGCAGTTACTAGTCACTATTGAAATAAGTACTAGTATCTAATCAATAAGTACTAGTATCTATTTCACAGGTGCTAATATACAATGAATAAATACTAGTGTATTTAATTGTTAGGTACTAGTTCTAGATACATGTACCTTTTAAATATACAGTGGTGCTTATTATGAGATACTAGTACTTATTGATTAGCTACTAATACTTATTGAATAGATATTAGTACATATTTATTAGATACTGATACTTATACCAAACCTCTACAGTGGCCTCGACAGTGCCAATTCTGACTAGTCATAACCTAAGACGAGTAAAAAAAATCAGAGTGCTTAACTATAATATTTAAAAAGATAGTAGTCACTATAGGAATACATACTAGTCAGAACTGAATAGTTGATACCTGAATGACAGATCCCCATAGAAGTCAATGGCAAAAATTATAATTTTTTACTAGTAACAATATAATAGTTTCTAGTCACTATTGAAATAAGTACTAGTATCTATTTAATAGGTACTAGTATCTAATGGATAAGTACTAGTATCTAATAATAAGTACTAGTGTCTAATGAATAAGTACTAGTACCTAATGGAATAGACACTAGTAGCTAAAAAAAATTCTAGAATAGATACTAGTACGTTTAAAGGATTAAATGTTAAATCGGCTTGCCAAACAGACACAAATGGATTAAAGAGCAGCAACACTGGATGTTGATCTCACCTTGTCGGAGGCCAGGATCTTGAAGGAGGCCATGACCTGTTCGGCAGTGTCGGTTTCAGCGGTCTCGCGTGTCATGAAGTCGATGAAGGCCTGGAAGGTAACCACGCCTGTGTTGTTGGGGTCCACCAGGGTCATGATGCGGGCAAACTCCACCTCACCCTGACAGAAACAGCCAATGAGATTCAAGATATCACATTTACTTTTGTGCTTATTGGTGTCCAGCAAAGCGCCTACTGAGATTGAAATTATTCCTGGTTGAGAAGATGGCTTGACTCGTAAATGATTCAGTATGAAAGAGAGGTTTTCTGCAAAGTCATGCTTAACTTAAAGAAATAAGCCTTTTTATAAATGATGTAAAAATAACAATATATATATTTGTTTAATGTTCAAAACAAAAATATTCAAATGTGTGATAGGCTTACATTTTTAGACATTAATTATTTGTTTATAATTAACGATTTATTTATGTTTTGTTTATTTATTTACATTTATGTATTTCATTATATTTCCAAAAAATATGATAATGTATTCATGCTGTTGCCAAAATATTTGAGAATTTAAAAAACCTTATTTTGAAACCACTGCTCAAATGTTTGGGGTGTTTTAAAGAGGTATAAATACGTATATTCAGCAAGGATTTATTAAATTGGTCAAAAGTAACAGAAAAAGAAAAATATTAATGTTACAAATA